>ML977584.1:24054-260412 GCA_010015725.1 Amniculicola lignicola CBS 123094 | reverse complement strand
TTTTTGAGGCGAGCCTAGGCTTCAAGATGTGAGTGGATGGATTAGTAGATATATTGTGTCTCTCTTTTCGAGCGGAGGCCGAGTTTTGATCGAGGCGGATATATCTGGTTTTCTCAAGATCTCGGATTATGGTTTTCAGATGTTTTGAGGAGAAGAGTGGGCTTGTGGATTACTGCCCGCCCATCTCCTTGTCTTATAGTATGTTTGCCCCCACAGGCATATGCTCAAATATTTTAACGCACAATCTGCTACCCAGAATCGTATTCGATGCGCCTCAAGAGCCAATTCAAGTATCTCCATGTCTAGATTGTCCATTTTCCATTCCTCGCTTTGTTTCCAATCGACCTGTACGTGATTCCATCTTCTAGAATCTCCAGCCCAAGTACATCCAAAAAGGAACTGCAATCACAATCCCACTGATACATGGCCACAACGGCTTCGACCCTCAATTCTCTCATGCCATCCCTCAGGTCCTCAATCCAACCCCCACACTTATGCCGAACATCCCTCTCCAGGAGGAACAACTTCGCCAATCCTGGGTGTCGCTCCTTTGTCCCCGCTTCCTGTGTGTCGAAATCGCGCAGATGATCCGGTTGGATGGTAAGCAATTTGATGGCTACGAGCTGAACAGGGGATCTCGCCATAAGCCAGTGCGATATGTGCTGCAGCGTCGAAAGCTCGAAGACGGCCTTGGAGTAGATGATGGGTGTGGCCTCGACATAGACTTGTTGACAGAGAAGAACGAGGTCCAGCAATGTTTTGCCCTCCCGAGGTACCCAATTGCCCATTGTGGTAGTTCTCCGCACCTTTCCGCGGGGGATGAGGTAGTTGTAGATCTGGTTGTGGAGCTCGGCGGGGAGCAGGAGAAGGGGAGAGTGTTGGGAATTGTGTTCTGAACTGTGATCAAAGTCAGCATTTGTTTCAATAAATGAGGAGGTTGGGAAATGTGGTAAGATATACATACGCTGGGGTAAGATGCTCTGGGATCGTAGCTGGGATTGGCCCATTTTTGAAGTATTCGGGTTGGTACTTCTCGATGACAGTGGGCTCAGGTCACGGAGCCATATTCGATCCCTCGAGCTCGGGTTGTGGTTGCGGGCTTGAGTGTGCAGCCGGTAGAGTGCAAGGCCGTGTGGTGGATGGTTAGGGTGTGTACAAGTTTGGAATTGGAGTCCGTAGTCCCATTCGGGCAGGTGTTTTATCTTAAGAAACCGACAAAATCGTAGTTATTCAGTGCGAGGTTTGTGCCATGGAACTCTTAGACTGCGGGGATCAAAGTAATATTGAATATCAATGTTAATCTTAATTGCAACTGGTCCGTAGCATGTAGCCAATGAAACGGGGACGAACTTTCTGCCCAGTAATATCATCACGTGCGGTGAAAGAACCACTGCACCTGCCCCACCTTTTTGTTTACTTACACACCCTCAATTCTCTTCTAACGCGCTCTGCGGGATTCTTCTTCCTCACACGCAACACCACCTCGGTCCTCTATCTGCGCGTGCCTCTTCCGTTGACGCCTCTTTCCGGGAATCATGGCCTATCGCGACGGGCGCACTCGATGTCGCAGGATAAAGAAACGCCAGTCTCGCAGAGGTCGCCGTGCAAGCGAACAAAATCCCGTGCTCCGGTTGGAGAATGGGATGATCTGTCTCGACGAGACCCCACAGCACTTAGTCGAAGTGTAAACATGAACTGCTGATAGTCGGCCGCCTTTGGCCTACTAACTAGCATGTAGTTCGAAGGGAAATGCCACGGACTCTCTTCTCTTACGCCTACCATCAGAGCTTCGTGTAGAGATCTTTACCTTCGCCCTCACCGAAGATAAACCTATCCGGCTACGCTCTCAAGAACAACTTATCGATCATTTACCCCCTTGTGCCAAGGTCAATGTCTCTCTCCTGAGGGTTTGCCGTCAAATCTACGCCGACGCCTCACATATCTATTACGCGGTCAATAGCTTCGACTTCACCAACATGCGACATCCACGTTTGACAGATTTTCACCGCTGGATCCACTGCCGCTTTCCATTTCAATTGGATTCTATTCAAGATATTCGGGTGGAGCCTGTGCAATATTGGAGCCGATTTGGACGGAACAGTGTACGGTACATGCTTCCAGCAATCAAAAAGCTGCGGTTCTCGGAGCCACGATTTCCTCCCGCGGATACAACGCAATGGCAAATAATCCAAGAGACCGAGAGGGGAAACCCAGGAGTCGAGATCATAGTGTCGGTAAGTCTGTCATACACTGGCTCAGAGGAATGAGGCAACTCAACGACGATATCCGATGGCTAAAAAGTCTTGGTGTGGGACGTAGCATTGAGTTGAAGATGTCATCGGGAATGCAGTACTGAAAATGGTGATGTGGACTGTGGCATATTAAACGGCCGGGGAACTGGAGAGGGTACACGCGCAATGAGGATAATGAAGCCTATTATATACTCTCCTCACCACCACGAGTACGGGTCTCAAATAGCGACAGAGCGCTTTCTCGCAGTTGAGCGAGCCGTGAATGAGATACTCTGCAATAATGTATAAAGTGTTCTACTGGAGAGCAAATCCTCTCGGAGTCTTTGTACTTCGGATATCATGAATGTAAAATTGGCCAAAAAGTTCATTAGCAAACGTGGCATGGTGTGTGATGGTTCTCCTAGTTTGATGTTTCTAGCTTGTTCTCTGTAGTTTGCTCCTTTTTTACTTATTTATGAAAAGACGAACCGCCCCATGTTCAACTTGCAATTTCAGGTTTCAATAGTGGGTTCAGATCACCCAGAAGTCGACATTAATTAGGTTTACACAGAAAATCCCACGTCACGAATGCGGGCCACGTGATTACCCTGGCAGTAAAACCACATCTGATAGAATATCACTGTCCAACTTTGCACGAATCTCAACATAGACTAAGCATCTTGTTTATACTTGCACACAAACCATCACACTGTTTATAATACCATCCCCCCAAATCCTAACCCAAACCCAATCCTTCCTCCATCCCCGCCCCAACCACTGCCGCTTTCCTGTCACACTCTTCTTCCACCACCACAATGGCCCCCAGAAACTCCCCAAAGAAGTCTGAGCGCAAGAAGAAGGCAGCAAAGCCCCGAAAGAATGCCATCAGCAAGCCGCCTCGACCCCGGACTCGCATCTTCCGTCACAAAAACGGAATGCTAAGTCTCAAGACCCCGTACGAGTTCATTGACAAGTATGAGCTCAGCTGATAGCGGATTTGAATACTTATCAACTAACTTACCACAGAGCAAAGAAGAATGCTGAGAGCTGTTCTCTTTTGAGATTACCACAGGAGATTCGAGCCAGTATCTGGAAAAGTGTTTTTAAAACACCAGCCGTGAGCTTTCAGGTGAAGAATGATCCCGACTCTGGTCTCCACTCTCTCTCTGCCCCGGCTTCACTATCCCTCCGCCAAACATGCCGTCAAATCTATGCGGAGACGGCGACCACGTTCTACTCCTCCAATGTCTTCGACTTCCGAGAGATTGCCAACTTCAATCCATCCGCTATCTATGACGATCCAAACCACAAGTACCATGCACACAAACTCAATAGCGTTGTGACATGGCAGTGGCTTGACACATGCCCCCGTTTCCAACTAGACGCTCTCAAGGAGATCAAGATTTCAGCAGATCAGGTTGAAGTTTTCGCCCTCTATCAAAAGCACTCCCGAGGGTTGGACAAGCGTGGATTCGGGGAAAGTGCCCTGCTTGCATATTCACTTAGCTGTACTTTCCCTGCGCTGAAGAAGATACTTTTGTCGGGAAGGACAGCGGATGATTGGATTTCCGTCGAATCTGTGATGTATCGACTGAGGGATATCGTGAGAGGTGATGTGGAAATCGTTTGGCCTGATTGAAGTTGTTGTGTTGTCAGGAGGAGATGGCCGTTCGTATACTGGTATGGTTTGGAAGGATGTTTGTGGTTCTTTTGTTACTGGCATTGCGAGTGAATGGTGCACATGTTTTACTCCCGATTTGAAGTACTCTTTTTGCAATCCCAATTATAGCGATTAATAACTTTGTGACATCCATGAACTGAGCCAGGGTCGATCAAGTTGTACCGGGCCCACAACTTCCTCTAATATTCGTCCTCGAGCAAAGACAAAAGCACTTACGCTTTCGGTAAGCACGGGTAGTTATCAGTTTCCATCAACCTTGTAGACATTACTGTTTCTGGAGTCCATGCACGTGTTTGTAAATACCCTTGTCAACTAACGATTCATAAGTAATCTATCAACACTCCTCACTATAACAAAAGTGTTTTCTTCATGGTGGGTATCATGCAATCATCTAAACATCTGAATGGCTCTACACACTCTCTCCGCCCCCCTCCCCCCCATCTCATCTCATCATCTAAGCAATCTGGTCCCCATTCTTATCATATTTGACAGAATCATAATCCGATTCAAGCGCATTCATATCCTCCTCCATCGCATTAAGATGATGGAACAACACCCAGATAATGCACCCAGTGATGAATGCTGCAATTGCCAGACCTACAAACAACCACTGAATAGCCGGGTCGTAGAGGACAGGCGTAAACGACTCCGAGATAGCAGATCCAAAAGCGTTGGTGAGGAGATACATGGACTGGACGAAGGACTTCATGCTTGGCGGAGCCTTGGTGTATGCGTACTCGAGACCAGTGACGGAGGCGAAGATCTCAGAGATACCGATCAGTGCGTAGGCTCCAGTTTGGGCAGCAATATGAATGTGATTGCCCTGGGCGACACCGCCGATGATGCTAGCATCGCATAGTGGAGCCTTGTAGCAGGGTCCCGATTTGTAGATGTAGTACTGAATGACGGCGGCGTAGACCATGGCGAGCGAACCAACCCAGAATCCGGCAACGATACGGTTGATGGGCGGGAAGGAGATACCAGCCTTGCGCATGGCAGGGTAGATGAAGCGATCAAGGAGGGGTAGGAAGACGATGATAGCGATGGGATCGAAGTTCTGCATCAGATCGTTGGGAATACCGTGGCCTTCCATTTGGCCAGCCTGGGTGACGAAGTTGTTGGAGAACTGGCCGTAGACAACCCAGTAGATGGGGTAGAAACAGAAGACTTGGCAAGCAATGAGTGCGCGCTTGACCTCCTCGACAAAATGGTCGTTCCAGCGGAAGTTGCTGACTTCCTTCCCAAGACCAGCCTGGTATGTTGGCTTGGCAGCATCCATGTTGCGGCCCTTGATCATCATGAAGATGACACGGAAGGCATCGGTGACGACGGAGCCCTGAGGTGGTCGGACAATGTAGACGCGCTTGCCGAGAATGAGGGTCAAGGTACCGATGAAGAAGACACAGGTACAGAGTACGAATGCTGACCAGAAGCCGACGTCGCGTTCCATGTAGGGGGTGGCGATCAGGGACAGGGATCCGAGATTGATACAGAAGTAGAAGACCATGTAAATGCGCTGGATGGTGATCGCAGGGTCAATAATGACACGCTCGCCAGTCTTCGGGTCGCTACCGATAACCATACGGCGACGCTTATACTGATCGGCAATCAAGGGAGCGACGTTGGACTTGATACCACCGGTTCCGAGACCTATGACGATGACGGCTACAACGAAGCCACCAAGACCAGCACCGTGCTCGAGAGCGCCAGGGATTGACGTGAATGTGAGGATGAGCAGACCGGCCATGTAGACGAAGCAGAAGATCAAGATGGTGTTGTACTTTCCGAGATACTGATCGGCGATGATTGCACCAAGGATGGGGGTAACATAGCACCAGAACTGGAAGAATGTGGAGAGCCCAGTTGCGCCCTTATGTCCCATTCCCAAGGCACCACGGCCCTGGCTACCATCCAACGGTCGCTGGATGTAGTTCTGGAACAGGCCAGAGGCACCATAGTATGTGAATCGTTCGCACAGCTCAACGACGGCTACGAGGAAAGCTGCCTTGGGCAGAGGGTCGCCAATCTTCCTTAGCGTTTTCCTCTCTTCCTCAGTGGGCTCGACGCCGTGATATCCCTCTTCATCTACCACTCCAGTCTCCTCAGATGGGGCTTTGTCGCCGTCACTGCCAGTAGGGCTGAATGCCTTGGTGTCGTTATCAACTCCTGGCACGAAGTTTGCTGAGGTGTCAAGAGGAGCGCCAGTAAGGTCATTGGCCTTATTCGCATGGCTTGGCTGATCCAGCTCCTGGTGTAGCCTGTAGTTGTCAGTATCAGGTAGCAATGATAGTGTGTAACTAGTGAACATACTGCGCTACATTCATTTCGTGATCCATGGCTGGCTAAGCGTGTTGATTGACGTGAATAACACTCGTAAGGTATGTTTGAATGCCTAGGGAAACCATTTTCAACTCCATGGGCCCCCTCCATATTTATAAAAACCCCATGGCCATACGTTCTACCAGAACCTCCTCTTTTGCCAGGACCGATGTAACACTCTGCCTATGTTCGCCTTCCCCGTTCCGATAAGGCTCCTGTTGGAAACCATGTCCAGCTTGTACTAAGCTTTACCCTTGGCGCCTTATTTCACGCCACCCCTGGCGATGATCGCCCAGGTTGCATGTGCGCAATCAATCTGATAGGACGACAGGCCGCGACCACCTTCCTGAACGAGCATTCGACGTCCACTGACGTAGTGCGACGGTGCCGAGTACCTCCTCCCCATGCTACACGGTGGAGTGAACGATGTAGACCGCACGAGCGTTAATAATCCATTGGTTGCTCCTGTCCACACCCTAGCTGTTGATATCGAATTGTGGTCCCACCATGCTCAGCAGTTGAAAAACTACCATGGCTGATCACTTACCTGGAACGGCCTGAACAACACGAGGGAGATAGGGACATTCGGAACCACGGCAATTGTGCTGCTTAAAATGCAAAGAGCATGAACTCTCAAAAAGAGAAGTTTGCCTTCCAAAACAGAGATGGCGAAAATATCTTCAGATAGTGGCGCTTGCTCGCATCGCGCACATACATATCCAACCATCTCGGGGCACCGAGCATAGTGGGTCTCGAATGTGCGGCTTCAGATCTCTGGGAGTTAAAACCTTTCACAACCGCTCGGGGATCGGTGGAGCGAGGTTCGGGAGACAGTTGCAAGCTTCTTTTCATCGGCCAGCCCCGATCTCAAAGTCTCGCCACGGGGTTACTAACCACTTTAGGACTTCCAACTCTAGCAACACAAATCCCGCTGCCCACAGTTCCCAGGGTCCGATGACGGCATCATTAATATACACGCACTCACGTGGCCCGAATTACCTCTCCGGGAGAAAGGTGATTTGGCGAAAAAATAGTTTCACTGTTCCGTTCTCCCTCTAGAACATTTCAATCCTTTCTAGACGCAACGTAAAGCGGGAACAAGCAATTGCTTATTTCCCCACAACGCATGCAAGGTAGAGGCGGCACACGGGACACTTGCATGTCCGGCGGGCGCCCGAGACATAGCCATGGGGAGTGAGTTAGACCTCCTCTGCGATCAAACCCCACTGCCTTATTACGCTCCAACCGTCCGGCCAGCCATATCCGAGAAGACCCAATAGAAAGCCATAGACCTATCCCTCAGCGCTCCCGCCTAGATTTCTTTTACCACCCAATTCGACAAGTGCCCATGCAGCGTCCCGACTCCCGTTCAAGTACGAGTACGTGCCGCAAACACCCCTCACGCGACACCCCGATACCCACAAATTCCTACCAAATGTTTAAACCCGGCAACAGGCTACTAGCCTGATGAGGAAAGTCCTTAGACTTTGCCGGGTTCCTCCTCGGGAAGCCCACGCGGCGCATGACAAAAGACGATCCGCTCGCTAGATGGTTGCTAGATACCCGTTCAAGGCATACCCGGAGCCGTGCTGACGGTCAGCAGTATAAAGGAACCTCGCGGAGCAACGGTAATGTCATGAGATCTGGACTTTAGATGTAGATGTCGCACATCAGATTTCCAATGCGAGAGATAGTACAGTCGTTCCGAAAGGTCTCGCGTCGTGGTCTTGGTCTAACGGATGGAGAGGCTGACCCTATGAGTTTGAAAACAGAAAAGGTACGATATAATGGAGACTTCAATTATCGTTCGATTGCCTAATGTGAGTTCGATCACTACTCCAGTGACCATTCACATTATTGTCCATCAGGTAATGTTAACCTGTCCTTGCAAAGCCTACACGTTTCAACCGAGATCATGTTTTGATACCCAATACTAAAAACGTCCCATCAAAGACCACTTCGGGATGACACCATACATATCTGCCGCGGTCAAGCATTACCCTATGACAGACATAGGTCACCCCCCTTCCTTTTTTTCACAAAAGAGAAACGAGTATAAACGTGAACTAACAAGGAAATAATCGAGACCCAAGATAGCAAGACCCAGGATAACAAACGATACATGTACGTAGCCTATACATGATCAATGATATCCAATACCCAGCGCCTACAATGCTACCTTATACAGAGCGTGTCGTCCTACACAATTCAAACTATTCGGACACTGGCTCTGATGAACCCAACCATCAAACAAAAGAGAGGCATGTGCGACATGCGGTGTCCGGTTCCATTTCCAACAATATGGTATAAAAAAACAAAAGAAAGGAAAGAAGGAATAGGGAGTCGACGCGAAGGACAAACGTGTCTACTTCCCATTTTTGCATCCCTTGATTGCAGGATCACAGCATAGTTTGCTGTTACCGCAATCGTCACCGCACTCTAGTAAACACGCATCGGCTCCGCCTCTTACGCTTCCACTCTTGCTCCCCGTCTTGCTGTTCTTTCCCGAGCTCCTATGGCTCCCATGCGCCGAGCCCACGTGCTCTTCTTCGCCAGAACTCTCATCAGTGACGCCAGCAGAGTGATCATGAGTCTGATCAAGACAAAACTCTGGTTGGATAGTTGAGGAATGGATGCCGTATTCGTGGAGACATTTGCGGATCTCGCGGGCAAGGTCCATGTACCTCGCTGATCCCTCGCCCTTGAAGTCAAAATCAACCTGCACATGGAGAGAAGCGACGAGTTTGGTATCTGAGAGTTGCCAGACATGGACATGATGGCAGGATATGATACCGTCGAGCTCATTAATATCGGCTCGGATATCGTCAACAGAAAGGCCAGCGGGCACAGCCTGGAGTAAAATGCGCGATGCTGCTTTGCAGAGAGGGATTGCGGAGGCGAGGATGATGAGTGTGATGATCAGAGAAATGACAGGGTCGGCGTAGAACCTCCAGGTATATTCAGTCTTCCAGATGAAGCGGGCAGAAGCCATAACACCGATATTCCCCAAGGCATCGCCCATGACGTGGAGGAACACGCCTCGCATATTGAGGTCGCCATGGGAATGGCCATGTCCACCATGGCCTCCTTTACCTTCATCCTTTGGCTTCGCGTGGTTATGGGTGGTGTGGGAGTCCCCCTTCTTCTTAGGCGATGCGGCACCGGAGTTGGTGGTATTCTGGAGCAATGGCGAGGTCTCTGTTGGCCCATCTTCGTCCACCGCAGCCTCGTCGCCATCGGATTCGGATTCGTTTGGCTCAAGTCGGGATGACTCAATGATGCTGTTTCGGAAGGAAGACGGATGCACGTAGATCTCGTCTAAAGTAGAGTATCCGCGCGACCTTGACCTAGAGTGTTTGGGGATGCGTTTGCCCGATGCTGACTTGCGCGGACTCCTCTCTGTAGCTGGAGAGTGCGCGTGCCAAGAGACCTCCGATGAGCGGACCTTCGCAGGATCTTGTTGACCACTCTGATTCTGGGGAAGAACGTCTGCAACATTCCCACCTTCATCTGCAACCGCATGATCCTCCGAGTGGATGCCGTGCGCATGACCTTCTTCAGCAGCGTTGATTTCGTCCCCGTGTCCATGCGAGTGTCCTCCATGGCTGTGACCGTGGTCGTGGAACAAGAACAGGCCCATGATGTTCGAGGCGAGGCCAAAGAAGCCCACAGTGAACACGAGCTCGGGATGGCTGACTTCTTGGGGCTCCACAAATCGCTGGATCGCTTCGAGGAAAATAGAGAGACAAAGGGCGACGAGGAAAACACCATTGATGAGCGCACCTAGGGTTTCAGCACGTTGCCACTTCGCGCTGTTAGCTCTGCTTGTCGTGCGGGAGACTGTTTCCGACTTACCCCATAAGTATAGTTCTTGGAGTCTGTTTTTTGGTTTGCTATCTTCACGGCCCAGAGCCCTACGAGTAAGGATATGACATCGTTGAGCTGGAACGACGGTCAGTGAGAGCCTGAAGATATCTACCAAGGTGCTGACAAACCATATGAAAGGAGTCGGCCACGAGGGCAAGAGAGTGTACGGCATAACCTAGACGCATGTTAGAGGGACGTTTTTGAAGTATAGTTAACGCCTACTCACCAATTGTGAGTTCTATAAAAAAGAAGATAGAGTCGATCGCGAGCAGGATCATGATCCGATGGGACTTGGAGAGGCCCATGATTGCGGTATCGGACCCGGCGCGTCGCGACGTGCGTGAACAGTTGGTGGCGAAAGGGGTAGGAGGTTCAGCCCTGAGGCTGCGCGAGTATGAGGTGACACAGGCGATGAGCGCGCAGAGGTAGAGAGCGGTGATGTTGTGGTGTGAGAGCGAAAGGAGAGGAGGTGGAGCGGAGAGAAGAAGTGGAGCGGAGAGCAGAGGCCCGCCTCGGGTGGTGTGTGCAGTCCCAGCAGTTTGGCGTCATCGCACAAGCCTGGGTCGCTAGACCCTAACCAGCGCTTCTCACGTGCTTAGAACTTCTGCATCTGTGGAATTGCTCCCGCCTGGGCAGTCCTTTTCCATCTCATCTTTTGGAACATGCAATCATTTCTCCACCATCCCTTCAGCACTCGAGATCTACGTACGTGGATTCTGAAGCTCTAGACCACCCGGGCAGCCTGCAGGTGCATACCCTTTTGGACTGAGTTTCGGGCAAAACGGATCCGCTGGTCGTTCGTTTGTTCGCTTCAATCAAACGTCGTGGAATGCGCCCAGGGCTGCGGTTCAGCAAGCCGCCCGCATACAGTTCGACGAAAGAGGCAAATTTCGCCAAGGATTGCTTCCTATTCCAATTGCGATCAGCAAAGCAATCGGAATGTGAAGTTGCGCGGCTCATTTCTGGCGAGCCAATAATGTTTTCTTCATCCATACCAACGCCTCCTTTTCAAAAGGATCAAGTCGTCTAACTATTCCCTTTCTTTTACGTCGTTCTGCTCATCGTTTCTCTCAATTAATCATTGGTTGATGCTCCGTCGAGTGTCAGCTTATTTACTCAGCGTGCACAGCATACACTCGTGTACGCTGAGCCTGAGTTCCAGCTTCCAATCGGATGAATATGGGCGGTCAAAGAAGGCAGAACACTCGTACACTGATGTTTTTAGGTTTGGCGGTGAACTGGCGTAGACCTTAGGACTCCTTGAACCTAGTATTTACCAAAATGCCATGTTGCCTAGACTTAGGAAACGAGGTTTGCTCGCTGGTAATGTTCTTATCCACCGGAAACCTGTGTGGAGATACCCTTGCTCATCCAAAGCCACTGTTACCTTTGTGTTTCTCTGAGCCTTTGTCGTTCCAAAAAAGTATGGTCCCGATTCAAGAAAAGTTGAACAGATATCCTTAACACGTCTTCAAGTCAGCGGAACACAGAGTTCTAGCGGCTTCAAAACAGCTGGCTTTCAGCCTGGTTATAGATGCATACCAAGACTGTCAAAAAGGCAAGGGCATCTGAATGCGGAGGGGTAGTCGTAACTATGACAGCAGCAAAGAAGCCGTGATCAAACACCCGATTAGGCCTAGTCGCAATTTATAGGCTTGAGTACTCGCACCTGAGAGTGGCGTAAGCAGCAGCGCCTAACTTTTTGGCGTTCTTGCACAAGCAACCAAATTCAACAGCGCTAACCTGGGCTCAGCAAATTAAGCCTCGGCACTCATCATTCCTTCTCTCTCAGTGTGGCCGTCCTCATTTTGGAATTGTTAAGCTCAGCTACCAAAAGCATGCACCGACAACCCGAAACCATGGAGAGTAACGTCAAGAGATGCCAAGTTGCAGTGCCACCTAGAAGTCCAGTAGGATCCGTGCCCATGTTAGATAATGGGCTTGTCGATGTCTCGAAGATTCCCGAATGCATGAAAAAGAAGTCAGGCTCCATTTTGCAGAGCAATTTTGATCACCAGCTGTGCTGACCACCTGCAGTGTTGAATATAATGAAAGAAACTCACGACTGCTTCGACTTCCTCCAGAGCTAAGGAACTTCGTCTGGGAATGCATATTTGATGGCGTCGTGGTGGATTTCATTCTTCTTTGGGACCATGATCCAAAAACCAACGAGAACAAAAAGAAACGTGTTGGCCGAGCCATCGACCCCAACGCCCGTCTGGGTAGTCATGATATTAGCGTCCCATCTGTATTTCATCTGCCTGAGGTGTGTAGACAAATTTACGCGGAAACGGCCACTTTATCGTATTTTCGCTCCAAATTCATCTTTCAGACATATCATCCCGAAGCTGCAGATGGTTGTTTGTGGAATCCACCTCAATTTTCACAAAGGCTTACATACGCTGCAAGGAAATCAATAAAAGTCGTTGAGATCGGCTGCAAAGAGAAAATGGAAATGGGTCCCTGGACAGATATTCGCGATGCCTACCCAAATCTGGAGCAGCTTATCGTTCGGCCCCTATCACTATGGACTATCCATTGTCAGAATTCGTTTAGAGGCAACGTCAAGGATTTTTTCAAGGAAATGATCCGAAGAGGCGACAAGGACTCCGACTTGGAGATCATCTTCGCAAGGAGAAATATGCAGCGGCCTAGACTTGGTTACAAGAAGAAGAACTGGTGATGGTTTATTATATATCCAGAATGCTGTCCGGCTGATTTTCTTTCTGGTGTCTGTCCCAAATATCGCACACAAAGGTGGAGACATCTGCGGCGGCGTTGGGGCTTCTGGTCGGACAAAGCTATTACGAAGGATCGTAAGATGAGAATACTAGAGTTGATCCGAGAAGCTATTTGTGCTGGAAAGGATAACAACATTGATATTTGTTTTGTTGAGGATGTGCCGGGCCCATGGAAGCGGAGGAAGAAGAGATGAGAAGGTGGCATAAGAGCCTCCAATTTTATTGAAATGTATGATGAAGGAGTACTTGCAGCATCATGAGAATACGCTTTTAGTGTGGAGGTCTGGGGTCAATATCGGCTGCAGTTACGGTAATCAATATTTTCGGTCCCGTGGATCAATTCAAATTGTCTCTTTAATACGTTGATGAAAATGGTATAGTTTAAGAACTGTTCGTCCATCTAGATTCCCTTTCTCATCGTACTTCCGCGAACTCTCTTTTGATTCGCCTTTCTCCATTTATTCTCTGTCGTCTTATTCATGGTGACACTGACAAATAGAGTCGCTTAGAAAATATCGCCTTCATTCTACCCTAATTCCCTTCTCTCTGAGCGTCGTTCTTGCCCCTTACTCTGTTCATCGGTTTGTTCTCGCCAAAACGCTAGCACGACTTCGTCGCATTCTGTTACGATGACTCTCACATGGGACGCACACAAAAACAAGAGTAGAAGAAACTTAGGAAAATGCCACACTAGTGAACGTCGCCAAAAATAAGCCTGGCAACGACATTCGTCCCATTTCACACTTTGCTCACACCATTAGCTGAAGTGAATGGGCGAGGTGATTTCACGATCGGAGCGGAAGGACTCAGAAACTGACGTCTAAGCAAATAGTGGGCTTAGGCTTTGAGAAGGTAGGGATGTTAGTCCGAGGAACACTTATCACCGCGGTCGCCAGGTCATGCAATGGACTTTCTTTTGAAAGCGTTGTATAACGCTTATAGAGGCCTGGGGAAATATAAGAGTTCCGTGAAAACACGTAGAAGCTACTAGAGAGACACATCAGTACAAAAGTTTGCGTACAGGATATAGAGAGGAAGTTCCGTCTGGAGAGGAAACGACGCTGCTTCACTGCCAGAGTCAAACGAGCGTTCCACGCACCAACCTAGAGAATTAAGAGATTCTGGTCAAACCCAATGGGGCTGGTACCCTTTTTATCATTGCCCCACTTTGCGGTTCACGTAAATTCAACTTCTCGATGTTCTCCTCTGTCTATCTTTGCTAATCGCCATTCTTGACGTTTAGATATCTAGCTTTAGAAGCTCCACCTCAAAACTTCTTCCTCATCCACGCCACTCCCCGCCTGCTTCCCCCCCATTCAATTTGTGGCATCCATGCAGGACAGGCAAGCAATCGCTCAAAACCGCCAACCTCATCAGTGCCAAGTGGACAACCTTTCTCCAGGGGCCATGCCGGACCTCACTCACCCATTCCCGGTCTCAAGAAACGGGATCGTGCAGGAAGATCACCATGGAGATGGAGCATCTACAGGCAGCTCAGTATCACCAGCCGCCATACTGGAGAATGGCCTTATTGATGTGTCTCAAATTCCAGCTTCGGTCCAAGAACAGTGAGCCAGACACATGAAGTTTGACTGCCATTTCCTGATCTAATGCTAATCGTAGGCTCCGCCACAACTCTACGAGTCCTGAATGCCACCTGCTGCGTCTGCCAGGGGAGATTCGGAACTTGATCTGGGATTACGTCTTCGGTCATGTTTATTTCACGTGTCCATCGAGGAGCACCGTTAGATTTGGTCGCATTCTCCCTCCTTCGAAGACAATCCAATTACCCCGCACCTGCCGTCAGATCTATGAAGAAACCGCAATCATGTTATACTCACACTCAACTATTCTCTTCGTTATGGCAGGACACGACTGCATGACGGAGTTCAGGAAAAGCCTTACGAAAGCGGCGGTATATGCAGTCAAGGAAGTGGTGTTTTCTTGTTGCTGCAGAGAGACGCCAATGAAGTGTGTGGAGTTGCTGTCTCAAATGGCGAAGCTCTTTCCCAACATTCAAAAACTTAGTCTGATCGGAACTTTCATCCCCTGCACAAAAGTTTATCTCAAGGAAACTGGTTCCGGAAATCGATTCACTTTTCAAGACGCTAAAGATTATATCATGACGCACATCAAGCCACAATTTCAGCGCCACGAGGACAAGGACTTTCAACTTATCATCTACTATTAGTGGTTGCATGGATTTCAGGCGGTCGAAGAATTCATATTTCACCTTTGACACAATCCGCCTGAGCGTAGGTGTATCTGAATTCGATGGGCGTTGCAAGTGATACAAAAACTGGGCTGTTCGAGTTTCTCGAGGCATGTGTCTGAGTATCATGGTGTGGTTTTCGATAGGAGATAGGTGCTCGCAAAGAGAATCTAAACAAGTATCTTCGCCTTATATTCCAATTCTTCTCAAGTTATTAAACACTGACTAAGTATCGGGTTCGTTACTGAGTGAAACCCATTATAAGGTAAAAGAAAGCAAACTGCTACTATAAACCATATGGACTCGGGGACTCCTGTTCCTTAAGTGCAAAGTATCATAAGTTTGGCATCTGCCTAAACCGGCTCACGTGCATATCGTGAATGAATTAGGTGGGTTGCATCTTTGACACCGTTTGATGTGGCGGTCTTTCACGATGGAGAACACTTTTCTTTCACTTTCAGTTCGCCACTGGCGCAGGATCCAAAGCGCCGGCCCCCATCTCACAAACCTACCTCGTCGGACCATGAGCCCTAGCCTACCAAAACTCCTCTCATAACCTCGTCACTCAACTGCAACTCAAGGAGCATCCCCAGACAATACCATGTCAACCATGAGCGGCGGTCCCACAACTTTGGAAAACTCGAGTGCTTCCTCCCCAGCTCAGCATCATGCAGTTGGAATGCTGGAAAATGGTCCGGTAGACGTCGGTAGAATTCCAGACCACCTGCAATGGCAGTAAACACATTCCTCAGTTGATCATAGTAGTTTATTGAAAATTAACAGAGTGGATCGCAATGCCAGAGCGTCGCCCCTTCTCCGGCTCCCAGGAGAGATCCGAAATATCATATGGGACTATGTGTTTAGCGACATGATCATACATGCTAAAGCCACGGCTGTCCACGGTGCGGAAGACGATCGAGTGCAGATCAAAGCCAGTTTCCATGAAGCTACCCTCAAGGAGGTTATTTCCCCTTCCGCTTTCCATATTCCCCGAGTCTGCCAACATATTTACGGAGAGAGGGTAACGTTACCTTATGCGCATGTCACCTGTGTCTTCGAGCTTGGAATCACGAACATATATGGAAACGACTTGGCGATAAGAACGCTCGCATCCTGCTTCACGCTAGCCGCTCGAGAACAGGTAGAAACCGTGCAATTTTCTACTGTTGAAGCTGTAAGAATGACTACCCGGGATCCAGTTTACCTTAATCTGCTAAACTTGTTCGTGTAAAAGCTTTGTTTGATCTGTTATTATGATTGGTACTGGGTAGAGTACCGTATACTGTGTATCTGAATACTTGTTACTGTCTATACTATGTGTGTCTTTGTAGCGCCTTCTTGGTAAAGCAAAATCTTTCTCTAAATCTACTAAACAAGGCGAAATCGCCTCAATTGAAGCGTGTCAGATTTCCCCTAGAATATATTTTGAGGATTTCTTGGCCTGATGGGCACAACACGGAAATCCTACGTTATATGAAGGCGCAATTCAATGCTTTTGTTAGGGACTTGGGGTTGGATCTGCAATACACCTAGTGGACCCGGCCTGGACGAAGACTCATCCTGAAGGTTGGAAATCTATGCGCCAAGGTAAGATATGATTTTGCACAGGAGTATGGTCAGAGCAAATTAAAACGAGAGATTACTTGACAGTAATCACATATTAGTGATGCGATTCATATAATCAGGGTGTATGTCAACCTAAAATTCAGTATCCTTTTCGCACCCAAAGTCCACTGTCTCAACATCTGGGTCGTTTCGAGGAGGCATATATACGCCGTGTAGACATTTACACATAACAATAAATGTAAGGCACAACATTAAGAGTAGAGCCTGTGAAGGCTCGTGTTTCTTCAATATCACATCATTTGCTTCTCGCTCTTTTGAAATGTCAATGATCACAACAATTGCGAAAGGAAAGAAAACGAGAGAGAATAAATACACGACGATTTCGGTACTCATGGCCACAGAGTAGCATCCGCGGTGAATATGAAAATTTGAAGTCGATGTTGAATTATCCAACATGTTGGGAAACTGGGCGTTCAGTGCATACATGTTGAGCCTTTATAAACTCGGCCATTTTCCATACACCACAACCCAATTCAAACCAACAACACAATATCTGCCCACTACAGAACCATAGAATGCAACTCCACACGATGTGCAATCGAATCTCACTGAAAACGAGGAAGAAGGGTCTGCGTGCCCTCCAACATTTGGCCCAGCCCTCTCCTATCGCATTCCTACCGAATGGTCTGGTGGATGTCATCAAGGTACCTCATGTAGACATCAACCATATCCATAATTCTCACTCCCTCCTTGCCCTTTTACCTCCATCTTCCCTAATAATTAAAATGCATGAAGCCACATGTGTGCGATGATGGCGCAATGTGCAGGGATTCTCCACCATCGATATTACCCCAGGCTATTAAGCTCACCCCAGTCCCTGCATGCGCATACTCCAACTCTCCCCCCTGTCTCTACTATAAACATTAAATTCAGATCCGGGTAAGACATGTGCATCCAATACAATGTTCGGATTCATATTACGCGTTGGACTTTGAGTTCCATGAATATAGAGTGCAGTCGTGCCACTTCCATCGTAGATACTGTTCCTTTGCGATTCCATTCTTCTCTCCCCACCATCATTCAAAATGGCGAAGCCGAGCCAGAGGCCACCCGTGCAGGTAAACAAGGTAAGGGATCATCTCTAGCTTAACTTGACGCATCACTAACAAGAAACAGAAAACCCTCGCACTCAAACTCCTAGTCCTCGCGCTTCCGTTAGCAATCCCGATAGCTCTCTTGTTCGAACCAGTGTACCAGCTGCTCCCATCCCAACTCCAGGAATTTCTCTGGCCGGACGAACAAACAGACACGCCCTTTTCAGAAATCGTAGAAGAATCACCACCTGTTTCCACAACCTGTGAAGCGCACAAATACACCACCGAGATCGTCTCTCTCGACCCCCTGGTGATATACATCAACAACTTTACCTCACACGCCGAAGCCGAAGAACTCATCAAAGCCGGGTAAGCACCTGCATCCCAATCCCCTGCCCTTCCGCGTCCCCACCGACCCCAGCAAACACTAACCCCCATCGCAGCGAAGAAGACTTTGAAGACTCCTTCATATCCCGCACCTCAGGCCTCCACAAAGTAACCGGCCGGACCTCGCAATCCGCACCCCTCGACCTCGACATCCCCATTGTGCAATGCATTCTCTCGCGCGCCCGCACCTTCCTCGGCACCAGCATGCGTCCCAGCGACACCTTCTCCATCCCGCAAATCGTGCGCTATTTCCCGGGGCAAAAGTATGACCTGCATACCGATTTCTGGCCCCAGCACCAAATCACGAATGATGGATCCAACAAACTGTTCAATCGCCAGAGTTCGTTTTTCGTCTTCTTGAGGGATAATTGTACAGAGGGGGAGACGTATTTCCCGCTCGTTGATGTTTTGGATAATGATAGTGTCGATGCGAAATCGGCCGGGCAGTTGGAGAAGGGGTTCAAGGGGAAGGCGATGAGGGGGGAGAAGGATGGGGTACAGCAAGGTGTGAAGTTCAAGCCGATTACGGGCAATGCTGTGTTTTGGGTTAATTTGGATGGGGAGGGTGTGGGGGATAGGAGGGTCGTGCATGCGGGGTTGCCGGTGGGCGAGGGAGAGAAGATAGGATTGAATATTTGGCCGAGGAGGTATTTTGGGAAGGCTGATGATTGAGGGGGAGGGAGTGTTTTGGGTGGTAGGGAAGTTTGGATAGTGGGTAATGTTTCCGAATCCTTTAAAGTGGTGTGTGGTGTTGTAAATTGGAGATGTACGATGCGTTTCCGTTCAGGGCCAAAGGTTGCAGAATAAAAAAACGTTGAACGAAATACACATCAATAACGCCAGTCTCATGTTTTCCCAATCTCACCAAAACTCAAAAAATGCCCGAGCCCGATCCTTGCCTAACCACTTCAACCTCTCCTTCACATCTTCCAAAAACTGCTCCAGCCAGCCGGTCATATCGTCCCTCTTCTCTTCCCCCATAACAAACAGAGCAGATCACAAATACACTTCATCAAAAGTATCTCAGAACTTCTATCCAGATCTAGGCTTGAACTTGGATCTGACCGATATAAATCGTTCGCCGTCACAGTTGTGACACTCTTGCACCGTCCATTCAACAAGAACCTTGGCTCTTGGGATCGTACGGCGGCCTTGGGCCTGGCCAAATTTGAGACCTCTCCTATTGCTACTTTTGCATGAGAACCTTCCACCCCTTTGCGTTAATGCCAGACTTTCCTGTGAGGTGCTTCAAGCGTGGAGGAACCGTGGTTGGCAGGGGAAGGGATACCCTGAGTAGGTCCTTTTTCAAGAACGGTTCCAGCTTCACATCCGTCTTGCTGCCCTACAAGATCAGAAGTACTTTGAGTTGGCATCCGGAAGTCGCGGTACGGTTGGCGATCGTTTTCATTGATTGAGGAAGCGCTCGATCCAGTCTCGATCATGACGATACATCTTGTGCAGATCCTCAGTTTCTAACACAATGGAAACCTCAGGAAGTTTCATAAAAAGCAGACAGATCAGATCCACCCATTCGCGGTCTGTGTGTGAGCTTTGGAGTTCAGACAGGTTCAGCTGCTCCGCGAAGTCGGTGAACAGCTGTCCTGAATGCTGTAGCGCTTGGAAGATAATGGTCTTGAAAATTTCGTTCATGGATACGATTCTTTCTGATCGTGGGCCCAATGAGATGTTCCAAAAAACGTATTGAGCCCTTCCACGGAGATGCTTGATCATGCTTCAAGACGACAACTTGTTGTAAGATACGACTTCAGATTGTAAGGAATGTCATGTCTACATTATCCAACCCCACGCTGAGCAATGTGTTAAAATAAGCCTCCACTTTTAAACTTCTATTGGCTATACTCTAGCCAACCTCCTAACGGCCGTAGCAAATTCGCGGTGCCAATTCTCGTTATAGTCCATAAGTTTGGCTGTAGCAATGCGCCTGTGGCGGGCGTCACCTTTCGCGCGAACTGGACAAAATCCGGCGGAATGGATATAAGAACCACGATCGAGCACAAGTCCCCATCAATTAGGCCTTCAAGACTCGGTCCAAAACGGCTGAGGTCTCTATCGACAAACTGCCCGATTTGCGAAGATCTGCAATGGCTGAGGATTACCCGCTAGGCTGCTGATGGAGTACTGCACTTCGACACGGCTGCATGATAATTCTATAAAGAGCGCAAAGCCCCCACAACCTTCATTCTCCACACCGAATATTCTCCCTTTTCAAATTCCAGCGGCGAGATTCATGTCGAAGCGAAAAGTCGCCCTCATCACGGGATGCTCCGATCCGACATCTCTCGGAGCGGCCCTAGCTCTCAATCTCCTCAAGCGGGGATGGAAGGTCTATGCCACGGCGATCGACGTAGCTAGTATGGCGGATCTTCATAGATCAGGCTGCGAAGTATGTTCGCTCGACTCCACCCAATGCAGCTTGGCCATAACATAGCTAATGACAACACAGGTATTACCTCTCGACGTGACAAAAGCCACCGATATCAACGCTGCCGCAAAGATCATCGGCGAACGACTAGACCTGCTCGTCAACAACGTACGTTAGCTTTCTTTTCAAACCCGCAGGGCTACCAAGTTAAATTAAGTGAGCTGATTTGAATAGGCCGCGGTAGAAGGTCTCGGACCATTACTAGACACGGATCCAGCCCAGTTCCTCGAAATGTACAGAATCAACGTTCTGGGCCCCTTGCTCCTCGTCCAAGCGTTTTCGAACGCTCTGGTGCATTGCGGCGGGACCGTGGTGAATATTGGCAGTGTTGGAGTCTACGGTCTGCCGTTCCATGGTGCCTACGCCAGTAGCAAGGTCCGTCGCTACGCTTTAAATCCCGTGTAGACTTGGTATTCGATAGGCCCCGGACGATACTGATGATACACGTAACAGGCAGCGCTTCAGGCTTTGAGTGATGTACTCCGACGCGAGACGGCTCCGCTGGGACTCAAAGTGATAACAGTCGAATTGGGTGTGTTCATTCCCACCCTAGTCCCGTGTTCCCATCGCAGTCCAGTTTTGAGAGCAATCCGCTAATATGCATGATACATAGCAATGGTCATGACAGCGATGCTCCGAGCAGAAAATCCGTTTCCCCTCAGCCTGCCGCAGACACAGCGCTCACTCCACTTTTCGAAATGGTACGACGCCATCTCCAGCAGGTATCGCAGCGACATCGAGAAGCGATACAGCTCCGCCATGACGGCTTCGAAGGCTGCGGAGCAGATTGTGGACGCTGCTGAAAGCCGGCTTAGTGGGAAGATCTGGCTGGGATCTATGGCGTGGATTTTTAGGTGGGTTTGGCCCTTGCTCTCGACGGCGAGGCAGGATAAGATTAACAGCGATTTACTTCACATTGAGATGCTTAAAGCGGATTGAGGGGTTGTTTGGAGGAATGATGATTGCATGGCCTGGAACCAATTGAGTTGAGAGGCAGCTTTGCGAGCAACTAGCAAAAAGCTTGGTTAAGAGCCGTGTCAACATCAGCATTTCAGGCTTTCACACAAGTCAAGACTTGCTGCAATTCCATCGATCAATAATGAAGTTCGTCGATGTATTGGTTGAACTGCGACAAACACCCCACAACCTACCATCCCACAAACTTCGCCTATCAGAATCCACGATTATCGCCCCCTAAGTGGCCTCAAGACCTATTCAGCGCGTCAAGGAATCCTTTTTCAATCGCGAACATACGCAGCTATATGCAACGTCGAACGACACCATCAAAATTGATATAGAAAGCCAGCTCCCATCCAGGCTTTCAAAGCATACACACACACCCAACCCATCCATACACTCAAAAAGTCTCATATTAAAAAGTGTATACGGCCACCACCATGCAACAAAAGTACCAGCGAAGAACTGAGCCAATTTCTCCCTCTGCTCAACCCCTCGCTTTTGAGCGTAAAAAAGGTACTTTGCAAGAACGCCATCGCAATGAACCTTCCCGCCCCATCTCCAAACCAGCCTTCATCCAATCCACAAACCAAAACCCTCCATATAATAGGTCCAGTCCGATAAAAAAAACGCACCACTAATGCAAATATCCCCCAACCATGCAATTCTCTGTACATACCCATCTTCTTCCCATCCGTGCCCTGATCCTCTCTGAGCGGCCGAGTAAAACAGCGGAAAGAAAAAGTGCCCCAATCTCAAAATATGCACAATCCAAACCCTCAATCTCATGCTCTGACATAAGAAATCCTGAAAAGTCGATAGCCGAGTCGAGAAAAGGGATCGACACCAAGGAAACCCCGAATAGAGTAAGTGTAAAAAGTTAGATCATTCCTTCATAATCAATCCATGGCCCCCTCGTAACCTAGATATTCATGACCTCCCTCCATCCATTATCCCCTTCGATGCGGTTGCTGAGCCTGCTGATGCGAATACCTCGCCGCAGCTTGCGCCTGGTCGAAGCTAGCCCCATAAGGCTGCACCGCAGGTTGCTGCTGCGGTTGTTGCATTTGCATGGGAGGTTGCTGCTGCTGCTGTTGTGCTGCAAAGTACGGTCCCTGCATCTGTGACGGACTGGGCGTACCCCATGGTTGCTGCAGGCCTTGACTCATTACTGGGCTCGGCTGAGGAAAGTATCCTGGCTGCCCGTACATCTGCTGCATTTGGGCAGGGCTCGAGTAGGCAAAACCCGGTGCCAAACCTTGGGGCGTGCCCATCATCGACGGAGTATAATTGCTCTGGGCTTGTGCCATGGCCATCTGTTGTTGCTGCATTTCTAGCATCTGCTGTTGTTGCATCTCTAGCATCTGTCGCTGCTGTGTCGCCATCAAACGCCTATCAATTTCGGCTTGCATAGCCGGTGTGTGACGATTCGCTTTGGCTGCTGCTTTCTCTTTCTCACGATGGTCAATGTAGGCAGTGAGTCCTTCTGCAGATGGCTTCTGCTTGTGCTTTGGATTTTGCTTGAGATCAAGGAGCGGCGTTCCGGTGACCCGGGCAACCTGTTCTATTTCGCGCGCTGACAGTGAAGTAGGGCGCTGATCAAGAAGGGTCCCAGCACCCCGAGATACGGGACGGCTCAGAGGACGACTGGGAGGTCGCCCTGGCATTGCCTCGGGTGTTCGCTGCAGATGAGCCCAGTCTCCAGATTGCGCCCGAGCCATAGGAGGGGGGGTGCGCGATGTACTTCTCCCTTGAGGGTACACTGGAGGAGGACTCTGATATGGGCCCGCCATGGAAGCACGCTGTTGCACCCACTCTTCAGGATCAAGCTTTTGTCTGTCAGAAGACTGGTTTTGAGAGGCCATACCAGGTTGCCACATAATGCTTCGAGCGTCTGATGCTTGAGGAGAGGATGATGAGCTTCGCATGTGAGTTGCTGCAATGGGAGTTGTACGACCAGAGTAAGACTGCTTGGACTCTTGGGATATCGCAAAGTTTTCTTTTGATCGCGAAAAGCTGTTATCCTGAGCGGCTTGTGTCATAGTCCCACTGGTTCCAGGACGCTTCCCAGCAGGGTTGAGGTTATACGTGGGTCCAAAATCAATCGTCGGGATATCAGTCGATGTCGTCGGTTGTGTCGTGTCGGACTTGTAGTGGGTGTCGCCGACGACAACATCGGGCTTTGAACTCGAATCAGTACCTACAAACTTGAGGACTCCACTGCGCGGGCGGTCTTCTCGACGCCCAGGGAGCTTCCGCGGTTTCACCTCTTCGCTTATCGTGCTTGCATAATCAGGGGTCGAAGTAGATATGGCGTCGTCGCTGTATCGGCTGCTTGACTGGCTAGGGTGTCTCGGCAATGGTGGTGAATCTGCGTTATTCAGGCTATCGAGGGCCTCGGGATCGATTATGTTGTTTCGTAAACTGCCGAGACTTGAGCTTGCTATCGAGCGATTGTCATATGCCTCTCGCGAGGGTGGTGGAGACCGACCTGGTACGGGTTTACGATGTATCTGGCTGCTGCTGCTGCTCCCCGGACGCTGGCGAAACGCAACGTCTACGTTCGGTTGCGACGCGGGGAGAACACTGTGTTCAGGAACAGGCGGTGCTGTTGGCTGATATACGACGGGAGACTCTATAAATTCAGAGTGCTCAACGTATGGAGATGCAGGGATCGTAGGTAGTCGGTTGCCAGACTGGCCGGATCGGGAGCCTGTGGTGTTCTGGGAGTACTGATCGGGTTGATAACCGCCACCGTTAGCATTCGTCTGCGCGTGATGTCTGTTCTCTACCCATTGGTCGTAATCACCACTTCGCCTACCAGCTTGATTCTCCTGACCCCTCAACGCAGCAGCAGCACCAGCCACAGCAAAATCCGCAGGAAGAGGTGCGTTTGTAGCATCTGCCATTTGATGCAAGGTTGCCGTATCCATTTGCGGATTTGGCTTTGCGGATGGGAGATAAGGCTGGACCGGGGGCTTTTGGCTTGGTGCATGTGCAAACAATGGTGGTGTGGCCACGTGACCTTGGGGTGGTAGTGAAGCCGCCAGTCGAGGTTCTGGGAGATCCCGTCCATCTGGGCTTGGAGTCTGGCCATCCACCGGGCTGTCATAGACTGCTACGCCACCCAAGGTCTGATGCGGAGGTGGAGGTGGAGGACTGTCAAAGCCGCTATCCGCACTAATGCCGTGCGCCAAGCGAGACGGGGTCTCAGACTGGTACTGTTTATAACCATTTGTTTCAGACACAGACCTCTGGTGACGAGGCGTCACAAATCCTCCGGCGGGAGGGGCAGAATCTACCCGCCTGGGTCCTGCGATCTCGAATTCTGTGGATCTATTTGGTGACGCTTGTCGTGTGGATGGATGAGAACGAACGATTCCGCGCTCCTCGAACCTCAGATTACCGCTGTGTGAGGGAGGCAAGCTGGCACGGCTGATCGTGTTTCTACGACTGCCAGCCCTGCTGTTGTTACGCGATGGGGCAGTGTTCATGCGGGTGGAGGTTAGGTTCTTTAGTTCCTTTCGCCATTGCCTCTCAGACCACTTGGAGCTCCCTTCGTTGTGTATCAGACTGACCACATCCCAGAGGTCGAGATACCCGTAGCGGCGGTCTGGGGGCATGGCAAACATCAGACCTCGGGAGTCCAGCACATCGGCTATCAACTTGGCGGGCCGACCGTAGAGTGAAAACGTGTCGAAGACGGGGAACAGGTAGCGAAGCAGGATTTCGAAACCTGACACGGCCGGATGGCTCTCCGGCATGACAAAAACAAAACCTTCTGTTACAGACTCAGGGTTTGAGTGAATGGTGATCTGGCCTTCGATCTTCACAAGCGTAGATTGGTCGATCAGCGGCTTCGACTGTGGGTAGATGGCGTAGCAGGAGTAGGCTTCCTTCACGGTCGCAATCGGGCGCGTCTTCTTGGTGATCTTCTTCGTATCGTAGAACTTGATGTCGCCCTTCAGGACTACTGGAGATCGATTATAGATGTTTGCCTTCTTCTGCGATTTCTGCAGTTTGGCGTACTCTTTGTCGTCAGGGGGACTCACAACACACCAACACCTCCGCCAAGGCGTGCCCGCACCAAACCGCACGCGGGCCCAGTCCTCGTGTTTGGCGCGCTGGCGGTCTAAGATGACGCGGATGTTGTTGAGCTGCCTGCCCTTTCCAGCGATCAAGGCACCGGTGTAGGCCTCCTGCAGGGTCGTGTGCTCGTACATGGCCAGGCGAATGCCAGCCGTCCATTGCGTGAGGGAATTGAACGAGTTGAAGTGGAACAGGAACTTGTTGCTCGCGGCGGTGGAGACGCTGAGAATGTTGTCGAGCTTCTTGCCGTCGCTCAGGACCATCGAAGGCATCTGTATGTATTAGTCAGAATTTCCAACTCTGGGCGGCTCAAACCCTACCATGTGGATCGCGGCATCTGTGAGATTGATAAAGGTCGGCAGCACTTCTGCCTCACTACCCACCTTGTCCAGCTCGCTCGCGTCCCACAGAGACAGAATTGTGCCGACGAGTTGCGCAAAGCATTCCTGCCATACCCGATCCGGGGCGGGCCGGCCTCCTGCAGCAGAGTGAGTAACACGAAATAGAGTCAAGGGCGCGGCAGAGTGACTTACGCGTGTCTGTGTCATGGAACTTGAGGAAATAGCCCTCCTGGTACAGCTTGTTCGAGTGGCTGTTCAGGAAGGTGAAGATGCGCTGCAGCTCCGGCAGCGTGTCCTGGCTCACCTCCATCACCGGAGGCTGGTATGTCTGGATCATGGACATTGGGCGCGACGACGGCCGCGAGTCCTGCCCCGGGCGCGCTCCAGGGCTGTATTCGAAATTATCCAGGGAGCCCGAGGAGGCGGGGTTTGCGAGGGCCGTCGCCTGCTTCGCGGAGGGCGACGGGGGAATGGGCGAGGCCGACGTTGGTGTCGGCGTCGACGTGGAGGCCGTCTTGCGGTTCTGGGTGCCTCCCCATTCTGACATAAACGAGAGGACTGTGAGGGAGCGCACAGAGCGCAGCATTAGTGAATGTCGACGGTGGAGGGACGCGTGGAGAGCGCGGGAGCTGGGGAGCGAGAGCTGTGTATTTACCTCTTTTGGGGCGGACCATGGCGTCTGCCGGGCAATTGGGCGCACGTGTAAGCAAGCCAACGGCTTCTTCTGTTTACAGAAAATGTCCCAGTTCAGGGCGCGTGGTGGTGATGGATGATCAGCCGCGCACGCCACGGATCCGCCGGCTCTTGCTGCAAGGGCACTGCGTGTTGGCACCCTGGCAAAAGCAATCAGAACGAGCGACAGGCGGGCGGGCAGGGAGCGGTGCGGAGCGGTGCGGCGGCGTCCCAGGAGTCGGGCGGGATGCAGCGAGCGGTGGGCGTGGGAAAAAAAAAACGACAGCGTGTGTGAATGCGAGCGCGGGTGGAGCCCTTCAGGTGTCCTGAGGTGCTCTGGCGCCAAGAAATTCCGCCCTACGTCGCTGTGGAAATACAGGGATAATGGACGATGACGATGACGAAGGGTCCACGCAACGCCTCACGGATCCTGGATCCCAGCCGGCGCGGGATGCTCAACGACGGATGTGTGTTTGATCAGCCGCGACACACCAGGTCGTTGAGAGTCACAGAAAGTCGCACGCAAGGTCAAGGGGGAAGCGCGCAGAAGCAACGAGCGGGCGCGGCCTATTAATGTCCATCGTGTAAATATTGGGCCAGGGTCGCCGGCAGCGCGCTCAGCATCTCGGCTTCCTCTTGCAGCCAGCGTGCGCCGTCAGAGGCGGTCGAGCTTACGAGTCCTCTGTCACTCGGCCACTCGTATCCAACCGCGATAGACTGGTGATGCTAGTCGAAACTGGCTCGTGGGCACCTATTCGAGACACAGCGGCACCTGTTTCTGGCAGCTTGGAGGGCGGCGCAGCCTCTTGGCCGTTGTTGTGCGGCCTTTTTACTCAGGGAATGAGGGCCGCGTCGCAAAGGGAAAAATATACAAATGGCCCCATCTGCCGCCCCAGCATTCTTGACGACGCCACAGCGGTTCTGGATCTGGGGCTCGCGAGCGCGGATTCCCGCTCCGCTGTGTCCTTTGTCTCTGGAGTGGGTCAGGAGACGAGGGCTCTCCAAGCATGGCGACAGTGCCGGGCCATTGAACCGACGAGGAGTGTCCTGTTGGCATAGTGAATGCACTCAACAATAATAATTAAGCACAAGGCAGACGAGGAAGACGAAGCGAAGGCAAGGCTGTTGAGTGCTTGGAGTGGGCTGTCAAGTCAATAATACACCCGAAGTGATCCCCAGCGAAACGCCGTCGCCCGCCTCCGCGGACATGAGCATCACGTGATTTCTCGTCTACGCGCTCGCCGGCCTTGGTCACAGACGCGTCGCGTATCCGAGCTCGCCGGCTCCTCCACCTCAAGGCTCTTGAGATCCAATTGCGGCCAACGCAGCGCATTGCAACCGCAGTGGCGGACGGCGCACGTTGGAAGCTGAAACTGGACACGTGAGATTCCCCCCCGCCCTTCGCCATTCGCAGGTGCTGACGGCCATATAGCTATTCGGAGTGGGCAAATCCTGGCAATGTACCGGCGATATTTTCCGCCAAAGCCCCAGTCTAAACCTACCAGTGCTACTGCAATGGCGCCCGCCGCCGCTCCCCAGGCTACGGCAACTTCCCGTGCTGCTCCCTCTGCGTCGACGTCTGCACCGCCAAAAACGGCAGGCAAGAGGAAAGCATCCAGGTCCCACGATCAAGCCCAGCCAGAGGCCAGCTCTCCGCGGTTCACCATTGCGCCGGCCAATCCCAATGCACGCGAGAAGCCGTCCAAAAAGAAGCGCAAAGTAGGGACTCAGAGCAAGGCCCCACCTCCATACCGTTGGGCCAAGGACCTGTTCGATGGGGGAAGCCTCGCAGATGTCTGTTACACTGTCCGTCCTAGCCTTGAGGCTTGGGAAAGCGTCAAGACCTATAGGCAGTTCACTTGTAAGCACCATGTCTCGCAGTGCACATCATCACATACTAATAGCTGGCCCCCACACAGTCGAAGGCCAGACATTCAACATCGGCGAGTGCATCTATGTCCAGGCCGCTGCGGAGGAGAATGCCGATCCCAACGCCCCGATCCCGGACTGGGTTGGAAAAGTCCTTGAAGTGCGTGGGGAAGACATGTACAACGTCTTCGTCCGTGTCGTCTGGTTCTACCGCCCCGAAGACCTCCCTGGTGGCCGCCAGCCCTACCACGGAGAGAATGAACTCATAGCAAGCAACGAGACTGCCATTATCGAAGCAGCTACGGTGCAAGGCAGGGTTGTCGTCAACCACTGGGTCGAGCAGGACAATCGGAGCGAGCGACTCTACGACTCCGACCTGTTCTGGCGCCAGACGTATGATGTCACTGACAAGAAGAGGGGACTCTCGGTAAGTACACTACTCTACCTGACTCGTAGACTAGCATACCAATAGTTCATGACTAACCCCTTGGCAGAAACTTCCGAGGCACTGCGTAGATGACATGCCATGCAACCCCGATGACGGACTAGTTCAGTGCGACAGCTGCCTCAAATGGCTTCACGCCCACTGTCTCGAGGCGGAGGCGATCCGCAACGCCTACAAAGCCCAATCGATACCTTATCCTGAACCCGAGGTGAACACCAACAAGAAGAAACAATCTGCTAAGGCGTCAAAGGGAAAAGGAGCAGCTGCGAAGAATCTCTCGTCTCCCGAACTGATCTACGAGGCCAAGCTTGACTTTTCAAATCCCGAGGGGGACTTGACAGTTCTAGTCCGCAGCAAGGACCAGAAGAAGAATATGAAAAAAGATCCGGATTCCTCAATAAGCATCAACGTAGTCTGTCTCCTCTGCAAATCCCCCATCAAAGCAGTCGAACCGCTCGAAACCGACGTGTCCGAAGACGAAGCCCCAGTTGAGAAGGTCGTCACCCCACAAAATCCCGACCTCGAAGACTCCTCCTCGGCAGCAGCACCCTCGTCCAAATCCTCGCCCGGTCCCGGCGAAGACGCCACCCTGCGCCAATGCGACATGCAACTGCCGCCCGAGAAACCCCCAGCTACGCCCTCCCTCCTGCAACGCTTCACATCGGCCATTCTCTCTAGGAGTGAGCCGGTCGAACCGGTCCTGAACAGTGAGGCAGATGTAGACGCAGACGCAGACGTAGCTGGTGAGAAAGACAAAGAGGGAGGGAAGGATAGTGGGGCTACCTCGAAGTCTACGACCCCTTGTCCAGCCATTTGATCGAAATTTTCGACTCCGGTGCTTAGGAAGGGGATACCCTTCCGCAGTCATCGACATCGGCAGACGAGTATGTCTAAAGCAGTGATTGCATGAGATGTATGAGAGGGGAAGCAAGATCTGTCTGCTCTGGACTGTTCCCCGCACAAACACCCACGACCTGTATTCATTGTATCGTATTGTATTGTTTCCCCCCCATCTGTTTTGTTTTGCTTTTAGCGATATATATACCCACCACTTCCCTTTTGTTACGAATTTTCTACGTTGGGGGAATGAATGGTCGAATAGTCTGTCTATCAAGGCAGACTGGACAAGGAAATTCGGAGGAAGGCGCGAGGCCTACGACTTGCTTGCTTGATAATAGGCTGGCTGGTTCGTTACTGCCAATTGCTGAAGTCGAGAGGAGGGTTCCAAGGTCGGTTGCGTTGGGTTGGTTGACATGGAGGGGAATTTGGCCAGAGCGTGGATCTCCCGGTGATCAACAAATATCAGGCATCTCACAACCTCGTCAAAAGCATCAAACAGCATGCGTGATCTCTACTTCTTCACATCACTCGCAGCAAACACCTCACCCAAACCCCAGGATTTCAATAATACATTTTCTCCTCCCTATTCCTGCCCTACCCAGTCCAGCTACCCGCACGCAGCAATTCCACGCAGTAAGCAGCCTGACCAAGTCCCCCAGTACCTAACCCCATCCCTAACTTTCGCAACCCAATTTACCCCTCACACCCCCTCCCCAAACATGTTGCAACTCAAACCCCAACCAAGATCCTACAGGGTATAATTCCTACGCCAAGTTCCTAGCATCTCGATGCGACTTGACATGCCGAACGCCTGATACCTTTTGTCCCGATGAAAAGCCCCGTCCCGTTTGAAAAAGAAGAAAATAGGGGATCGGGGAACCGGAGAGAAAAACGCCTGCGCTATGCAACACAAAGACAAAAGACAAAAGCAATGTACGGACGAATACAGAAGAGGGGGATGGGAGAAGAAGAGTGGAAGGGGGGAAGAAAGGTACCGATGAGAGTACCGACAGATAGGCACAGTCCAAGCTGGACAAAGTATCTCATGTCTCTGCCTTGCTTCCTCCCACTCTCCATCTCCCAGCACTCAAGCAAACCCTCAAAACGGCCCCACCCTCACAGGCAGCCGATCAAAATCCACCTTCAACGTAACCATCAACTTCTTCTTCTTCGAGCTCCCATGGCCCGTCCCCTCATCCTCTGCTTTTCTCTTCTTGCTATTCGCTCCTCCTCCTGTTCCAATCCCATTGGTCCCACCAAGTCCATTTTGGGACGGCCTCGCGAGAATAGCAGCCAGCTTATCCGACGGCACCCGCAGAATGACTTTCTTCGATTTCTTGCCCTTCTGCTTGGAACCATGAGCTTTAGATACATGAACCTTCTGCGCGGGGGTGGCTTTGGGCGCATGAGCTGCCTTGGGCGGTGGCACAGGAGCTGGACTCGATGCGGCTGTGGATAACGCGGGTGTAGCCTCCTTTTCCACTTTCGGCGCCTTTGTCTTCAACTTCAATGTGACCGGCTTGTGTACAGGGGCGGGAGCAGGGGCAGGCGTTGGGGTTGAAGTAGCTCTAGGCGCGGGACTCGGGATAGTGGATATGGATGCAGACCCGGGCTCTGCCTTCACAGCCTTCGGCCTTGGTATGTTGATTTTTAGCTTGTTCGACTTCGGTGCAGGAGCCGGTTTAGCCACTGATGGGGCTGGAGATGCCGATACTGCCGCTGCCGATGTGGCTTTTGGAACTGGTGACGCACTCTTTGGCGGTCGGGGAGGAGGGACTAGGCTAGGCGCCGGTGGAGCTGGCTTTGGTGGCGCCGGAAGAGCTCCTTTCTGGGAAGGTGGAGATGGCTTAGGCGTGGGAGCATGGTGCTTTTCCACAACGTCCATAAACGATGCAAATGGTTCCGGATCTTCCGCAGGCTGGGATTGGGATGCTGACCCAAACGGCAACACCGAAGTAGATGTGGATATCGGTGTTTGTGTAGCCGCAGGCGTAGGGGGAAGCGAAGGAATCATCGAGAACTTCCTCCCCAGATTGAGCTTCAGTGGTTGTTTCTCTTTCTGTGGAGCCACGGGAGCCACGGGAACCGCAGGAGCCACAGGAGCCACGGGTTTGTGTACTGGTGTGGTACGATATTTGTCGCTGTGGAAAAAGCGAAGGAGGCCGTTGTGCATGTTCTCCACCTTCCAGTAGAACGGATACTTGAACATTATCTTCAGTATATTCTTCTCCTCATAGAGCATGGAGCAAATCGCGAAGAGCTCTGAAACATCATGTATTGATGTCGTTTTCGAGCTGAGGGCTTTCGAGATTGCTGCCTTGAATGACTCGTTTCCAGACATCTCAGCCTTTAGCGCTCTACCCGCTCCGTCCAACTTCTGTCGGAGAATGCCAGCTTCACGAGCGGTGGGTCCTTCGTCTTGTTCAATGATGAGGCCACCATGGACTGGTTCTTCATCCTTGGCTGGCACAAAGATATCGCCTGTAGCGATCTGGCCGATTGCAACATCCAGAAGGCGGATGAGTTCGGAGCGGTAGAAGGGCGATGGATCACTGGCGATCTCATTCATCATGAAATTGACAACGTTTTCTGACTTGATCGTACCCAAATCGAGAAGGCACTGCCAAGCCTTGAGTCGCACGTTGTCCGCATTCCCAAATCGTGTGTACTGGAGAAATTCGAAAGGCTGCAACGGAATGACACGGTTCCGCATCAGCGCTAGATTGCACTCCATCGCCGCTGTCGTGAAAACGTTCTGATACGTAGGCGCCCATTCGTCGAGGCGTTGGTGACGACCAATCTCCCCGAGGGCCTTGTCTTGAAACTCGGCCTCAGCCTTCTCAGCATCCCAATTCATTGCTTCGTCACCATTGAATCTGGATGCCTTCACCTTGATGAGACTCTGCGCAAGACAAGACATGAGAACAGCAATGTAATTCTCGTCCCGGTACTCATTGGCAGCATTGTCGTTATAGCGGATGATGTCCAGAAGGAAACTCTTCGCCTCGATGGGTGTTTTGCCATCAGCGCCCTTGATTTTGGCGATGGCCTTCGGTATGGCGCACTGTATGAGGTATGCACAACGGTCAGAAAAGTCATTCGACCTGGTCATGGGGGATCCAGGGATGCAAAACAGCTCTTTGAAAGCTTTTTCAAGGTGATGCAGGCCAACCCAGTCCAGGTGTTCCTTTGCGCTCGAAGCCAAGACATCGGCCGCCCTCGTCCGGATGGCATGGAAATATCTCCGATCCATCAGTGTCTTGACTAGGATACTCGATATAATTGGATGGCCCTCTTTCTGGCTTAGATATTGAATTGACTAAAATAATGTTAGCATGATAAGTCGAATTATGGAATTGAAACCTACTTCTGCTTGTGCGACAACGTCTTTATCCTTCTGCAGCTGTGCCACGTACATATACGATGGCATGTCATTAATCGTCGCACGGCAGATCCACTCAAAGTCGGCGTCGACACGCATCCACTCGTAGTATTCAGTGTCCATCTTCTCTTCATCCTCTTGGCTCCAGTCGGTTATTTTCCAAGCCGCTGCGTCCTCTGCGGAGTCGAACAGATCGCCGAGTGAGTAGAAGGTGATGTCTTCCATTTCGCCAGCCGTGTCTACGCCCCTAGCGGCCTCTCGCTCCTTCGCCAGCCGGTTTCGTTTGAGGCGTTTGTACTTTGTGTTGTACGGAATCTCCACTTTGACCGTCCCGGCGTTAATGTCCACAATATGCTCGTAGGGAGTGCCATCAGCTTCATGAATTCGAACGGTCATAGGACCTACGAAAGTCTGTGGGTCGTTGCTGGGGCGGAATCCATGCTGCTTCTCCTTGGCCTCTCTCACAAATTCGCTGGCAGCAAGTGGGAGTTCCTCAGTCTTAAGAGTTGGATCACTCTGCATTTGTTTGATGGTGAGTTGCACCACCTGCTTCTTCTTGTTGAAGACGGGGTAGCACTCGAACTGCGGACACCCCGAGCCATGTACCCATTGGTTAAAGAATGTCTCAAGCTTCTGATGTCCGACCTTTTCGCAAATATCCAGAAAGCTGTCGGTAGAAATAGCGCCATTCGGCAATTTCTCGTTGCGAGCATTGAACAGCAGTCTGTAGAGGCACCGGTCAACGCCATTCTTGCCGCTCTGTTTCACCAGCCGATTGTGGAGAATGAAGAGGATCGACAGCGCCTTGAGCTTCATAAACTCCAGCTCGCCGGGGTCTATAGGAATAAGCTCCCCAAGAGTGGTAAGTGAGGGGCGTCTAATGTCCAGCTCAATAACCTTGTCGGCAATGACTTTCTGCCGGAAGCGATGGTCGTTGCGGCCGAAAAGATCGCGCAGGTACAGCTCCGTCATGAACCATGAAGCTCCAACAATGATCCAATTATCGCTGGGGCGCTCAGGGATGACATTTACACCGATCCACTGGCTCGCCACGGCATGGACAAGCAGTCTAGTCGTATTCTCCAGCGGCTCCCATACATCTTCAGGGAACAGGAGACGGGAACTGCAAAGGGAGAATGACGCTGTACTTGCCACATCGCAGTCCAGATCCTCAACGAACGCAAGCTTGTAGGCTTTTTCAAAGGGATAGCTCTGGAAGCGCTCTGTGAAATAATCAAGAGCTCTCGCTAGAATCATCGCACTGTTGCGCACTTCCTCGGCACGCTCTGGCAGAGAGAAGGCGTGCACCCGGATGGCACTGGAACCCAGGCGCTCGTCGTCGGATGTATCGCGATATTCGGACAAATCCACGTGCTCGAAGGGCCCAATGGCGATTCCGATGTGTTGAGGCAGCACGGGGACTGCGCAATTGAATGTAGCAGTCCTCCAACCTGCGTCTGTGGGGTCCAAGATGTCGTCGGTCATCTCTCCAGAACAGATCACGGCCATCTCCAGAGCCCTCTCTTCTTCCGAAAAGCCGAAGCGGTCATCGTCGCTATCGTCCACCACGCTGTCGACGGCCGAGACGCCGTTCATGTGGACGTCGCCGGTCGCACCGTTCGTGACAGGGCGCGCTTTTGGGAAGGCGTCGTCGATGGTTCGCGGATATCGGACCGCAATTTCGAAGGGATATTTGGTGTAGCCGTCGTCCACGCAGGGGAACAAGCTCGACGCCATCCCCGGAATGGGCTTGTTTCGCGTATATACGTGTGGGTATCTGCTGCATCCTTCCTCGACCCCAGCAAAGTGGAGGCCGTCGCGGAAGTTGTTCAGAACGTATTCGATCTCGAGCTTGATGGACGGGTAGAGCTCGCCGTTTGCGCCAAACCCTCCCCCAGCCCCGTTCACGGTCGCATCCTGAGCGTTCGGGTCGGGCTTCATTCCCATGATGTTCAAGCCTCGCGGGATGTCGATGACGAGTTCCTCCTCTTCGCCATCCTCATGTCGCTGTATCCGGCGCTTCGGGAAATGGTGCTGGTGGGCGTCTGTTCCGGGGTAAAGGTGTAAGCGGTCGTAGAGGTTGCTGTACGCAAAGTTCGATACTGTACCCTCAAGCCGGACAGAAGCGATCGTCAGCTGTCTACTCCGTAGATGGATGCTCTTCAGCAGCGGGCTGTGCGGTTGGATCTCGATGGTCGTCTTGCCGTGGACGCGTTGGGGTGAGAAACTGAAGTCGAGCTCGAGCCGCTGCTTCAACACGGTGAAGGCGTTGTTCGGCTCGGGGCCCTCCACGTCGTCAATCACATCGACTGTCGCCATGGCGGGCGTAGCAGGACGGCGCTGCTTCCAGGGTCGGTTGTGGGTGGTTAGCGCTGCTCGAGGGGTGGTTTAGGCAGCTCTTGGTTGCGGGTGTCGGGGGTCTTTGTTGCGACGATCGAGGCTCCCGCGAACCCCGGTAGTCGGGCGCGGTTAATCCGATCCGGTCTTGGCGGACATTCGACGTCACCTCGTGATTTCACGCACGGCTACAACTTCCACCATGCGTATCATCTGCACTCTGATGTTCTCCTTCATTAATTTTATAAGCGTTTGCCACAACGCAAGCATGTTCCCATCGCTCAAGTAATTTTCCATCCATCTCCCATGGGGACAATGCTGGCCATCTCTCAAGCAATGTCCCACTCAGAGTCGACATTTCTGTGACCAGTACTCGAGCTAATGAATGCTTTGAAAGGGAGCAACTTGGGAGCCGCGCGCACACTACAACATCCGTGTGAACGATGCTCCATATTCATCTTTCTCTTAAAATATATTTGGATAGATCCTCATATAGCTTATCATGTCAGAGCAAGTTGACCATATGCAAGCATGGTGTTCACGCGCATAGGAAGAGAAGGAGAGGTTGTGGGAAGAGAAGCTAGATATCGCCCCATTAATGAATTGCTCAGAGAACCACGTCTCTGCTTCTTAGGTAACGAGGAGTATTCACGCAGAAGATTTCTCTTCATAGACTCACACGTTGTCGAAAAGTCTCTTCGGGCCCATTTTACCCGCCCAGGCTCACCACATCCCAAATCGCGTCCCAATCCTCAGAATCCTCCCTGATTAGTCAAACGCCACTCTCAGCTGATATTCACTTCCCCTATCTTCCCCGCTTCTTCCCAATTTCCAGCAAACAAAAGGCATCAAGCGTTCCACCCCGCAAAAGTCTACCAAAAGGAAAAAGCGAGCACGCCGTGACTCGAACACGAATCCCTCACATCACACACACTACTCCCCTTCGACACACGGAAATTTCGATAATTTCCGATTTTACAGTCGGTCCAGGGAGCGAGCATCAACCTTCATCGACACACCCAGCGCATATCCCATTGAACACGTGCGGGTGCGCCTCACGTATAGTGCGTGAGTGCCTTACCATTAGGCCACGCGCCCTTGGATATTTTGATAGCAATGTGACCGGGTCACGTAGATTTTATGTGAGGAGAAGATCGAGAAGAGATGTGGGTAGTTAGGTATAGCTAGTGGGGCGGAGCAAACGGGGGGCGACGTTGGCGGTGGAGATGGAACAAACATTCCAGTCCTACAGGCACTTAAGAGATGGGAGGGGAAGCTGCGGATGGTTTGTGAAATCAAAGAGCTGGGCACAGCATGTCACTAAGACGAAGAGGATGTTAAGATACAATAAGAGTCACGGAGGGTCCTGGTAGCCTCGTTTTCAAAGTGGACTCTGTCCTTATACGCCTCAGAACATCTGGACACTAAAGCATACTTCTTGTTTGAACTTGGCCCTGGCTGGTTACCAAAAAGCGCAGGTCATTACTCTTTGCTACAGAACCCATGCTGAACCCAAAGAGATCACAACACGCAGCACTACACCAAAAAAAGCAATACCACAAACAATGTCTCGACAGCTACGCAAATCAGAGGACGAAGGAGACAAGTCTACATTGCTTGATTATTGTTCACCAAAGACCCCAGAATTCCAGTATTGAGCGCCGCCATGCCCAGCACAACGATGGATGCCGCGACTACCACCCTCATGCCTAATGATGTCTATAAGTAGTCAGATTAACATACCTAACACACGGGCTGAACACCGGTGCAAATTCCACCAACTGGGAGGCTGCCTATTCTGTTGACCAGCGTGTCGGCGATCTCAAGCACGGTGCAACACCTACCGTACTTCAATTGAGTTTTAGACTCAGCGCGCGCGTCTTAGTAACCACTAAGGTAACTGGTTACCACTTTACAGAGATATTAGAATAGTACAGAGAATCTCAAGAAGGTAGTTCAGATGGAGTCCCGCCAGCGGGACGCACGCGCAATGTGAGACTGGAGAAACAATAATACACAGTCCTGAGTGAGCCTTTGAGGAGATGCTGTAACTAAGGGTAGAAGCAGTGAAGGTAAAGCAGGCACTACTTGGTTTCAAAATGCTCTGTAATTCTTAGCAAATGCGGCCGCTCAAGAAATATACACAGATGCGACAATTTTCGTATGTGCTACCCCGCTCCATGTTACTATCAGAACTTGATGTGAACAGACGGGGTAAATAACAATAAACAACCACGCAATCACAGTCGCGGGAAACAACACCACAAATTCTCTCACGATCGCGGGCACAGCAAAGAATTAGAAAGAAGACATTTAATTACTATCTACAAAAACTATCAATGTTTCTGGTGCGAGCCCCACGTCATCGCTCAACACTATGTCAAACACCATGGGGATAGCAATGACTCCTATCACACAGAGGTGATCAGAAACGAAAGGAAGAGGGAAGAGGGAAGAGGGAAGGGGGAAGTTTGGGAAGGGGGAAGGGGGAAGTCTGGGAAGAGGGAAGGGGGAAGTCTGGGAAGAGGGAGGATGGATGTTTCTGTTGCGAGCCCCACTGCCACCGCTCAGCACTATGACAGACGCCATTCGGGTATGACTGCCTCCTGTCACACAGAGGTGACCAGAAACGAAAGGAAGAGGGAGGGGCAGGTAAGAGGGAAGAAGGGGAATAGGGAAGGCAAGGAGAGGAGGGGAAGAGGAAGAGTGTTTTGGTGTGGGCCCCGCGACTTATCGCCCAACACAGTGTCAGTCGCCTTCACGTAATCCTGACTCCTACCGCTTACGCGGTCGAACACAAAGAACGAAAGAAGGGAGGAGGGGAAGGAGGGAGAGAGAAGAGTTTCTGGTACGAGCCCCACGACATATCGCTCAGTACAGTGTCAGTCGCCTTCACGTAAGCCTGACTCCTACCGCGCGAAGGCGGTCAATGAAACCCTGGGGGAAGAAGAAAAGAAGAGGGGGAGAAGGACGAGGGAGGGCGGTATTATATAGAACCCTGGGGGGGGGAGCAAGCGAGACCTCACGTGACAGCGCTAGTCGCGGAGCAACATCGGAGAAATCTTAGAGAGGTCTTGGGTTAATTTTTCGCTAATGCCGCCAATCAGAGAGCTCCCTGGCTGGCGGCGGTGGTGTGGTTGGGGGTTGAGACTTCACTGTTGTGAACCGTGAAAGGTGGATGGTGACGTAAGCAGGCAAGAGATTAGCAGGAACATCAATGTGGAAAACCAAGACGAAAGGGTGCCGAATAGCAAGCTATGTGTGCTCGCCTCATCAAAGTCGCATCGACATGGAACCTTCTCTCAATTCAAAGATCGGTCTCGGGAGACATTGATGCACGAAGCTCTATCACAGGGTCTCCGATTCTACGCCTGTCTGGCGAGAAGGATAAAAGATCAATGCAAATTCAAACGCAGGTCTTGCCCTTCTTACTCTATTCCCTCAGCCGGTTTCAATCAGGATATTTTATGTTAGCGAAGTCTCGAATCAAGGCACTGACCTTATGTCACACAGACGAATGCCTATCATGTCTCAATGTATGACGAACCCAAGGTTCAGAGATAAATGCCTCCCTTCAATACAAGATGAGTCTGTCTGCTGGAGCAGTCTATTCAGAGCCCCCTTCTCCTTGTTCCCAATTCAAAGAGCACATATATATCCAAGGCCATGTCACCACATCATCTCTGGACAGTTCGGCTCCTCTCGACCTCATATCCGAGATTATATTTGACGTTCAGTCTTCACTCCACCATTTTATTTGCTTCCCATTTTTTACATCCCCATAGATTGGGGTGCTCCCCCATTCTACACCAAATACCACATATCATATTGAAGGAAGAAGTAAGATAAATGATGTATCGAGCAAGATTATATAGTGTTGATCAATAATTTAGGCAAGCAGTCGGGGCTGTTTGAATCCTGATTAGAAACCCAGTGACAGAACATACAAACCAATGTTCGGCGACCTCTTCCTTCTTCTCATGAAGTGGCTCTGACAAATATATCAAGAATAGCATCAATTACGGCTCATCCAGCTTATACCCATTTGAGCTCCATATCAAGAAGACTGCGCTCAAATTGTGAAACATGATCCTCCTCTTCACTATCAACCAACTCTTTTTCATACCCAGGCACGGGCAATTCCCCCACAACGCCATTCTACCATTGACGTTAACTTTCAAGAGTGATATTATTTGGGTGCACGTATCTGTTCTTTCAATCTTTTCATATCCTGATATCAGCCATGGCGAACTTTATGTCAAAGCCAATGGCTTTCGTCGTACAACGGTCTCTAATATTTCCGAGAAGGGAGAGAAGCTCAAATTCTCTACTGTGAGTCTGTGTTGATAGGCATCGAAGGTGGTAAAACAAAGAGTCATTCATAAGTACGCGGAAGATTCTGGAGATATGCACGATGCGCCATTGCCCGACTTTTCAAGTATTATGACACAGGTGAAATGAACCAATCTTGACATGTGGCAACTGTCGTACACAAAATTCAACCCTGATTTTGGCTCGATATTCATTGAATGCTAGGTAGGAACATTCTTCCATTTTGAAGAATCTTTAGTCCAGCCTAAAACCATCGACCGAATCGCCACTGCTTTCAAAAACAGCAAACACAGGAAAAAACAGAGCCATGAAATGCCTGGTCCAACTATCTTATTCACATGAACATTTCCCCTTCTCTTTCTTTCTTCAAGAAAGAATGTTCGGTGCAGCCATTACCCGGAAGGAGATGAAGAAATTTGGGACTTCAAATCCATTCGAGCGATGTGACAGAGTTCTCACATATCTTTTTCCTCTTCGGTGGGTCTGATGCATTTCTCGATCAAGTATTTCAAAGACTCCGAGCCTCTGGTGTCATAACTATGGGAAAGAGGACACCTCACTAGGAGCGTGCCCAATTGAGCTTACATGCCTGAGTCTCATATTTCCTCCATCTTCACACCCGCCATTTCATTGTCGTATCCTGAAGTTGAGAGGCATCGCTACGCACCCTTGCTAGCAGAAATAAAACCATACATAGTATACCACTTCTCCGTCCACGGTTGAAGTTATATTCAGTCCGGTTTTACAGAAGCCCCACCCATAGCACAGCAGAATCCAGTTTTTGAGGCTGCTAAAACTATTTTTACCGCCTTGCCCAATGCTATAGAATAGCTTCAACCGCGAAAAACAACAACATAATACGAGCTGTTTCTTTTTTTAGTGGACACGCAGATGGAGCACATCTATGATGCGTGGCCATATCTGTTTTAGTTGTCCGCTCATGAATCCACTCACACTCTTGTTTTAGAAAAGCACCTATGAAGCGTAGAGAAAGTGAGAAGTGGAATATAGCTAGGTCATTATAGAAAACCACAATGCCGGGCGTTTTATATACCAGCCATTTTGGCAGGAGCATGTTGAGATAGAGCTGAACATCCTTGGAAGTGGCACACAAAGTTGGTGCAATGATTATTCCTAGATTGCTCTCAACCACAAAGAACCCAAAGCACACATGCATGAAGGGTCTACCCGGTTTTAGAACACTGACCCCAAGACTTTTCATTCGATTGCTTTAGGGTAACGTGGAGAAAAGAAACGTTGAAATGTGCAAGGGAAGTCTTGAGGCTACAATTCATGTCATCTCTACAAGGAAAAGAATTATATAGTCCATTTCGGTGTGGTTTCCAAGGCTCTGACCATAAGGCTCTCATCGTGTTCTTTTAGAGAATGCAAGCTGAGATTAGGTATTGTGGAACAAAAGTCCGTGGGCAAAGCGAGGGTTTTATACATCGCACACTTGTATTGGAGACCTATGAAGCAAAGAAGCAATAACTCGACTAAGGGTTTTTGAAACGTTGGCAATAGCAATCTTTATTGACAAAGGCTGCACAACTGCTTCCTATTCTGCAAACACGTACGCGATCTTTTCAAAAGGTCCTCCGCCTCATGAACTCGTGTGGCTGGGTTTTTATTGAAGAGTGGTTGTTTTGGAATAGAATGTGAGAAAAAGGGAACCAAGAGGCATGTCAAAATAGCTTTATATACTGCAAATTCATCTCAACTCACAGAATCACGGGACAAATAAGAAGAACCAGAATATTCGCAATGCTATGGGATTCAACAGTGGTAGTGATGGTGGTGATGATGGTGCTTCGGGAAAGAACATGCACATCTATGCCTAAACAGCACTTTGATAGGACTACTAGAGGACTCTTGTTCATGCAGGGTGAGAGAGGATCTTTCACTACAGCGCTATTTTCTATCAAGGGTATCAAAATTCGGACCTTAATCGAAGGATCAAAAAAAGACTATATAAACACACACTCTAACCTCACCACTTAGTGAGAGCCTTGCTAGTATCCGAATTCGATAAAGCTTCCATCCGCATATTGCAGCTTCTCTGCCGCCCTCTTCTTCCAGTCCTCGAGAAACTCATGAACTACATTCTGGTGTTTGCGCATCAACTGTATCTTCAGAAGAAAGATAGCCGTCTTGACATACGCACCCTCGAAACATTTCCAGATCCTTTTCTCCAACAACCCCGTAGCAGCCGGGTCTGGGAAGTATGGGTCATTGCACGTCACTGCCGTAACCATCTGCCTTCTCGTATCTTCCCACTTGTTGATGTCCAGCCTTTTGCATTTGTCAAAATCCAAAATCCAGAGATGAGTCTGCCGCCGCTTGAAGTTTCCAGGCGGAACGCTAAACGGTTTCGAGTTCTCTGGGGCGAGAAGGGAAAATTCTGGCCGAGTTGTGCGGCTCCCAATAACGAACTCAACGTCCATGGAGTCCAAGTGAGCCTTCCAATGGATGATGGCAAGCCCAACCCCCATCTCGACAGCATACTGGTCAAGGTCCAAGCCAATCTCCTCAAGCTGATCCAGATACAGTGGGAAGTTCTCCAGTGTGTTTGGTGTATTATCCAACTCCCATTCGCCACGCCTTTTCCCTAGATACGGCCGAATGAGACAGGCCTGGTTGATCGGATCCTTCATTGCCACATCCCGAATATCCTTTGGAAAGTATAACTGTATAATGGCAATACGCGAACTTTTCGCGAGTGGAAGAATGCGCTGAACTTGGAAGATATATCCTTCCTCGTCATCGCCTTTGGGGAACCTCGCCTTGTTCTCTTTCCACCACTGCCCGAGATCTTCAGCCCTTACCCATGCTTGAACCACTGGTATCCTTGGAATGGAAATGTTGCGGAAGAGGTTTTCGAGGGACGAGCGCGTCTCTATGACTGCATTGCATGCCATGCTCGTGAAGTTGACATCGTTCCAGAGGGCGTCTTTATCTCGTCCTTTCTTGAACGCGATCTCCTGACCCGGGACTTCGAAAACCGTGCCGCAAGTACCCCGGCCGATGACATTGAGATGCACCTCGGAATTCAACGTCGCTTTCATCATCCGGTCGGCGAAGCGAGAAGACGTTGACACAACAGAGTGAATTGAAAAGGTTCTCTTGAGTACCTCTACCGGCCTGATGAGGGCATCTTGGACGTCGCCAATGCTGACTTCAGGGCTTGGATGGGTCGCGGTAGCATAATGCCCGTCAGAGAACGGTACCTCTTCCCCTACCGATAGGTCTTCTCCAAGCTGCTCCTCTGCGGAATGAGCGAAACGGATCTTTTCTGATAGCATGCTCTCTTCGGAGGATTCTTTTACGTGAGATCCAGACATGGTGGTGGCCTTGGGTGTGGTGAAGGTAAAGGTAAAGGTAAAGGTGGAAGTGAAGTTGGAGGGGCAGGTTGGAATTTAAATGGGCAAACGGTGATGAGAATGCTTGCCAAGTGAAGAAAATGTCAAGTGTTGAAGGTTGTTGTTGAGGGTTTGGTAGTGGAGAAGAAGGAGTGGCGTGGGAGTAGACTTGTGTGGGATGACTAGTTGAGTCACTGCGTTTGCCATTTTATGGTACTCAACGAATGATGCTCACCATTATTGACCCAACCAGATTATTTTCAGCTCTCACAATTTACCCTGCCTCTCACCACAGACTGAGCTTCTCGGCATCATTTCTATGAACCTCCTGTCAAATCCTAAATCAAGGGTATAGCACGGTCCGCAGCTCAGATGTTGTTGCCAGCGTGCGCACCCTGAAACGTGCGTCATTGTGGAAGGGGGGGTTTGGCACACAGGCAGGCACAACCCAGACTTGTCAACCATTGCATTTTACTTTCAGGGGACCAACTCATGACATGCTCAGTGAAAGTCTTTTTTGGGAGATGCTACATTTGAGAACAGATAGTAGGACAAGAGGAAACAGAAATATTCAAACCGAACACAAGTCCTCTACCCCCGAAGAGAATATTGCTTCATTATTCTCTGCGTTCTCGACCTTTGTACAGACCTAGAAAACATCAATAGTTCCCATTCTGACATCATCATCTTCCTTCGGAATTTGTATCCCACTCACACTTCCATGCTTGTGAAGTTTTAGAAAGCGTGTATTTTAGAATCAAATGTAAGTAAAAGCAAGCAAAGAAAGAAGCATAAGCTTCAAGTATTCGCGGCACAGAATCACCCCACAGAGAAGCATTTACCTCATTGGTAGCGGCTTTAAACCCAAGCTTCAAAACTCAGGCCCAAACCAAACCACATGCGACAGTCTCAAGTCTGTTTTTGGAGTTCTCGATCCACCCATACAGCTTTTGCGGTGCTTCCTAAAGTAGAATGTTTCAGAAGAGCGTGCGGGACTGTGGAGGAAGAAGTGGAAGAGGAAAAAGTATTCCCAAGTCCAAATCCTCTCAAAGAAAGCCATGGACTCCTTCTTTACATCATTTTAGAACCACAGCCCAACCCCATTCCACAACCATGACGAAGCTTTTCAAAGCCTCCAGCCCACTCACCCATAATAATAAGAGGCTCAAGGCATTTCGCAAAGTATTAGATCTTAGGAAGGCATGCTGCAGAAGGGAAAGAAGAAGTAGGCAAAGTATTCCGAAGCACAACTTCTCGCAAAGAGAAACAGATAGACCTCGCCGAGTAGTTTTGGAACCTCGCAGGTAGAAGAGACCCCGACACAAACCCATGCGACAGTACCAGACACTTTTATCTTCCCAATCGCGCTTCACTCATAACCGTCTTGGCTTTCATTTTTCTTGTAGAAAAGGGATATTGTGAGAAGGGGGAGAAGTTAAGATCCAAAATGAGTTTTTACATACCTTACACCGTAAGCCCAAGCTGCCCCGAGGAGAGAAGAAAAGCATAGGCCACAGGCGCATGAGTTTTTACACAACAATCCAGGACAGGCAGACGACACAAATCCATGTGACGTCATTGGTGAGCGTTTGAGAACCCACCATCCCACCATCCCACCATCCCACCATGGTTTCTCATCCTTATTGTTTTCGAAAAAGGGATATCTTGGTGGAGCAATTCGTGTGGAGAGAGAACATGGCAAGGGGAAGGGGAAAGGGATTTATATACCCTACGCGGTACACACCTACCCAGCCGGAGCAGAGAAGAAAAGCATGCCGCATGTTGTGCGAAAGTTTTAGAAAACAACAAAAGACATACAATCGATTCCGTATACTTTCATGGCCATGGTAATGTCTTTTAGACCCGAGCTAGATACACACAGAGAAGGAACAGCCATTCAACTTCCCAGTCAAGGATTTAGGAAACACACTGGTGCGAAGGCGAAGATGGACCAGTCGAACTCGACACATTGTATGTAGTTTTAGAATGTTTAAGACACCCTTCTTCTCTCCTCTTCCTTTCCCGTCCATCCTCTCTCAAGAAGAAGAGAACCATACTCAAAAATCCCGTCCATTTTCACAAAACAAACCAAGGCAGAGACAGAAACAGCAGAACCCATGTAAAGCCTGCACCAGCATTTTAAAGCCCCCATCCAAAGCCTCAATCTCTCGGAAATTTTAGACAACTCCCTCTTCCCCCCGAAGAGAAAAGGACCACCATGTACCATAGACTAGACACATTTTGGAGAACAGACAGAGACGGAGGCAGAGACGGAGACGGGGCCCAGGCATGTGTACACTTCGGGACAGTTTTAGAGATCCTGCTCATCTCGTTTTGGAGTCGGGTTTTTAGAATGGGTATGTTTTAGGATAGCGTGTGTGTGTGAGGAGGAGGAGGGGGGAAGGTTCGGGGGCGGGTTCATATAGAGGAGACGGAGATGGCATGGGAGATGGGAAGGGGACGGGATGGGGTAAATGATGATGGAGACCAGCCACGCTATCACTGCTCCGACGTAGCACATAACGAGTAGCCATCGTTGAAGAATATTCACATAACACTACATCAAGGTATCGTCAACATATAAACCCGCAACCTGCTAAACCCAGACCCTGTATTCATACTCTCTAAAGCTCATCCCTCTCCCTCGTCTCCCCACCCTTCACCTCCGTCTTCCCACTCTCCACATCCTCCTCCCACATCTTCTTCTTCGGGTTCCTCTTCCTATCACTCTCCTCCAGCACCGTCCCATCCCCCCTCCTAACCTGCTCCTCCTTCTCATCATTCTTCTTCTCCCTCAACTGTGGATGCGCCTCCTCCTTCTCCCCCTTTCGCTCCTGTTGTTGACTCTCCTCTGCCATCTTCCCAACCTGTTGCGAATAACTCCCCCGCGGACTCGGATCCTGCATATACCCTTTCCCTCCGCCTCCGACTCTCACGTACCTCGCCTCTGGATTATTGCGCTGAGCTCCTGGAATCTGCGGCGGTCCACCCGTCGCACTCGGCTTAACAATCAAACTCGTACTCAGTCTGCCCGAAACCGAAGCGCTATTCGCCGCTTTACTTCCCGCGAGCCCGGCAGCCACAAAAGCCGGGTAGAGGAAGAGTTTATACACGAGTTTGAGAGGCCACCAAACAAACCACGTCAGAGGACCATACAATAATCTCCTGAAAATAAGCCAGATGATGGTCGCGGAAAGGATGTAGAGTGCCGTTTCAAGATACCACGTATCACTCTTTGTACTCTTCAACAGCGTCGAAACCAAATTCTTGCTATTCGCCAACAACCCACTCAAATCCGTATACTTCTCGCCCAAATCTGCGAGCGCGGCGGTAGACTGTTCGAGTGTTTCCTGAGCGAAGCGTGAGCGCGAGAGCTCCGTTTGCATCAACTGGTGTGTTCGTCTTAGGGCGGCAGTGACGTCGGAGGAAGCGCTCTGGATGACCTCTTGTTCGGTGGCGTTTGGGTTGTGCTTGCGGCGGTGGATGGAGGACGGGGTCGAGGTGCCGGATTGCAGCGAGGAGAAGAGGAGTTCGCGTTCTTTGAGTTTGGCGCGGTCGGCGTTGCGCTTGGCTGCGATCTGGGCTTTGCGGAATTGTGCGCGGGAACTGGGCAGTCGTGGATTAGTATGCGATACAGTAGTCGAATGGAGTGGTAAGCGCGGGCCTTACGATCTCAGATCCTCAGTCAGTCTTGCAAGCAACACCGCAAGCCGTGACTTCTCGCTCTCCCTCGAACTATCCCTCCGCCTACTATTCGGCGCCGAGCTCTGAACAACGTCCTCGACCTCCTGTCTCAAAAGCTCAAGGTCTTCTTCTAGCTGCTTCAGCGTCTCATGTATTTCCGCCGTGAGCTCGACTCTCGCATCCGCATCCACGTCGCCCGCGGCGTTTGAGCTCGTCAAAGGGACACTTCCCGGTTGGAAATCTAATTTCGACAAGCGCTGGATCAGCTGTGTCAGCCCCTTGTTATTCTCGGATAGCGCTGTGAGGCGGTTCGACAGAGTTTGTGTCGTGATGGGGAGGGGTGGCATTGTTTCTCGCAGAATTGCGGCCACGCTGGAGCTCCGATGGATGGGGGTATGACGATGGTCGTTCGCCGTGCAGGGGCGGAGGAAAGAAGTGCCGACCTCCGATGAACGCACGGACCGGGTGATCTTTTGGAAAGGCGGAGCTCGAGATCGAGCGGCATCACTCGGAAAAGGTGCCAATTGCTGCGAATCCACCTTCCGGTATGTGCATATATTCTGAACCCGGAAACCTCCCACCCAACTAACAGTTTCCAAGCCGCCAACATGATAACCCGCTTCCTCACCGACGTCAGCGTAAAATTCAACCCCTTCTCCCCGCGCTCCAAATCCGCGCGCCTCTTCCTCTCCCTCATCCCCCCAACCGCGCGATCAGACGGGATGAAGATAGAGTCCAAGATGCTTCCTCGGACTAGCAAGGAGCCTGCGACTCTCGATGTCAAATTTAGTACGTGCGCCTGGGATGGATCGACTTGGATGGCATGAGAATAGCGAGACAGGCTAACACAGATCATAGAGGATGGAAAAGAGATGAAGATTGACGTCGAGAAGATGCGGATAACCGAAGTCATGGAGGTGGTGGATCGGCATTCGCGGCAATTGGCGCGGAAGGAGGAGCTCCTGGGCAATTGAACATGTTGTCTAACGCTGTATTCAACTTGTATAATATTCACATCAAATGAGCGCATGCATTACACGGAGTCACGACACAACATAGAGAAAGATCTCGAAAGCACAGGTCTTTGCTTTTAGAAAGATCTACGGAATCCCAGCCTTTTGTTTGGTCTGCAAGGCGCCGGTCATATGCTCATGTTATAAGGCGTGATGGGCTATACATCTAGCTACTTGCATCCATCAGAACACTTTCGCCCATACAATGTTGCCACATCAATCGTCGCATACAGCAAGCTCAGATCTAGGCGGATGGGGCTCCAGAGATGAAGAACCACTTGTCAATGGCCGGGTCAACGGGAGCCGGGCTCCAGTCCTCGCCCTTGGGGAGGTTGAGGCTGGCGGGGTTGGTCTGGCTGATCGAGTGGGAAACCGTGGTGTTGGTGCTGTTGTGATGAGTAACGGATTCAAACATCGAACGACGGCAGTACTTACATGCTGACCTCTCCTGGCTGCGTCTTGCCGGTAATGAGCTTCTCCCAGGCCTCAGCGCACTCGCGGATAATGTCGGTGGCATACTTCCTGTTCTTGCACTCGCCGGAGAAGGCAAACTGGTTCTCGGGCTTGCCATCCGGGATTTTGTAGATGCGGAACCACTCGTTGGTGGCCCTGAGGAGACCAGGCAGGTGGCGCTCGACGTCCTCGACGTCGTTCAGCTTGGGAGCCAGGGGGTCGTTGATGTCGATGGCAATGATCTTCCAGTCGGTCTCCTCCTCGTCGAGCAGTGCCATTACACCGAGGACCTTGACCTGCTTGACCTCGCCGGGCCTCGCGACGAGCTCGCCAATCTCGCAGACGTCCAGCGGGTCATTGTCGCCCTTGGCCTTGGTCTCGGGGTGGATCTGGTTGGGGTCCTCCCAGGTCTGCAGAAGAAATTAGTACCCTGTCCGATATCGGGGACGGGGTCGTCGTACCTGGGGGAAGGCACCGTAGTTCCAGATGTAGCCCTTGTGGGGGAAGCAGTTCCGCACGAAGCGGAGCTTGCCCTTCTTGATGTCCTGCTTGATGGGGTTGAGCGTCTCCTCCTTGGAGATCTGGCGGGGTCGTGTCAGTGGAAGCTCCCATGGCGGGGTAGGGGGTGGACGGAGCAGCAGGAAACATGACAGCCTCCCCCTGGAATACTAACCTCCAACTTGGCATTGGTCCAGCGGGGCACCTCAACAATCATGTTGAGAATCGTCTGCTGCTCGTTGGCATACAGGGGGATGTCGTGGAAGGGCGAGACAGGCACGCCATCCTTCTCGAGGAAGATGCGGTGCTCGAGCGTGTTGGGCGCGCCCACTTTCCTGGCAGTGTACTTGGGAGAGGCCATTGTGGATGCTGGACGTGAGGAGTGAAGGTGACCGGCCAGCTGTTGTGTACGGGAAGCAATTTTGGCGAGACTGGTGGGAGAGGTGGGGCACGCAGGCGTGGCAGGCGTGTGCGGGCGGTGATGGTTAGGCGCGGCCAGTGTGAGGAACGTCACTGACAACTGTCTGCATGGGACAACTGTCGCAGGGCAAAATAAAAGTCGAGGTGCAGGGCCGATGGCTGGACATAACCACAACAAGCGTTGACGGCAGCGCATCCAGAAATAACGTCAACCAGCAATCGGCTAACTCCCTCCGGCAATTGCTCTGGGTCTTCCAAGGTTCAGCGGAGAGCCTCCTCCAAACCGAGGATGCAAAGACTGTTCAGAGTCGGAATCCCGGAGCTTCGGGAGTTTCTTCACAAGGCGGTGCACGGATCACTTGCGTGTTTAAACACCATGTTGACCTCAAGTACCTAATACAGCTTATGGGGACGCCAGAAGCCCCCGTTGCCAAAACTGTTCCCCTGTGGTATGTCCTGATTTCCATGCTGCAGCTCTTCCAGCTCCAGAAAATCTTCTTCCAAGGCGCCTCCAATACATGCAGGCGCTCCTGATCCCGCTGGCAGTGCCTCCCATTCAAAGTCATCATAGCTCACCCCTTCTTCCTCTTCCATTAAATCTTCGTCCGGTAAGTATGGGTCATACGCGACCTCATACAAGGCATGGTGTTCGTTCTCCATTGCCCTTTCACGACGTTCTTGTTCCTCGTAGATTCCCGGCGCAGAAAGGCTCGGCACTGGGGGCGGACATATCTCTGGGCCTGCAAAGCGGACTGTTGGCAATCTCTGTGGTGGTCCATGGTAGTAGCCTTCTATCCTCCCTCTGTTGGGTAGGCCGGGTGGGTCCATGACAAAGTTGTCGACTTCGCCAGTTTCAACCTGTCCATCTTCAAATGCCGAGCGACAACACTGGAGGAGATTCCCCAAGCCTGAAGAAGGTTCTTGATCGTCATTATTTGCTAGTATCTCTGCCGAATTCAATATCTGTCCTCTCTGTCCATGTCGAAAGAGCTCGGGGTAGTCGTGGTTATCTGTTATTGCTTCTGCTGCGTCCATTTCTTGTCTCTGTCTATCTTGAAAGAGCTTGGGATCTTGGGCGGGCTTGGATTGAGGTGTTGACGAATGTTCACTGTTGTCAATATGTTCGTGTTGACTCCCTTTCCGAGTTTCCTGGGCCGGTACCTGTGTAGGTACAGTTGTGGTTACCGGTAAAGCTGAGGGAGACGCAGTGAAATGTGATGCCGCAGGTTTCTTGGCAAGGCTACCTCGCCTTGGAGAACTCTGTGGAAGGAACGACTGTGATCGTGAGGCACGAAGATTTGCAGGTGCCACCGTGTATATCTGGAATCTCTCGCGGCTATCCTCGGTCACATGTCTGGGCGTGGGAGAGGGACGAGTTCGCAGAAGTGGCGCATTTCCTCCACCAATGCCGACCCCCTCTACCGTTTTATTGATAGAGCCCAGCTGACCGACCTGAACTGCAGATCCTGCTCGCAGACGTATGGGGGTGGCACTGGGCGCCAGAACAGACTCGGACCAAGAGATGTAGCTCCCACTCTGGTGGCGCGGACCTCTACTGCCGGACCCCAGATATGATCCTTTATCGGCTGTTTCGACTGTATGGATGGCGTTATCGATCGTGGCCGACTCCTCCCGTTCTTGCTCGACGTTTCGTCCAAGGATCCTGCGGCGTGTGCCCCCCTTCGCTTGGGTATTCACGTCCTTCTCCGCTAGGGCTGGCCGTACCGGGCTGTTGAAGTATGCTGATATCTCCTCCTGTCTAGCTTGTGCATGATCCTTTTTGCGTTTCTTTTTGGGAATCCCTGGCTGGGGGACGGCTTCCGGTTGGCCTCTGTTCTTCTGCAGAAACTTCATCTCTGAAAAGACTAGGTCGGGTACTATAGGACACGTCAGTTAAGGGCTGATGGGTGCGGGGGCGCTGCAGACGGGAGCTTACGGCCACGGCCCTTGACAGGCGAGGACGCTTTCCCTTTGCTGAATATTCCCAGCTTTTCTCGTGGCTTCAGCTGCACCAATGATCAGTTCACTGATGGATCGAGCAGCGTATGACGGACATCTTACAGTCAGTCGATCCTTGGGGACATTCTTGGCATGAAAGCTCTGAACCAGGCCGACCCCCTGCCTGTCTGTCTTGTTGCGTCTCGCCTTGCGTCTTGTTCTCTTTGATTCGGCCGCTCGATGTCTGTTTCCCTGTTTTCCCCGCTCCCTAACATGCTTCGCTGCGGGCTCGTAGTGCTCCAGACGTGTTTTGCGTCGAGACCTGCGTGCATACCGCTGGCTCGCTGCACTGCTCCCTGAGGACTGGTCTGCAGAGTGGCTGCCCTCGCTGCATGCACTCTCGTCACTGCCGCTGTCGATATCGGCTGTATGTACCACTGGGGGTGTCTCTCTGCGCCTTGGACGGGCCTCGAGGAGCGAGCTGTCCGATGTGCTCCGCTTCCGTCTACGCTGTGCTCTGGCCGTCTGCTGGGGCTCCTTGGGGTGGAGGAACGGGGGCAGGCCGAGCTGCTCGGGCAGACTCGGCGGCTGCTCTGGCAATGCCGTCTCCTCCAGCCATTTGCGAATATCCATGGGGAGCTCAGGGCCAGGCACTTATTACACCCTATAGCGGGGGACACGCGGCGGGCGGGTGGTCGAGCCGGCCCGCAAGGAGGAACCGGCAGGAATGCCCCCCTCGATGCGCTGCGTAGGAGACGGTTAGTGAGGGTCGTGGTACAGCATTGTACGGACTGCGATAGTCGGTCAGAAGACGGAAAGAGGCGTCGACAACGGGGGGAAGGATTGGTTCTGTGTAACGGGGGGGGGGACGGGCTTGTAGCACGCTCTGTTGGGGGGACCGCCATATCACAATGCCATATGGCAGGTGCTGGACACGGAGTGCGTGGGCAGACACCACTGGATTCGGGGAGGGGAGCAGCCATGAGCGCTGCGAGGGCAGTCACGAGGGGGGGAGGAGCAGCGGCGTGCTCTGGGGCCCGCCTCCCAGCTTTATCATTCTCACGTCCGCCGTGCACGCCAGCCTGGGGCTCCTCGACGAGCTGTCACCGCGGCGCCCGCTGCTCCTCCTGGAAACCACATCTCGCGGCGATGTGCCAGTGTCCGCGCGGTGGTGGTGACTTTGCGGTGCGTGAGGCTGCCATGCCGCGCGCTGATTGGCCGGCGGGCGCGAGACGGCATGAGTGTCCACGCCGCGCCAGTCCACGCTGCTACCAGACGGCTGTGGGCGCGGAATCACAGGGCAGCGGCCCAATGCCACTATCTGTCACGGTGGTGTATACTCGTCGCTCGACTATCCGCCTCCCCCGTCGTAGCGACGACATTCACCCTCGGCTGCGCCTGCTCCCTGTCACTCCAGCAGCAGCACCAGCAGCCGTCGCGGGGCACAGGCAGGGATCACGGCCGCTGGGTCCAACGCTGGTAGCGCCAAAGGCTCCACACCTCAGGCTGGCGATAATCAACTTGATAAGCTTCTTTAAACCGTCGCCCTCGCCATCCAATACACGCCCGCCATCCACACCATTTTTCGCGGCAATAGCCTTTTCTTTTTGCCTTGCCAGACACCACCGCGTCTCGCGCACGCCACCTGGTGCGCTGCCGGCGTCATCCCTCCGCCAAAATTTGGAATTGACCAATAATGCGACGGCGTGCACCTCAGTCACTGTCTTGAGAACTCATCGTGACCGGGCCTATCAAGAAACTGGCCCGTCTGCTTTTGCATAAGGCACTTGTGGCCCAGACACTGGGCCGCCCGCTGGCCGGCCATTGGGTTTAGACCGCATGAAAGAATGGCCACGGGATAGGCTAACGAACGCCCATCGATGGGAAGCAGACAGATCATGCCCACCAGCGGCGGCCCCAGCGCGCAAGTAAATCTACGAGAAGAGCCCATGTTCCGTTGCCTTTGCCGTGCGTCACATCCTCCGAGCACTCTGCATTACCCACGCGCCAGCCTATTATTGCCTCTGCTGCTCCCCGGCCAGCCTTCTTAATAACCAACCTTTGCCCCCCCCCAGCTGCCCTGCCCACACTCTGCCTGTTCGTTGACCAGCTAGCGTTCTTCCAACTGCTCTACTAGTCGGAGGGGTATCTTGCTCCCGCGACCTTTTCTCCTTAAGTTACCCCACCATCTCGACCCTTCTTCCCGCCTCCTCACCGACCTCAACCGTCCTTACCCTCGACTCCACAGCCCGGAGTCCTCGAGTTCACCCTGCCCTGCGGACTGGAATCGCTCGCGCATTCTCTCCCCTTCGCTCCCTTCGGTGCCGATAAGACCAAATGTTCGTTCCGTCACACTGCTCTCTGTTTGCCCTTTCCGATGCCGCCATGGCCTCACTGCCCGATTTCTCCCTCTACTCACCCTGAGCACCCTGCCACTTCTGGTTCTGTCACTTCCTAGCTTGTCTTGTTTCGATCCGTGTCCTGTGTGCTGTCTGATCAGGTGGGAAATTAAGACATTGTAGAGATCGAGTCCGAAACCAATCTCCACCATGGCAAAGCTGTTCATTGGGTAAGTCCACATGTACGTCTTCTCGACGCATGCGCTGACAGGAATCGCAGAGGCCTCGCTTGGCATACCGACGACAATGCTTTGCGCCTGAAGTTTGAAGAGTTCGGCCAGGTCGAAGAGGCCGTAAGTCTTTCTTTCCGCCATTGGGGCACTACCCGCGTCTTAATAAGCATTTGCTCACCCCTCGTCAGGTTGTCATCAAGGACCGCGATACTGGTCGCAGCCGTGGCTTTGGCTTTGTCCGATTTGCGCAGGAGGCCGAAGCCGACAATGCCATTCAGAACATGAATAACGTCGAGTAAGTCATATTCACCATGCCTGGACCCTCCTTACCCAATCTATGATCTAAGATGCTCTGCGTGATGTTCCAACACCTTTAAATGCCCCTTGTGATGACCTCCCGCGCTAATTCATCCATAGATTTGATGGACGCACCATCCGCGTAGACAAGGCTTCTGACCGCGCTGGCGGCGGCGGTGGAGGCCGTGGTGGAGGTGGCGGCGGGTATGCTCCTCGCGGAGGTTATGGCAGCGGAGGCGGAGGTAAGACCATTCTACTCCACTTTCTTTCTCTTCCTTTGGACTAAGGTGTTATTGGCAGGCTCGTATGGTGGCGGGGGTTACGGATCTCAGGGCGGTACGATCGAGCTCTCTTCAGGTGCCCTTGAGAAATTTATACTAACAATCACTGTAGGCTATGGCGGCGGCGGCGGCGGCGGTCAGGGCTGGGGCCAACCTCAAGGCGGATATGCTCCTCGTGGCGGCGGCTATGGTGGTGGTGGTGGTGGTCAACAGGGTTACGGAGGCCAGCCTGATCAGCAGCAGGGTGGAGGTCAATGGTAAACATGTGACACGACACTTGACATCTTGTCCGAGGTGGTTGCGAGACACGAGAAAATGCAGTCGACACGGATGGTTGGGACTTTGGGGGTGTTAGTCTTTCTCTAGACATGTTGTCTTCCCGATTTAATATGGCTGGCGCAGCTGCTCGAGGAGCTCCAGCGAACTCTTCTATATCCTACGGAAAGGATGGGTTGGAAATTGCGACTTGGGTGGTAAGAGACGAGATACCCATCTTCGAATCAGAGCATGTCCTGTTTACCTTACACCTGATATTCTTCTGTGTGCTCGTGTCTGCTCGTAGGCAGGTTTCCTGTCCAAGGGAGTATCTCAATATTGGAAGTCGGGCATCAATCTCTCCAGACGGCACACAAACGGCTGAGGTTCAGGGTGATACTCAGAAGGGGATAGATCAGCCTCTATCCAAGCTACTATTTTAGGGATTCGGTTATCAACCCCACAACCTTGTGCCCTGTACAGAAATTACGCCAGCTCAATATCAGTATAGGGAAGTTAATAATACGACAGCGACCTATCTGTGCAACACCCGGGTGATAGCTGCAAGTCCTGCAGGAAGGTACTTTAAAAACTTTGACTGCCGAAATCAAGCTGCACTGTGATGGGTGCGAGACCTGCAGGTGGGCCGATGTTGGTCTGGCCAACAGCGAACGGGTGAACATGGCTATGGCGATCTCTCTCCACACAGGACTCCACCGGAAGATTCGTCGTGCAAAGCGCTCGTCAGGTGCTCGCGAACCGGATGTGTGATAGGCATGAGCACCGCCACAGCGACTGTTGCTGCTGCTGCCTGACTCGCGGATCCCTTGGCAGATGTCCCGCCTCAAACGTACGTCGAACGCCTCAAACCTCTTTATCACCGCCGCCTCTCTTGTGAGGGACCAAGAACATTATGAAAGGCGTCGAATATTTAGACCAGGTGTCGCTGATCTTGCCAGAGAGGAAGAAGGGATATAGACCGAGAGCGCTACTGGCGACGGTAGCGACGTGTCTGGTTATTTTTGCACCCTATGCGGCATTTCCTGACCAGTTTCGAGAGTTCGACTTGAGATTGCAAGCCTGGTGGAGAGGTGACGTTCCATCTCGCCGTTACGAGGCCGAGTTTAGGTGGTCAGATGTAAGTTTTCGTGCTCTAGTACACAGAACTAGAAGATGTCGCAGCCACGTTTTTCCTTATCTGATCCCGCATTATCAATCTCTTCACGACCTTCCTCTCTCTACCTCAGCTTCCCTTCTCGTTCCAATGTCTCTCCTGATGCATGCAACACGTCGGCAAACTCCATTCTTTCGATGCATTCTCCCGAGCACGTGTTGACATGTGATAGATTGAACCATCCGATTCCCTCAAATTCATTCCCTGCTATGGCGACTTTGAATGTGCTAAACTGAAGCTGCCCCTAGACTACTTCAACGGGACATATCCCGACGAAACAGTCAGCGTTGCCATCACCAAGCTCCCAGCACAGGTCCCCGTTGACGATCCCCGCTATGGGGGTCCGATGCTCATCAATCCAGGTGGCCCAGGCGGTGCAGGCACGCTCCTAGCGTTAGGATGGGGGAGAGACTTGCAAATCATTGTCGACTCCGCAGACAACCCACATTGCGTGGGAGATTGGAACAGCAAGAAAGCCTCCACAGCAAAATACTACGACATCATCGGCTTTGATCCCCGCGGAATTGGCATGACAGAACCCAGTGCGACATGCTTACCAAGTTCCTCAGCCTGGTCCTGGAGACTCAGGGAACAAGAAGAGGGTATTCTGGGAAGTTCTGATGCCGCGCTTGGGAGGCTGTGGTCCATGTCTCATGCTTATGGGGAGTCTTGCAAACGGGGGATGGAAGACGGGCCCGATATCAAGCAGTATATGAGCACTGCTTCAGTGGCCCGAGACATGCTCGAGATTGCAGAAAAGCACGCTGAATACAATGCCAAGACGGTCACTGACCTCCTTGCCACAAGATCTACTCAGGAGACGCACGAGGTGAACCCTGAGGTTTCCATCTACAAACGTGGAGATGTCAAGCTACAATACTGGGGGTTCTCTTACGGTACATATCTTGGCTATACATTCGCGTCCATGTTTCCGGATCGAGTCGGTCGTGTGCTTCTAGACGGTGTCGTCAATTCGGATGATTACAATCAAGGTTTGGGGAACGGCAGTCTCCGCGATGCAGAAAAAGATAGAAAGACATTCTACACATGGTGCTCATCCTCCGGCCCCGAGGCATGTCCCCTGACCACTGATAACTCAACCGCTGAAGATATCGAAACCCGTGTTCGGAAAATCGTGCAATCTACTTTGCACCACCCAGTCGCTATCCCGTCGGACACCGGACCAGAGATCTTGACCTTCTCGGATCTTGTCGCTGTAATCTTTCGGTCGATATACGAACCCAGGAGTTCTTTCCCTATACTCGCCAGTCTCCTTGCAGCGCTTGAAGCGAATGACCAGGAAACACTCGAAATCTTCACGGAAGGTCTCAAGTACTCTCACGTCTACTCCTGTCCTATCGATGGCGGGGAGACGGGCTATACTCTAAACGACGTGCCGCAGAACGCAATCTTGTGCTCCGACAGCGAAGATTTGACGGGGGAGGATATTGATTCATTTCGAGAGTATTGGAGTCTGTTGGACAGCATCTCCGAGACATCGGGGGGTATTTGGGCGATGTTGAGGATGCGATGTGCAAGCTGGAAAATCAAAGCTGTGCATCGGTTTGAGAAACAGTTTGGTGGAAATACGAGTTATCCAATACTTTTCATCTCGAATACAGCGGATCCAGTCACACCACTGAGGAGTGGGAGGATTATGAGCGCGAGATTTCCGGGGAGTGCTCTTTTGGTTCAGGACAGCGCTGGTGTGAGTACCCAACCACATCCCCCTCTTCCCGCACAACATACCCCTCCCTGCGTAACAACCACGCCCTTACTATTCCGACATCGTACAAACCAATTCCCCATTTATATACCATAACAGACAGACACTAACAAAATACCCCAGCACTGCTCCTCCTCAACCCCCACCCCATGCACAATGTCCCACATAAAAGCCTATTTCCAAACCGGCGCGCTCCCCAAGCCAGACACGCTCTGTATCCCGCCCGCCTCGCCTTTCAACCTCAACTCCACAGATCCCTCCTCGCCTTTCTATGACAAAGATCTCTTTACGCGCGTCATGGGAGAGCATGGGTCTTCCCTCGCTCCTACCACCATCCAAGCACAGAATCAAATACACATTGACGAAAAAGCGGTGCAGATGTTTTCTCAAATGTGGGATATGCCCGAGGAAGAATTTATGGTGTCGAGAGAGGGAATGAGGTTGATGGGCGCGGGCGAGGGGTTGAGAAGATGGGTCAAGAGAAATAGGTTTTGGGGTGTGGGAGGGAGTGAGAGGGTGGAGGTTTTGATGGGGAGGGGGAGGGAGAGAGGGAGGGGGTATCCGGAGAGGATGGGGTGGGAGGGGGAGAGGGTGTGGTGAGGGGTTGGGGATGATAGGGGGATTGGGAATAGTGGGGGTGTGGTTGCTTGTGCGATGGTAGGTTGGAAATCGGGTAGCTAGGTTGAGGGAGAGGAGTGGTTGTGTGCATATGTTGGTTTCACGGGGTATTGGGTTGCCGAAAGGTTGCTACAGGGTTGGATGTGGGTTATTTGATGCATTGGTGAGCGTGGCGGGTTTGGCATAGCATAGCATTTTTTGTTTGCCAGCACTGGTTATGTTTTCGGATTTCCTTTTGGGGAAGAAATTGGATGGTCATTCAATCGTTCTTGTCATTATCTAGTATTTCCAAAGTTGGAAGATATGGTCATGGTCATGTCCTCAAAAAGCCCCGTCCCTCTTTCGTGATGAAATGGGAGGAATGTTGGATAGGAAGGGGGTTGGGAATAATCTTCGCTACTGGAGCAATCTCACGTTTCCTTTTTGCTTATGATTTGCTTTTGCTGTACAGCATAATACATGTCATTTGAGACGATGTGGTAGGTACACACATGCCTCGTAGACTTGATAGGTAAGATGGGATAGCGTTCGATTGTGGATTGAGGATAGGCTTTGGTAATGCACATGGACATCTACCTGTGTGTATGCACGTACACATTGCCAGAGGTTGAGCCAAGATCCGGGCCAGATGTAGCGTGGGGTCTTGATGTTGATGTAGGCGTGGGTGTAGGTGTGGGAATAGGCGAGGCATAGAGTGTCACATCACCAGCACGATCTGACCTCAGAGTTTTACTCTTACGCTATTCCAGTTCCAATTGCAATTGCTCTGTATGGAATACGTAGCGATAGGTGAGAGGGTAGCAAGTACTCGCCAGACAGCAAAGAACAAACGCATTGACCAGGATCGGTAGATTGTGCTAAACCGATGCCCTGGGCCTTGGGATTCCCGTCCTGTTGCTTAGTTGGGAACATGGAAATTTGCTTTGGTATAAGCTGGGTGGGTTTAGGGAGGAGAAGGTAAGAGAGGAGAGAGAGGATTGGAACTAGATAGGGTTTCAGCGTTTATGAAGGATGAAAGGAGGATGAAATGAGGATGAAATGAGGATGAAATGAGGATGAAAGGATGGATAGAAACGAGGTAAATAGTTCCCTTGACATGCTTTAGTTCAGTGTTGTGCTACAGACAGCCAGCACCAAAAGTACTGTAAAGAGCTGTCTCTATATGTATGTACACCTATCCGCCAATTCAACCATCCGCCTGATCTCCAGTCCTCAACCCCAAAACCAGAAGTCGCCCTTACAACAAATACATACCATGTGGTTGACCCAAACCCATCTACGCATACATGCATCCGTCCATCTCCGCCACGGCCCCCCAGACCCTCAAACTTCAAACTCTAAACACAACCCACTCCATCCATCCCAATCCATATCCATTCTCCGCTCCGCTCGACCCTAACCCCAACCCCTGCCCTCCCGATCCCGACCCCCTGCCCATCTCACCCCCATGCGATCCGCATCGCACACATCACAGTCGCGGATCATAAACCGCGACCTCGTTTCGTGAGCCGCGTGTCCGCAAGCGACAACGCCCCGACATTATTGCGAAATAAGCAATTGTAGAAGCAGATTGGGAAATAGTGGGGATTGAGCTTTTCGCTTGGGGAGCATGGAATGATTCCGATTGAGTCTTGAGTCTTGGTGGGAGGGGTGGTGAGATGAGATGAGATGAGATGATGCGGGATCTTTGTTGGGAGAGGGAGGGCGGGATATGGGAAGTGCGAGATGTACACGATGCACGGTATGTTCGACAATATACATAAACCAACAGCTCCATCCCGCGTTGAGTCGATGGGGTGGGATTGCCAAGTGAGTGTACCGCGCCGGTACTACGCTTTCCCTTTCTCTTTCCCTTGCCAATGCTCCTTATTCTACGTGCACAATGCACATGCATACACCGCCTTTTCACCTATAGCAGAACATGCAGTTTTAAGTCATGAGGAAAAAGATAGGTAAAGCCTCGTCAACTTACGTATAATGAGCTTAGAATATAGGGATCCATGTCCTATCAGAGGTGAAAAGGTTCTCTACACCGTCCCCATATCTACCGACTCGACCTACCATCTCCGGTGGTATATAAAATGCCGGACCCAGACTCGGTATCGTATGCACATTTATGTACATACTATACATACCAAGTACCTAGGTACGTATCCGCACAAGCCCCAGCCCCAATGTACCCCTGCACAAGATAGACCCGAGCCATTGCAACAGCATCCCCAAGCGGCCATGCAGACAAGCAAAGCGTCTCGGGCCATCAGGATACGATGCCTCGCTCAACACTTTGAGTAGCAGGCTCAGGCTGACCGCGCTCAGCGACGTTGCGGATAGTGTCCATACGTAATGGATGAGGGGGGGAGGGAAGGTGTTGATGGGGTGTGCTGGGAACTGCCTGCCCAGTGACTACGTACTTGCCCGTTCATGTATGTACATGGACAGTACATAGATATGTATGTCGAGGTGTATCTGTAATTATCTAGGTACATATATACGAGTATACATAACACACACCTTCCGCGTTCCTGTACGATCCAAGCCTACCTATACCCACACCAACAGCCACACAGACAGACATGGTGGACAAATCCCTCAACCAAGCATAAAAAAATACACGGTAGGCAAGGCGAAGAATAAGCTCTTCGGAAGGAAGGAAGGAAGCATGCTGCCTACACAGTAGACTCCCCATCCAAGAACATCGCCATGTGCCACGGACCTTCATAAATCTTGGTACGAGGACAGACCCAGGTATCTATACACAATTACCCACAAGGCACAAGGCACAAGTCACAAGTCACACAACTCCAGCGGGCCGCATCCCCTACCGACCCAAGCCCGCTACCAACATCTTCAATTCCGGACATACAAGCACTCTCTCCATTATCGGAATTAGCGTTTCAGGCCTGTCTGATCGCACCGAACTGTATAAATCGCCCTCGTCAGAATCTCGGGTTTCGGCAGGTCAATAAATGGGACGATGGATTGGGAGGGGAGTGGAGGGGGGATTGATGGGCTGTTTGGAGCGGATGTCCATACATGTACATTCATATGGACATGTCTGTACCATGAACGCACACTATTCATCACCAACCAAGCCGAGCATAGACATGTGCGATAAGTGAGCAAGTGAGAAACCATGCCCGAGATAATCCAAAAGCTTTCAATCCCACTCAATCCCACGCAATGCAACCCAACTGAACTGTCAACCCCCATCCAATTCCAATTCCAATTCCAATTCCAATTCCAATTCCAATTCCAATTCCAATTCCAATTCCAATTCCAATTCCAATTCCAATTCCCTCCGCTCTCCAATGCAACTATATATCAATTAATCCTCCAAAATCCCCTACCCGCGAGGGTAATCCCTAATCTTATATATTCCCATTCCCCATCTTGATCCCAACTTTTACTACAACTCTCACCACGAGAACCTCTCCCCGCCATATCTCTAAACCAACACCCCCCCAAAGACACCGAGAAAACAAACACCATGCAGATGCCCCCTTCTCATTTTTAATCCACCTGCCATACACCGAAGCAGTCGGTACCTCGCAAGAAAGCCCACCATGCATCACCGCAAGTCCAAAAAAAAAAAGGAAACCCGAAAATGCGGTGAAAAGAAAACCCCCGATAGGTACCAACAGCACAACACATGACCGCTAAACGACAAAGATCGCCTCGCTCGCTTCGCTTAGAACCAAAAAAGCCGCAAGATCAAGGCCAAGTCCGCCTATCTCTAACCTTCACCCCCCTGGTCCCACGTCGATGAATACCAGGGGGTCAATTACAGCATCGTGTAATGCAGTTGTGCGTAGTGTAGTGTAGAACCGCAGTGTCGGGAAGTTCCCGCAGGGAAGAAGCCTGAGTGCGAGGAGAGCGCCAAGTCAAGAATCCCGCCCCAAGATACCAAATACCCCCAAAGCTCATGCAGATATCCCCCATAACCATCCAGTCAAACAAGCACATCTACAATCGTCCATTATACGACGAAGCTGCTCAAATCTACTCCCCTCCTATTTCTCTCTTCCCACGAACTCAATACCCTTTGCTCTCTCTGTAGGTCTTCCTCGTCGTACCAATCATGTCCGTCTCTCTCGACGCCAAATTCGTCCCAGTCCACCTCTTCTCTCGGCTGTCCCCACCCACATCTCTCAAACTCCATGATGCCGCCAAAGTTCGGCTCCGAGTTGGCAAGGAAGAGCGATTGGCCGTCGTTTGTGAAGCTGATGCCCGCCGTGCGACCAAAGAAATCAAATGTTTGCCGCGACTCCCACATTTTAGCGTCGATGAAACTGACGTAATCGTCTGCTTCGGCCGCGACTAGCACGGGTGGTCCGCTTCCCACAGGGGAGAAGCGCAAACATCGTGGTATGGCTAGTTCCGAGTACATGACTTGCAGGGGCTTGGCCCACGATCGTGCATCCCAGATGACTATTGTCGAGTCCTGTGCTGCCGTCGCTACGTGTATTCCGTCGTCTGCCCACGCGCACGCGAAAACGTCGTCGGCGTGGCCTTGCAGGCTTTGGTATGCCTCCCCTGTCTCCGCATTGGTGATTAGTGTTTCAGAGAAGTCGCCAACTACTGCACGCAAGCGACCGTCCGGCGACGTTGCAGAGCAATTGACCGCGGCAGGAAACTTGAACTTGTGCGTCATTCGATTCGTGTAGCAGTCCAGTATGCGGATGTTCCCGTCGTTGGAGCAGAAGGCTGCTTGAGGGGTGTACGTGTGGCGTGAGCTGAAGATGTCCACGTTATTTGTGATTCGAGTGCCAGATTTCTGTTGCAAGCTGCAAGCGCGGCCGGTCGTGGGGGTTGGGCTGTATGTAGAGGCGAGGTCTGCAAGGGCATAATCCCCTTCAAAGCCCCCTGCAATCAAGACGTCGTCTGAGGATGCAAGAGTTGTAATCAGGAAGCGATTCCCTTCCGACCGTGTTCGGGATAGGTCCATGATGGGCGTGGCGCGAGCATTGAACGCATCCGTGCGCATGACTTGGTCCCCGGCGGCGTAGAAGATGTCACGTCGCGATGTTGCAGCCAGCAAGTTGCGGAGCTGGAAGTGCGGGATGTAGGTCCGGTGGTTGGTGTTCATCCGCCGGAAGGAGAAGAAGCTCTCTGTGCCCGGCGTGTCTCCAGCAAACTCCTCATCGTTAGCCCAGGCCAGCACTGCACTGGCCGAAGTGGTACACACCTGTCTTATGGCTCTCAGGCTCGGCATCAGCCGTTCTGTCTCGAACATGGTCCGCTTGGCTCGAACTGACGCCCGCGTGGTGCCCCGCATGCTCCAATTGATCCCCTGAAAGTCGCACTCATCGCCGCGCAGGTCCTCCCGGGTGATGACCTCGGGCGGTGGGAAGGCCGTGAGGTCGAGCAGTGTGGCCCCCTTGGGCGGATTGAAAAAGTGGCGGTAGAAGGAGGAGATGTAGACGAAGGCGTTCTTCGACTCCAGCGAGGTGATTGTGCCCCCTTCTTGGGTGACGGTGAAGGCATCTTCTGGGATGTTGTCCAGGGAATGCGAGAGGTCCGGGGGGTAGAGCGGCGGCAGCAGGCTCGTGGGCATTGGGGGCAGGCCTGTGAGGGCAGGCACTGGGGTCCAGAAGAGCATGTCGAGCCCGAGGGCGTCGTCGTTGTAGGGGGTCGTCGGTGCCGCTGCGGGCACAGTGGGTGCGGGCTCCATGGCCAATCCGTCGTCTAGCAGCGATATGCCTCCCTCGTGGTCGTCCGCCAGCTCGTCGACATCGTCGCCCTGGCTAGTCGGCGGCCTGCTGTCCGAGAGAGCGGCGAGGATGGCGGCCGCAGATATGCCACTGGGAGAGGGAGGCTCGTTCGCTTCCGCGGGGTCGTCGTGGGTCAGTGACGAGAGGGCGACGGAGGGGCCATGGGAGAGCGTGCTGGCCATCGAAGGCCGCGGTGTTCACCCGGCCGCGGCAGCCAGTGCTCTGCTGTCACCAGTCGTCGGGACCGTTCCTGGCGGTGCTCCAGCGCGTGACAGCGAGGAGATCGCAAATGCAGGCAGCGCCAGGCGATGCGGCGGCAGAATGGCTGCAGCAGACAACGTGGGGGGGAGATGCTGGCCGCACTGTAGCTGGGCGGGCGTGGGCTCCTGCTGGCGCCAACAGCGCAGTCTTCTGGAAGCACCCCTCTGCCCTTTGTATGGGCCGTGGTGGGCCGTGGTGGGCGATGGAGGGCGCCGTGCTGCGGGTTCGGCTGGCCGATGCACACTTGCTGCCGTTCTGGTTGTGCCCCGGCGTGCGTCCAGTGTGGGGTGGCCGAGTATTGGCTCGGGATGTTGGGCTGCAGCAGAGGCAGGGTCAATGTCGCGGGATCGAGATTGCACCGGCGCGGCGAGTCGTCGCGGAGGGTGGCACTCACGACGAGCTTATAATGTGCCAGGCGCGAGCAGCCCTGGCAGGAGGATTTCTGCGATGTGGCGGCCGGCCCCAGGAAGCGACCAGCGCCAACGCCAATAATGCGCGAGAGGAGCTGGCGGGGCACAGCTCATCAGGCCTTCGGCCGCCCAGTCCGCCCCCTCCTCAGCGTCCAGCATCTCCGCCGCCCAGTGTGCCGATGCAGGCTGCTGAGAGGGGCCAAACGCGCAACTGTCAATGGCCTCGCGCGCAACGTCTCCCGCCCGCTGGACGTTGGTGCTACCGTGACGGCCACTGCGCACAGAGAGCGAGCAAAGACTGCCCCCCCGCAACTCGTGGCATTGCCAACAAACGCTGTCCAGCCCGCACACAGACCCGTCTCGCCCAAAGAGTCAAAAACGGCGACACAGGCTGCCACTGCTCACACGGCCGCGCGACGAGGGGCCCTGCACCGTCGTGTCCCGCCGCGCCGTTGATACGTCCAGCTTATTAGCCTGTACCACGTCTCCCACGACACTCAGCATCAGGAAGCGAGTCGAGCTGCTTGTCACAGCCTATTCGAGACGGAAGCGCAGCACGACGGGGCCTCCTCGCCGGCCCAAAAGCCTGCTGTGGTGTTCAGTGTGACCGCAAGAGCGCAGACGCATATCCTGCACTGCCTTGGCTCCTGACTGACTTGCTCGCTGGCATCCCTCCACGACAGCAGGCCACCGCATTCGGACCGAGTCCAGAGGTAAAAATATAATTACTACTAGCTAGCTACTAAATGGCCACTGTACAGCGGACGCTAGACGCACGATCCGGGTGGCCCCCATCTACAACGAGTGAAGCCGAAAGAAAGAAAGGGGGGAACCGCTGAAAACCCCGACGAGAATGCGAAAAAGGGAATCCGAACCCAGCAATGCAGGAAGAACACTGTGCTCCAATGTGGTACAGAAATGCACTCGTTTTAGCTTCGTCGCTCCCATCCCATGCGAGCGCCACAATGCAGAAATCAATTATCATAGTACTCATATCCATGCTGATTCTGCGGCCATCCGCCAGCCGACGTCGACTGGCGTGACCATCCCATGGCGGGCGCCTTGAGTCTTCGCTCTGTTACCCAAGTCAGTGAGCTGCAGCATCGGAAGGGCAACTAATCGTGTAACTTACCCGCTTCAAAGTCATGCCACCGTCGCATCGTGATCTTGCTGCTGTCAAATTCGCCCTCATATTCAATCCCCGCTTTCTTGGTCTTCTCGCCCGCCGTTTTCCGCGTGTCGCCCCAGCTGAAGTCGTCGAATTTCCAGAACGCATAAGCCGGAAGCACAAAATTCCAGATTGGTAGTGACAGAAGATAAACGAACATCCACACAACGTAAGACCAGCGGTGAGCCGTTAGCACAATCAGCACTGCTGGCAGACCCAAAATGAGTGCAAGCAGGATAAGCGGAATGAGGGGCGCGGCTGTATGCGTAATGGCAGCCTTGATAGAAATGGCGACTGCAAAATGTTAGCACAGCGACACAGCCTCAGAGCACCAAGAAAGCTTACTGAGATAGATGGTGAAAGCGATAGCGGCGGGGAGGACTAGGGTACCGAGGAGCTCGATAAACACGACAAACTGCATGCTGAAGCAGAAGGTGCCACAGAGATCTCGTACGAGCACCAGTTCCATCAAGTTGTGGACCGTACTATTGATCCATCGCCTACGTTGTGACAGCAGGACGCTGAACTGTTCGGGTACCGTGGTTTTGCACACTGCTTGCGGCACAAACACTTGCTTGCGCTTCGGGAATGTCTTGAGCATCAGAGTAGACAGGTATCGATCCTCACCGAGCAATAGCAGGTTCTTCTTGTGCAACGTGTCGACCACGTTCTCCGAATAGTGCTCGACAACGTCAGGGTTGGCAAGGATCGGGACCCAGTAGTTTTGAGCACCCTTGGGAGCTTTGATGCGGTACATGCAAAAGCATCCTGGCAAGCAAGTGACACCACCGAAAACGGACTCAAAAGACTTTGACAAGTGGTGGGAGATGAAGTACCTGCCGCTGTCAGTGGGGCGATCGTTAAACGTCATATAAGAGGACTTACTCAAACACCTGGATCATCGAAACCCATGATTCGCGTTTATTGGCGATCTTCGTCTCTCCACACAATCCCATGATGTCGGGGTCCTTGACCATGGCGGAAATCATGTGGGTCAAACTGTCAGGGAATACTTTGGTATCGGCATCCACCATGAGCACAACCTCGTAAAAGTCGGGCGAAATGCCAGTGATTTTCCAGATACCGTTAAACATCTCAAACTCGAGCTCCGTCATACGCTCGTCAAACATGACCTTTTGCAGGAACGACATGAGGATAATCTGACTGTCTCGCTTTCCACGATTGCCGGGCTTCGACTTCTTAGCTTCATCGGGAGTTCCAGTCTTCACAACCACCATCATTGGTACACGTTGCTGCTTGTCAATGGGAATGCGAGAAGTCTCGCCATAGTCGTAGAAACCAGAGTATACCTTGGCCATGTTGTGTCTCTTGGAGCCGCTTGCGACCGCAACATACGAGAAAGCTGGAACCTCGTGTGGTAGAACAGTATGGTCTTTCATCATGGCGAGTGCGATCTCAGGAGTGGTCAAATCTTCACCTTGGCCCTTGATCATACCATCACAGATGACGAGGATGATCTTGTGCGAGTTCGGATAGTCGGTGGTGGCAATTGAATCGATTGTTGTGCGTAGACCTTCGGCGCCTTCGGAATAGGCGGTAACCAAGCAGATAGCATGTGCTAGTGGATAGCCAAATGGCTGCCACTCTGGTGGAGGCTGAGGGACAACAGATTCGTGGATAAAGCCTGCGGGACCCGGGCCCTCAGATTCGGCCAGAACGCTGGAGTACCGCTGTTGCTCGGTGGCGGTGCCGGAGAGCATCAAACTGGAACGACTATCTGGAACACCTGATGCTGGCAGTGTACCATGGCTCGTGTTCAGTTGTCGGTACATGGCATTTGATCCAAGCAGACGCGACGAAGTGCTCTGGCTGGTCATGGTGGTTGGCGGGGCACGGCTCTTCGCTGCCTTCTCCATGGCATACGGACTGGTGAACCTCGAAGTGGAAGGGAGGAACTGACTAGCACGCTTGCTTGACCGATCTGGTCCGGCAGGATCCGCGAGCTTTGGCGGCGGGCGGTAGATGTCGTCGCTCCATTCCTCGATTTGTTGCTTGCGCTGCTTGGAATTCGGTCCCAGGGAAGTCTTGGAAGCTGCGAATTTTCTACTGATGAACCACTGGAAGGCGAGGGCGAGGATGAACTTTGCAACCACAATTGCAAGAATGAAGACCAAGGACACATAGAGAACGACCTTCGAGGCGATACATCCGATGCTTTCGGTATCAATTGATCCAACCTTGATAATCTCGGTCAAGCACTGGGCCACCTGCTTGTCCATGCTGGATGTGAAAGCACGTGTCACATCAACCCCTCTTACAGCAGGATTCTGGCGAATCTGATCGAACCGGTCTGGCCAGGTTACCTGAGTCTTGTTGAACCACTCGAGAAGATTTAGGTCAAGAACGTCGCCTCCCCACACCATCAGGTTACGTGTGCTGTTTTTGATATCATCCCAGGTGAAGTAGACTTCGCCGGAATTCTTGAGCCCATAAAAGGCTTTGCGAGCGTTGGCGCCCGTGTGGCATGAGTACCCCTTGTAGTATTCGTAGGTCATGTTCGGCTTGCTTGAGCCATCTTGATTGAAAGTGTGGCACGGGAAATAATATGCTAGGTCACCGTTGGCGTTTGTAGGAACATCCGATCCTTTGGCCAGGTTGATCAGGCCTTTGCAGGCGCCATTGACGTTTTGGAAGAGGAAGCTGGCATCTTTGCCACCATGCTTCTCCGGGAGATCAAAAAGAACATTGGCGCCTTCGGGAATGTAGAGAGCTGGAGGATGGTTGGATTCGGCGAGATCGTATGCCTTGCCATGTGCAATGAGGAAGCCCCTGTCCACTTTATTGACTCTCAGGCGGGCGACGCCGCTGCTGGGACATACAGTCTGGGTGAAACCAAATGTGAGGTATCCGACCATTGTGCAGATAACGAGAATGATGCTCACGAGACCCATCTTTTCTCGCCAGGCTCGTTGCTGGGCTCTGGCGGGCTTTCCAAAGCATCGCAGAACGGCATCAGGACACCAGAATGTGATGATTGCACAGTACACATTCCACAGACTCGGGGGGCGCAACACATCCCTCTCTTTCTGCCGCTGTTTCTCAAGCTTCTCCATCGTCTTGGTTCTGGTGAGCTTTCGCTGGAGGCGGGCTTGGTCGCCTTCGAGCGGCTCGTCCTTGTCCGTGTACGTGGTTGAAGCGGCCTGCTGGTGCTCGGGCTTCAGTTCGGTGCTGTCGGAGCTGACGGTCTCGGCCTCGGCGCGGTCTTCCATGATGGGGTCGTTGCCCGTGGTCGAGGGATACACTGTCATTTTCTGGGCATGTTTGCGGTAGTAATAGTTGGGATGGTTCTGGTCGATACGCTGACGCTCCGGGCGGACCAGACTACGCTTCCTCCCCAGATCAGGTGCTGGCGTGCTCCGCTGCCCCGCCATTATCGGGTCTCGCTCCATGGGAACCGGCGTGCCCGGCGAGGGTGTCGGCTTCGAGTAGGACGTGTATCCTGGCTTGGCGGCCGGCGTGCGGTCGTGTGAGCGGGTGTTTTCGAGGTCAGAGGTCCGGCGACGGCGCGAGGGCGACTCCCTGAAGACGTGGCGAGTGTCGCCCTTGGGGCGGGTGCCATCGTCGGGGCGCCGTGGGAGAGACATGGCAGGTGCAGGTGTGCTGCGCTTGCCGGACGAAGGGCGTCGTTCACACTGGGAAGCGGCGGGCGAGCGAGGGACACGGCCGGGCAGGTGCGAGACGGCAGCGGCCGCCTGAGGCTGTAGAGGGGGCCTTGGGGTGTTGGAGGTGCCCGTCGCGGTGCGGCAGAGTGAAGGTCGGCCAGAGAATCAATGCAGGAGGCGGCGATGCGGTTGTTGAGGGGCGCTGCGGCGAACTGGGCGTCGAGGGTTGCTGTTGTTTGCACGGCAACACACAGGCTCCGTCGTGGTGGTTTCAGCGAGTGACGGCAGAGTGCATGTGCATCCGGCAATATGAATGAAGAACGAGGGACAGGCCGTCAAACGAGTGGACACGGCACGAACACAGGCTGGGCGTGAAGTTACAGGTCAGGTTGATGTGACAACGAGATCCGCCAACGAGACCAAGGTGAGCGGGCAAAGACGAGCCCCTTGGAGAGGCGAGTGGACGAATCACAACGGCCCCGCGTTCCAAGAATAGGCCGGCACCGCTTTGGGCGGTGGGCTCACGGGTTAACTAACCCCAGAGGGCTTCGGAGTGGCGTCTGCGCCCATCGTCGTGTTGGAGAATTTGCGCGGCAAGCAAATCGATAGTCCTCGCGGTGGCGACGATGACAGACGCTGCGAAGAGCCGCAAGGCGTAAGGAGATGCTGCAGTCGCTCCTCGACTCGGGCAGTCTCCCCACGGTTCAGAGCCGCCCTCGTGCTGTCCTCCCTTCTGGTCCTCGTCCAGAAGCTCCCCTGCATGAACTCGCAGCGGCACCGGCGGGCTGCAGCTAGCACATCTCGTGCAGCGCCCGTGGACTGTCAAAGTCTGGTAGCTTCGCGGTCGACGTCGCGACATCATGATTCACTGCGCGCGGACTCTGCCCATCTTTCTTCGCGACTGAAACAGGAGAGCTCGCGGCCACGGCCATCTTCATTTCCAGGAGATTGTATATGCTCCGTCTCAACCCCAAAGCGGAGGTGCTCACCGCACACGCACGACTATGGTCCAGCTTCACTCCTTCAGGCGCGCGAGCAAGCCATGTGCACGGCGAGATGCTCTCATTGGCGGCGTGGATCTCGGGGCCAGGAGTTGCGCGACCTCGTTGTCGTATTGCCACATAAAGTTCATCTGCACCCTCCTGCTTCTGATGCACTCGCAGAGCACTGCAGAGCCCTTTGTTGACATTCAGAAGCTGGCTGTTGAGGGTTGACAGAGTGACACTGACAGCCGGAATCGCGGGTTGGCATGACGCTGTTCCAAGCATAAGCTGATACATACGTAACCACTGGCCCACAAGTCGACAACTGCCAGTTGCTCGCCGTGCGTGAAGCCTGCTTGAAACCACGAAGCTTCAGACACAAGCAGCATAAAAGGCTAAACTTCTCAAATAGACGACTACCGGGCACGCATCCCAGGCTGCGATCAGGTTGTGGCCTACCATGGCAGACGTCAGGGACGGGGAGCCTGGCCACGGCAGGCTTGAGATATTGCAGCATGCTCTCAGCATTCGCTCAGCATTTGGGACCCCATCCGGCGGGCAACGCTGCCAATTGCCTGCCAATTGCCAGCCAGGTGAGCGTCTCCGCTCTCGTCCACCTGTCCTCACGGCGATGGCGAGTGACGAGCGTGCCGAAGGACAGCTCTGACTTCCTCATCCGGCGCAGTAGTTGCAACATGCTGTCTCAAGCCGCCGCTCAGGACATGGAACCTGGGCCGGCCGCTCTCCAGCACGCAAATAATAAATACCAGCGCGCCGCCTCGTGTGAGGGCAAAGGACTTCAGCCGCTCCGCTCCTTGCCTGCTCTATTCTGCTCTGCAGCCCACGCACGCAGCAATTGACCGGTCTGACACTGCGAGCGTCTCCTCGGCGAAGCCCTCGCGAACCTGCCGGGCGCATCCGCCAATATTCAATTAGGGGCAACCTAGAGGCCTATATACGGCCCGCTTGCGTGGGCGCCAGCGTCCAAGCTGCGTCGGCGCTGGTTGACTGCCATTTGTACGTACAACGCTTGAAAAGCAGCCGTCCTTGTAGTGGGTGAAAGGGTCCCGCCGCCTCATTAGTCCAAGCCCTGCCGCATCCGCTTGCACTGCATACCAGAGCCAGCCCGTACTTATACGTTTCCTTGTGCAGCACCACGAGCAGTTTGGGGCCGCCCGCCTGCCTGCCTGCACACTGAACGCTGAACGCTGAACAACGGCGAGGTTATAGTTCAAGCTTGTTGCCAACGCTGCGCTGCGCTGCGCCGCGTCCAACGTCCCGTCTCCCTCTTCGTAAGTTCCCACCCCGGCCCTGCATGAAGATCCCAAGTCCTCTTCTCGGCACACATCCGTCCACGCAGCCGTGCAGTGACCACAAGGCGACATTCAGTCCACACCGCACCGCTTCCACTGACAGGCTGGTGCAGGTGCCAACAGTCCTTTCCCTTCCGCATCTCTCCCACGTCTCGCCGCCTGCTTGTGCTGCCCGCTGCCCGCTGCCCGCTCGCGCTCTCTCGTTCCACCCATCGCGAATCCACCCCCCCCGTCAACCCCACAGTTTCTAGCCGAGCCACAGCATCTAGGCAGAATTAACCCCAGCAACAAGAAGGACGAGGGACAAAGGACCCGTCCCCGACACATCCATGGCCATGGACTATGGAGATGCTGCTCCCGTCGCACAAGGCAAAGCCCTGCCTCCGGTGCCGTCTCAGGATGCCGTGAACCCCAAGCGGCAAGAGTCGCTCAATTCAAGTCCGGAGAGCCGCACGCAGTCTCTCCGACGAAAGCCCCTCCCCGGCGCCGCGCCGCAGCAGCCTCCGCCCTCCTTTAATATCAGTGAACATGACGATGCAGTGGCAGGAGGGCGCGACTCACGCCAATCCGGCTCGTCGTTCGCCCTGAGCTCGGCGGGACACTCCAGAACACCATCGCGGGAGACACCTGATCAGCCAGGGCCCCGAGACTCTGGCAATTCGATACCAGTGACTCGCCAGATACCTATCCACCAGCTGAACATCAGCAATTCTGCGTACAATGCTCGCTTTTCGCATGCCGCCGAGTTGGATGTTGCAAACTTTCAAGAGGAGCAGACCTACCACGCGCAACCGCAACAGGCCGATGTGTACCAGGCCCCCCAATACTACCAACAACCCACACCTCCACCCCCTTCAATGTCCCCTCGCGAGGTCGTCCAGTCTCCTGGCTCTGAATCGTCGACGAGTGATAACAGCGCCTCGCGGGCAGCTTTTCAGTTCGGCCCAGACGGACTGCAAGTACCCCGCTCAAGTCTTCCGAGACCCAGTTCAGCGTATACATTAGGGTCCGAACTAAATGCCCGTGGTCGCACACACTCCCCGAATCTGTCCGTCGGCGGATCCCCGTCTTCTAATGGATCTCCTGTACCCGTTGGCCGGCAGCTACACTCAAATCGCCGGTCTCCCGAGACAAGACCCATATCGTATGTCGATCTCCTCAATCTGCCATACAATCAGCAAATCGCACCAGCTGCAAACATTGGCAATTCGCAGCTTCGACATGCCGTTGGACAGAATGCATCGCTTTTGGATACCAAGAAGACACTGGACATGTACAGGGCGAATGTGAAAAAGACTCAGGACAATGCTGTGCAGTACGAATTCGCACTATACATGGTCCAAGTTGCACGGGAAATTATTGCGTCCGGCCCAACAGTGGAACTCTCTCCGGTGGAGCTGATCCGAGAGGCACGACAGATACTCCAGCGATTAGCCGACCGAAGTTACCCTTTCGCGCAATACTACTTGGGCGATGGCTACGCGTCGGGACTATTTAACAAAGACAAGCCCGACTACGATCGTGCATTCCCCCTTTTCATTGCCGCCAGCAAACACGGCCACGCGGAATCTGGATACCGCGCAGCGCTCTGCTACGAGTTCGGGTGGGGGTGTCGCAAGGACTACGCCAAAGCAGTCCAGTTCTATCGTGCAGCGGCTTCGAAGGGCCACCCAGGTGCAGCGATTCGGCTAGGAAAAGCGTGTTTGACGGGAGATATGGGCTTGCAGAATCGATACAGGGAGGGCGTCAAGTGGCTCAAGCGAGCTACTGAATCGGCCGACTTCCAGTATAACAGTGCACCGTACGAGCTGGGATTGATGCATGAGACGGGTTACGGCGATGACATCTTCAAGGACGAAATCTACGCAGTGCAACTCTACACCCAGGCCGCAGAACTGGGGCATCCACAAGCAGCGTTGAAGCTAGGAGAAGCGTATGAGCATGGGCTCCTTCGATGTCCCAAGGATGCGGCACTCTCGGTTCATTACTACAACTGCGCTGCACAGGCCGACATTCCCGAAGCAATGATGAACCTCTGTGCGTGGTATATGGTTGGTGCGGAGCCAGTTCTAGAGCGAGACGAAAACGAGGCCTACGAGTGGGCTTTGAAGGCCGCAGAACATGGTATGTCCTTCCAGCCCTCCAAATATCCAACGCAATCCGACTAACTGTTCCAGGTCTCCCCAAAGCCGAATACGCCGTTGGATACTTCAAGGAAATGGGCATCGGGTGCCGGCGAGATCCCCTGGATGCAAACGTCTGGTACGTCCGGGCTGCAGACCATGGCGACGAAAGAGCAAAGCAGCGTCTCGCCATTATCCAAGCAGCGGCTTCGGGCCAAACAGGACCTCCAACACCAAGCGACAAGAAGTTGAAGAAGGTGGGTAAGGATGGCAAAGATGAGAACTGTGTCGTCATGTAAGCGCTTTATCACCATGGTCGATCGCATTTGGGCCTGCATCTTCGCACATGTTTCCTCGGTATCTATCCTCTTCGACTTGTGTTTCTCCTCATCATATCTCTTTGTAATAGTCTCTGCGCTTTTGTTGTCGGACCTACCTACCTACTCCCCCCATCTTGTTTTCTTTCTATTCGTGCCAAGCTAGGCGTTTTTTTTTGTGCAGCGCATTTTCAGGAAGGGATACCGTCTTTTTCTTTTGGGCTGCATGGGTTGGGGATATTGCATCTTTTTGCATTTTGGGGATCTTGGCTGGGTCGCGTTATTGGCCTTTAAAATCGGGGGTCAGAAGGGGTGAGGGGGGGTGTATGGTGTTCGGTTTGTTAAAAATGCAGGGGAAGGATGTGGGCGGTGGATGGAGGGATTGGAGATGAATGGGAGGAAGCAAGATGGTTGTTGTAATAGTCGGAACAGGCAGTGCAGTGGAAGGCTGATGAATGAGGAATTGATGTTGAGCTTTTCAGGTTCTGTTTGGTTACGGTTGAGTGAGTGACGGCTGAGAGCGGCTTATTGCTTGTCATGTGTGAGTGTGCGTGTGCGTTCCTTACGGTGCAGGTGAGCGTTCTTGGTGCGAAGGGGAGGGGAGACGCAAATGACCGACTGACGAGAGAGTGATTGGTTGGGGGTTACGTATGTTGAGGGTTAGTTGGGTGCGGGTGGTCACGGGTGAGCGTTGGATGTAAGGAGGTAGTTGCGAGTAGGTAAGCACTTTCTTTTCCTCTCCAATACTTTGGGGAAAAGTCTCTTGGCGTAATTTTTCTGATACTGTTGCAGGATACCTAGGTAGCCAAAATCAGGAACGAATACGCTTTGCATATGCATGAGCATGTTGGTAGTAGTGGGTATTCGGACTTGCATCGGAGGGCGTGGAGACTGTGATTGATCGCTTGGCGTAGCATGTGTTCTACATTCTCTCTACCTAGGTACAGCTTGAAGAGAAGGAAGGGTGCATCAAAGAGGGTGATCTATACTCAGTTGACTATCTTGGCAATCTCACGGTGCAAGAGAGGTTCCTCTTCCCTTTCTCTACATACTCGAAAGCCCTAGGGTTAAGGAGAAGGGCACTTGGGCGGACATGGCAGGTGCAGGTGCATGGAAGGGCGCGAGGATCGCCAGCCTTGGCAAGATGTACTGGCTCGCTTCCGCACGGCGACCCTTGCGGTTACCTAATCCGTGTCTAGCCGCGCTGTTGGAACGACGAACAAAGCTAAAGCTAACTATCGGCAGGTCACATTGATAACTTGTCTCTAGCTTGTAGGGCGTTTGCCAGGAAACAAGAGTCAGAAACTGCCAGATCGGAGAGATAAAAGGATTTCACGCCCCCGCAGTCGAGGTCCGATTGTTACACAGGATTGCGAACGCTCTTCATTTGGACTTGTCTACCATCACGGCTGTTGGGTTTGATCAAGATTGTTGGGTAGGAGAGGGAAATCATGGCTCCGCCTTCGGCAATTGAGGTGTCGGCCGTCACGGATATTTCTGGAGTTACGATACCAGATCCTCTTACGGCACCGGTACAAAGCAATGATGTTTATGGCAGGAGGAGAAAGGCAGATAAGAGTCAATGGGGAGTTGCTGCTCCCGCGGACAGCGTCAATTTCCGACACAAGTCCTACGAACATAAACCGAAAGCAAAACGATGGGATCGTGAGTCCTCCCCTGCAAACAGATAAAGATTAGCCAAGAAAGGGACCGCAAAAAAAAGGAATATGAAATGTGGAGAATGCTGCTAATGCAAGCCATACCCAGACATCATCAGCCACGAAGCCCTAATCCGCAAAGGCAACTCTCTCAAGAAAGCAGCAAAGTACCTAGGCAAGCCCGGCATTATATCTCTCGGCGGCGGACTGCCCTCTAGCGAATACTTCCCCTTCCAAGAACTCTGTCTCAAAGTCCCGCAAATCGGGCACTTTTCCGAGAAAGAAGCGCAAGACACAGGCATCGTGATAACAGCAGGGAAACACGATTTCGCCCAGGAAAAATCAATCTTCGACATCGCCACGGCTTTCAATTATGGCCAGGGATCCGGCTCAGCACAGCTCCTACGCTGGATCACAGAGCATACGGAAATGGTGCATGACATCCCGTATCAGGACTGGCGCTGCACAATGTCCATAGGCAGTACATCTGCTCTCGACATGTCCCTCCGCATGTTCACCCGGCCAGGCGATATGATTCTCTCAGAGGGCTACACGTTCGCGGTCGCTGTCGAAACCGCAACGCCCCTCGGCGTCCGCATAGCAGGTATCCCCATGGACGCCGAAGGTCTCCTCCCCGAAGCAATGGACCACATACTCTCCACCTGGGACGTATCCGCGCGTGGATCCCGCAAACCACACCTCTTGTACACGGTCCCCACGGGCCAGAATCCAACGGGTGCTACGCAGAGTAAAGAGCGTCGGCTCGCTATTTACAAAGTCTGCCAGAAACATAATGTCTACATTCTTGAGGACGAGCCGTATTACTTCCTCCAGATGCAACCGTACACGGGAACTGAGAGCGAAGCCGAATCTGCTTTGCAGAAGACGTCTCATGCCGACCTGCTCCAGTCTCTTGTCCCCAGCCTCCTCTCAATGGACACAGACGGCCGCGTCATGCGCCTCGATTCCTTCTCCAAAGTGCTGTCCCCAGGGTCTCGCGTGGGATGGGTAACAGCATCACAGCAAATCGTCACCATGTACCAGAAACATGCAGATGTGTCGACGCAGGGCCCAGCGGGCATGTCTCAATTGATCTTATGGAAGTTGCTAGATGAGCATTGGGGCCACGAGGGGTATCTAGATTGGCTCGGCTATATTCGGAGGGAGTACACGCAGCGACGGAATGTGATACTGCGGGCGTGTGAGAAGTATCTACCACGGGAGGTGGTGAGTTGGGTGGCGCCCATGGCGGGCATGTTTGTATGTGTCTCCATATGCTTCCCCTCTTGCCCCCTCGATATCCCTTTCTCTCCCCTCATTCCCCGTCCGCATCTCCAAATTCCACGTACAGGCTAACAGCCCACCCCCACAGCACTGGCTCCGCATCCACTTCCGCGCACACCCCTCCTACCCCACGCTCTCAATCCAAGACATTGAAGAGTCCATCTTCCTGCGTGTCATCGATCATGGCGCGCTCGTCATGCGCGGATCGTGGTTCTACGCTAATGACCAGGATGAACATGATACGTTGTTTTTTCGCGCGACGTATGCGGCAGCCCCCGCGGAGAAGATTGAGGAGGGGATTCGGAGGTTCGGGGTGGCGCTTAGGGAGGAGTTTGGGATTGAGGGTTGAGGGTTGAGGGTGGGGGGATATTTGATGGAAATGGAAATGGAAATGGAAATGGAACTAAGGAGGACTTTTATCCTGGAGTAAATGGTGCTGAAAAAATGAAGGGAGATTTGACTTTGCCGGTCAGGCATTATGGCGATGTGCTTGGTTTCTCACTATGTATGGTATTGCATGGCTCTCATAGCACAAATAGCTCAGATAGCATGGAATCAAAATATAATAGCCTTGAAATTCAAGATATCCGGGTTGATTTTGCACAGGAAGTTCCATAGTATATTTTTCTCACGCCGCCAATACGCCGTGTGGGATCCCATCTCTTATCGAAACACATCTTCAGTCCCTCCTATCCTCCTGCATGATGGTGCCTACTAGGCAAATCCTTCTCGTCCCTTCTCCGATTCTTTTCTGGCCAGCTTCTCCTTCCTCTCCCCACCCTTCTCCCCCAATCCACCACACACACACCCTCTCCGAAGCCAAAACCCCCTCAGTTAATAAAATTGACACAGAAGAAATGCAGCAAAAAGCTGCCGAGCACAAAATCTGCAAACGCGCGCTCGTGCGAGATGTTCTCAAACTCGGATTTGTTCTCTGGGTTGGTTTGGATGCGCAGTGAGGCTGTGAGGACGAATTGGCCGACGGTGGCGCTGAAACCGGAGAGGAAGGCGTTGAAGGGCTGGGGGGTGGGTGTTAGTTGGTTGGACGGTTGGATGGGGGGTTTGCTGGGGGAGTGGTGTTGAGGAATATGGTGTTGGGGGAGTCGTATTAGGCGAGGAAGTGGTCATGAATTGGGATAATGTGGGCATTGGGGAATTGAAGAATCGAGGCAGAAGAAAGGAAGAACATACAAAGTTGCCCACAATAATGCAATACAAGAACTGCAGCACCGCAACTACAACCAAGAAGCCCATAAACGTATCCAGGAGCTTGACCCGCTGCGGCGTCTTCTCGACATATTTGTTCCAGATACCGAGCACGATATCCTGTGCATCGTACGCGCCTCCCGAGCCCGGCTTCTTGGTGCTTGACGACGATGGTTTGGGCGCGGCTGCGGGTGTGGATGGGACGGTTTGTGTGCTGGATTGCGTGGCCGCGGGGTTGCGGTTTTTGGGCGCCATTGTTTGTGATTTCGACTGTGCTCTTATCTCCCGAATATCTCCTTCCTTTGAGGTGAGTTGAGGGGCGGATCGAGGGATCGTGGGAATGGCGGGGTGCAGGATTTCGACGGCCGGGATTTGGTGAGCTCAATTGAAGCTTGAGGCCAGAAAGCAGTTCGACATGGACCGTGCGCTATGCCAAGAGGATTACGTTTGCGGTGTTCCTGACAGGGATTGTGGGGTGCAGGGGTGGGAGCTCGATTGGTTGGTTCGGCTCGGACATCGGGGTTTGGCGGGAGACCGACGGGAATCATGGCATGGGTTTCTGGATGAATGTCGTTGATGTGCTTTCCCCGCGTGCTGGGGACACCTTTGCTTCTTTACAACACTTTCGCGGCTCTAGATTTATTTACACAACGAAAAATTGTAGGTATATGGGAGCTTCTTTGGGTTTGATGATTGCAAGGCTCATGTTTTGGTAGGATCGAAAGCTACCCCACTCTTTGATCAACAAGCTCCAAGCTCCAACATAAATACAATGGTATGCTTAGAAACACTGCATTAGAAGTTGGAGTAACTGTTAATGTGTACCAAGGCCCCTCTCGACAACATCGCCCTTGTCCTCGGCACCCTCACTGCTGGAGGAGGCATCACAGGTTTCGTCCGCACAGGCTCCATTCCCTCCATTGCAGCTGGAGTCACTGTCGGAACTCTCGTATGTCTTCCTCTTGTCCTAGTTTCTCTATACTTGCTCTTTCACCTCCCATCCCCCGAAATGCTAATGAGGCAATAGTACATCCTCGGCGGTCTCCGCCTTCGGAACAAGGCTAGCTATGGCGTCGAGCTCGCACTCCTAGCCTCTATTCTTCTCGCCGGAAGCTCTATTCCGAGAGCGATCCGGTCGGGTAAGCCGTTGCCAGCCGGCTTGAGTATATTGGCGACGTATGGACTGTGGGCTTTTGGCACGGCGTGGAGCAAGGGGAGGACGAATTAAGGTGGGCGAAGGAAAGAACTGAGATAGAATGAAGACGGACATGGAAACTAAGGGGCCTCGTATGGGAAAAGAATGACATGAGAGGATTCGGGCTAGGATGGCGTGCGGATTAAGTAATACAAGCTGTAGGACTATATGAATCGGTCTCTTCCTCCTTCTCCACTTCCACACAACTCTTAAGATTTCTGCCAAAATGGCCTTTCCGCCGATGTCATGGAGTGCCGCCCATTTTTCCCATCAACCTCTGAGAAGTGAAAGCGAATCTGCCATCTTCTATATTCTAGGAAGAGACTTCTTAAAATGGCAATCAACTGCCTTTGAATGTCGAGTCCTAAATTGACATTATATCTCTTATATGGACTGGCGGGAGACTCGTTGTGCTAAAATCGAACCCAGAAAAGGTCATGTGGAATCCAACCGTTTCATGCCTGCAATATCCATTATTAACGTCCAGGATACTATAGAAATGAGTAAAGGGCTCTTGTGTACGGAGTTGAAACATCATATTCTTGGGTTTGTGTCCCTCATCTGGGATTTTGAGCGCACTATTGGAATTTGATCACTGCTTCCCTGGTCCCTCTCGTTTAAAGCCCCTGATATTGGCTTCCAATTTCTCAACAATCTTCACATCTCTTCTTCACATTGATATGCAATTTGACTTTGCACTGGAATAGATGTTCTGACAGACAATGAGAGAACAATTCCATGACTCGGTCGAGCGGGTGGTGGAAGAGAAGTAGCAGGATCGTTAGCAATGGGATACTTGAAGCTAGGGAGACTTGAAGCTATGGAAGTTGTTTGGAGAAAAAGAACTAGGGCAAGGACATCAAATAGGAACCCAGAAACTGCACTCGCCATCTTCTATGCGGTTGGACAGAGTTCTAAACATAATCGTTTGCAGCCCCATCATATGGGAAACCAAAAGCAGAGGTGTCGGAAGTTATGAAGTTGGTGCTCTGGTGCGGAATAACTCATCGCTTGTAATAACAGGTATGAAAACGAAACAAGACGCCTTTTCGGGATATGAGAGGAGAGAGCGTTCTTACGAAAAGTACCTCTTCAATTCAAATGGCCGGACTAGAAGCTCGTTGATCATGCCTGTATGAAGTGGGGGCCTTGTCCTTGGAATCAAATGAGACTTCCAGGGCCGTTATGTTGGACCAAAACTTGCTGATACATGAAGGCTAAACTGCACTTGCAAACTTAAATGCGTAGATTTGAGAGCTTGAACGAACAAAAAAAGAAATTTTGAAGCTACAATGGAGTAGAGAGACCCTGTGCTGGCCCGTGGACACTAGATCGATGACGCTATCTGCGACATGTGGGTTTGGCGGCGCCTTTGGTCCACAGTGATAAAATCTGAATGATTGTGTCTTCGAAGAACACACTCTTCCCCTGAATCATAGATGCGAAGTAAAATACTGAGATGAAGGCGCTTATGTGCGATGGTGAGCTTTGGTGGAAGGCGAAAAAGCTATTGGGGGGTTATGTAGCTAAAACATAGATGAATAAGAGCTGATGTGGGTGATACGAGATGTTCTTCAAATTATACTGGAAGGTCGACATGTGGATATAGGAAGATTGAAGTATTTGATATACGTGTGTGGAGCGTGTGAATCGAACATCTACCCATAAGTAGTAACTCAATCTTCCTGAACATGGCCGGAGGGATGACCACCACCAACTAAAACCTCATGCAGAAGCAGTGCAATTCACTTGATTGATCCGAACACGAATCTATGTATATAAAGCTCTCTTCGACCCCCACACACTTCTCCGTGTGCAAATATCATCCAGAATATCTACTAAACCCTGCAATGAAAAGTGCAATGTTCTGCGCCGTCTTCTCTTTTCTATAAAAGACTATAAGGGGCGAAGGGTGATTACGATGGGTATTGTGTTTGGCCAAAAGAAAAACAACGTGTGTGTGAATGGAGGCAAATTTTCAGTGGACGAAACTATGTGTTAGTGAAAGTGGAGCAGTATTCGTAGGTTGGCAGTGGTGGTGTTGACCATCAAAGAGTCTCAAAGCAAGCATCACCTAAAGAATCCCAGTATCCACGCTACGGAGCTCTGTCCTTGTTGGCTAAATAAAAGGTATATTATCATCGTCTTATATCTATCACACATGGCTACTTCATCTACTACACTCTAAAAGCAACGCTCCACTCCTGACATGCACTTCTTTCTCCCCGTTTTGCCCTGGGTAAAAAAGGAAGAACAACACTTTTATGAGAATTGGCGGAGCTGACTGGACCTTACACACATAGCTGCCTTCCCTCGGAGACAAGGTCCACGTGGTAAAGAAGTGGTGGCGTGTATGCTGAAATCCCCCATCACGACTCCTCACATGCTCCTTGGTATCTGAACATACGCAACAGATTCAGTCATGGAACATCTTTATATCTAATCACGGGACCGTTATGCTCCGTATATGAGCCCTTGCGCACCTCTTCCCAGATTCCCGCACACACGCAAATAAGATTGGCCCTATGCTAAAAAAACAAGGTAGCACCCGACAATGTGCCCTGTGCCCTGTCCCTTCTTCCCTTTAAAAAGATATTCAATCTGGTGTCATGGGAGCCGTCGGAAGTGTGTCAAAACATACACCACATGGCTAGAGACGCCATGAATGCACTCGCTGAGACGGTGGTAAATAAAAACGATGAACGCAAAGGTTATCCCCCGGTCCACTACATCAACTGCCCCGCTTCTTTCTCGCCGTCGGCTTGTCCGTATTCGGCCTTGCCGAGCCATGTTCTGGGTATATAAACCTCCCCAAACACCGTCCGAGAAACTTGACTTCTCTGCACCATAGTTCTTTAATTTCTAAAAAGACATCGCAGCTTGTTGCATGTGGACTCTGCTCTGCCCTTTGCTTTCTCTAAAAACAACAGTGTCTCCAAAGCATGTGCGCTCTGCGCCGTCCTTTGCTCTCTCTAAAAATTGGCTAGCCATACAGCACCTTTTCACCTCCAATGGAACATGAATCCCTATATTCTAAGCCAATTACACGTGAAAAGACACACTTTTACATACCGTTTTTGTCATGACTCCAAAACCGCATGTTCCACCGGAGGTAAAAAGGTGCTGTACGGGAATGTGCTCTGTGCCATGTCCTTTTCTCTCCCTTTTCAAAGACATCCCATCGGAGAAGCCATGGGGTTGCCCAACCCACACTGCCAACTTACCAAAACCTCCTTGCCTATCAGAATGACCCCTGGTCCACTTTCCTTCTCTCTCTTTGAAAAGACAACACCTACTAGTTTATAGCGCTGTTAGCATCTTGTCCAGCTCACCCTTCCCACCACTAAAATAGACGATCGAGATATTTAATAGTCTCTGTCTTGCCTCTCTTCCTCTCTATAAACCATCAAGTGTGCTGCTATGGCGTTGTTGGAACTGCAATCCAAAGCCCCAAAGACTTAAAAAGAACCTACAATATATGGCCTGGAATGATCTGTCCTGCCTTCCCTTCCCTTCTCTAAAATCTTAATTACCCCAACACATGGGGTCGGAGACATGCCCAAAATCCTAAAATCTTAATAAAAGACCGTTGAACACATGGTATAATCTCTGTCCCTCGCTCCCCCTTGTATACTAAAAGCCGCCAACGCAACCCCTGATGGAGCAATTGGGAATTTATCCCCACCTTATAAATTCTTTTTAAGGTGTGGACAGAATCAGCAATCTCTCTACTCTTGCGATCCTACTTTAAAACTCAGATATAGAGGACGCATGGGGCTGTTGTGAGCTTGTCTAAAAAATCCAGCATGATGCACAATGCGGAGAGTGAGATCGTCTGGAGTGTTTAAAACTACCTTGGGAAGTTTTGATGGAGAGACCGAGCTGGCGCTTTAAATCAGTTAAAGACCACGCCATGGGAATGCCATCCCATTGCCTAAAAGTGATAGGAAAACTGAACCATGAGCCGTGGACACCCGCGAGCTCGGAACTATTGACACAAAAGGGCACACTTATACGCCGCATGTTTCGTTCATTCGTGCAAATATATACACCCTATTCTCGACCTCGCGCCTAAACAAGTTAAAAGCCAGAAGACATTCCCAGCTATCAACTACCAAGCCAACCCTGCTCCACCAATCCTCATGACCGGCACTACTCCTCATCCTCCGAATCTTCGACCACAGCCCTTCTTGCTCTCTGTCTCGGCTGAATCACGGGTTCATCGTCCTCGGTCGCCGATTCCGCCACGGGCGGCAACACCTCCTTCCCTCTCCCTTTCTTTCCCCCAGTTTTCCGAACAGGCACATCCTCATCACTATCACTACTAACGACCTTATCATCATCCGACGTATCACTCGTAAAAATCTTATCCCTCTTCCCTCCCTTTTTCGGCATCGCCGCCTTAACCACCGCCTGCGTACCTTTCCCCAACCCCGCAAGATCAAGATTGAGGCTGGGAAGACTGGACTCAGGCATGTTGACGTCCTCATCGTCTTCTACGATGAAGGACATGAGATCTGAGTCTAAGAGATACGCGTGCTTGTCTTGTGTCTCAGGGTCGCGTTCAGTGTCGTCGGAACCGAGAGAGTCGGCTTGGGAGGCGATATGCATGCGAGGGTCAGTGGGTGGTGGGGAGGACTCTTCGCCTTCTTCTGCAAGTGCCGAGGCGCGAAAGCTGGATTTCTTGAGCTTGGTGGGTACTTTGGGTTTCGGTCGGGGAGCGGGTGTCGTTGGAGGAGCGTCATTTTTGGGCCTTGTTCGTGGAGCTGCGGCTTTTGGGGTTGTTTTTGCTTTGGGTGCAGTGGGTTCCTTCGTTGCTTTCGCTTTAGGTTTGGGCCCTGGTTTAGGCTTGGTTGGCGCTGGTTGTGGTGCTGTGTTATCATCATCATCATCATCATCATCCTCCTCCCACGGATCAGGATCGGGAGTTGCGGCAGCCTTTGGAGGCGGTTTTGCTTTGGGTTTGGGGCCTGGTTTGGCCCTGGTGGGTACCTTGGGAGGGGCTGGATCATCGTCTTCCCAGAAATCCGCATCAAGCGTTACTGACTGTTCGTCATCGTAGTCATTGCACACCAGGGCGGTCTTTCCCTTCTCGGGTTCGTAGTCGCCATAATAAACGTTATTCATAATCTCATCAACACGGGCATTGTCTATTCCGTGCATACGCTGACACAGATTGACGACTGCTTTGGTGATGCGTCCATGCCCTCGAACTAGATGTGTCCTAGAGAAGACGCGCTGGCACGCCGGATTACGGTCAAGTTCTGGGGGCGCAATCAAAAGCGCATCGTCTTCATCGTAGACTGTCTGGTAGCGCTGCTCTAGATCCTTTGTTTCAGCCCCATTCAGCAAGACTGATTCCAGTGGGGGGAAGATGATTGGCTCGTCGCTGGGATATGTTGGTTCCTCTTTCTTCTTCCCGCGGCGCTTTGGCTGAACTTCTTCGTCCATCCGACCTGCAGTGACAAAGCCTGTAATGACCCCGTCAGGCATATAGAACTTCTTCGGAGGCCTTTTAGGCGCTCTTCTGCCCTTCTTTGTGGGCTCAGGGAGAAAGTCGGCTTGTGAATTTTCGATAGGGATCTCGACAACCCGTTTGTCTACCACTGGCTGTATCTCTTTTGGCACAATACGATGTGATTCTTCGTCATGGAAGGCGAACTTGGATCCATCGGCTATCAATTCTTGCATCCTTTCATACGAATCCTTTGCCTTCTCAGCGTCCTTTTCTTCTTTGCCTTTCATCTGGAGTAAGACGATCTTGCCCTGTCGCTTCCGCCCGGTTCGACCCATTCGCTGCAACATGCGAATAGGCGATGCTTTTGAATCGTAACAGATGATGAGATCGACTTCGCCAATATCGAGACCCTCTTCACCAATCGAAGTAGCCACAAGCGTGTTGTATTTGCCCATCTTGAAGTCGTCAATGACAGTTTGTTGTTCCTTCTGTCCCATTCCCTCCGAATTCTTCGCCTGAGACTGTCCAACGAATACTCGCGGCCGAATCATGGGCTGGTGTCTCTTCAGCACTCTCACAATATCCTCCGCACTGTCTCGGAAATGAGCGAATACCATGATGCGCGTCTGCGAAGGGGGTGCTGCATCGCTATTCCGTCCCTCACCAGCGTTGACAAAATGTTCCAGGATAACTTCTTGTAGATATTCGAGCTTCGGGTGTCCAATGAAGTCGTCGTTATGCACCCAGGTTTGGAGCCTAATCATCAGCTTCTGAAAGGATTCGTGCTCGCATATCTCTTTCTTGTTTGTGGATTTGCTCTTCTCACCGTTATCGCGAAACTCTTTCAGCTTCATGTAGAAAGGACCAATGCCGTGATACTTCAGCAAATCCATCGCAAACGCAAGACTTCCAAGAATCTGGAAAATGTTCATGACCATAAATTTCTGCCATGGAGGGGCGCCTTGTCCAGCACCACCTTGCCAGCTCCTACTCGCTTGAACACAACCATAAGCGGTCAAGTCGAGCGGGTCTTTGCTCCAGAAGGCGTTGAGGCTAGCGACCTTGTTGACCGTCTTTTGCAGTGCCTGCTTGTACAACTCCATGCACATTTCCATCTCGTCGCTGTTATCGAAAACGTGCTTTTCCACTTTTCGTGAATGCACGTAATTGCGAATGTCCAAAGAGTTCTCCGTGCGAATCTCGATTCGGGATATTTTCAACCCGTCAATAACCTTTTGCACGGCCTCTACATCTGCTCCAGGTGTAGCTGTAAGGGCCAGGACCCGGAAGCTCTGGTTGAAACGCTTCAGGAAGCTCACTACCTCCACATACGCATAGCCGCCTGTTGCCCTATGTGCTTCGTCAACAACCAGGAGGACAATTTTCTTTGGATCGGCAATGCCAGTTTTGAGATCATTGATCAAGGTCTGAGGGGTCATGAAGAAAACTCGTTTCTTGGCCCACTCCTCGGCCCGGATACCTGGAGCAACGTTACCGGTAAGTAGAGTTGTTTCTGAGCGCGGAATTCCCACAATAGTGAAGCATGCCTCGACCTGCTGGGTAACGAGCGGTTTCGTTGGTGCTACAAACACAATCTGGGCGTCTACAGTCCAGCGAAACCAGTTGAGCATGATTGTGGCCGCAATGAATGTTTTCCCCAACCCAGTGGGTAAGGCGACAAGCAGATTATGGAACAGGCCTCGGGCGACAATGTTGAACTGATAGTCTCGTGTCGTCCCAAGATTGGTTGGGTATACCCAGGTCTTCATGGCCTCTACATCCAGCTTGTGGTGAGTAGGGGGTTCTGGTTTCTGCGTTGCAACGAAATTGTAACGCTTATTTACTTGGGACGGCGGCACATCTCCACTCACGCCTTCACGACCGAAAAGAGTTGTTTGTCGCAACCCAGTCTGCGGAGCTACGACCCTAGTCCGTCTTTCGGAGGTAATAGTGACCTCGTCTTGTTTCTGTGGAGAAGAGGATGATGATGCAAAGGCATCAGAGGGTAGATCAGCCAAGTCTTGAGCTGGATCATACTCCTCTACGGGTTCATTCGCAACTAGGGGCTTGGGAGGAGCCTCATCTTCATCGTCTGAGTCCAACACTTCCGGTGTCATTGTCGCTCGAGATATTGGTCTTGATGAGATGGATTGTCTCCCCGGCAAGGCCATAGTTTTCATTGCATCGAGTCCCGTCCATTTGGAAGATCCAGCATCACCGGACGGCCGGTGTACGCCGATGCTCACTGCTGACTTCTGCCAGATCGCCCCTCTGGGTTTCCATGGTGGTGAGTGCTCACGCGGTGGCTGGGTGAAGAAGACATCGCCCAACTCAACATTTACGGTTGGGATATGAATGCGGTTGGCCTTGTTGTTACCGAGAGACTTGCGCCGGGGGGAAGCCTCTTTTTCACTATTTTCGCCACTCTGGCTGCCTCTTGCTCTGGATGTTCTCTTCCTAGTTGTTGAACTAACCGAGATTGCTGCTGTTGATAATGTTTCGGAGTCGTCGTCCACAGGGGAGACAGGTTTTCTTTTCCGTCTGCTTGTAGGCTGGTACTCATCCTCGCTCTCATCACCTGACGAGTCGTCGAAGGGTCCTGGGCGCCGGGCGGTTTTATCTGGAATGGGCCTGGTCCTTTCATTTGGCTGCACAATTTTCCGACGTTTGAGTGGCCGTCCGGACTCCAGGAATGGGCTGTTGTTTGTTTCCGTCTGCTCAAACTGCGTCGCAGCGTCCAGGAATGCCGTGTCGTCGAGGTCCCCAAACTCATCGCTGTCGGACATGTCGCTCTCACCTGCGCGAGGCTCGTAAATAGATAGATGCGGCGAAGTAGAGTCGACGTGGTGGTTCGACGCGTGACCTCAGCTCGTGTTTAGCGCGTCGAGGTTCTGGCAAAGGTGGAAGCACACCCTTGCCAGCGCGCTTTCCGCAAATAAGGTTGACCCGGCCTGCATGATTGCCTTGGCACTTAAGCCCAGACGGGACGAAAATTGTTTCTCTGATTGGCGAATACGAGCTCAAGCGCCATCAGGGGCAGCTAATAAATACACTCAACACCCTTCCCCAGACTCTGCTCTCACCCCATCACTTTTCTGTACACCCATTTTACGTCTCTTCAGACCACATTCGTTTTATCACACTCGCTGTCCCCCACCGTTACGCCTTTTAATACTTAAAACTTAATCTCTCCGTCCCACATCACACCCGCTCAAGTTCCGTTGAACCGATCACACTACTCAACATGAAGTACTCAGCCATCATCCTCTCTTTCGCTCTCGGCGCCTTCGCCATCCCCCAGGCGTCCACCATCACCAGCGCCCCCGCAAGCGTTGTGTCTGCCAACCTGACCCCCGAGCAGAGCTGCGCGACCGCCTGCCCCCCTGGTGATGTGAACTGCCAGGCTGGATGCTTCCACGTCGCCCACCCCAACAGCTCCCAGGTTGTTGAGACCAATGAGTGCGCCGCAAAGTGTGACCAGGGTAATGGGTCCCCCGAGGACACTCAGAAGTTCAGCGACTGCGTCCAGACCTGCATCAACAAATACTACCCCAGCTCCCAGACCTACACCGTGCCTGCTGGTTCCGCTGCCCCTAGCAACGCCGCGAGTGTAACCGGTGCTCAGGCTTCCGGTGCCTCGGCTGGTAAGTTCACCTCGATCATGTGATTATGAGCACCCCGTCTGACATCGATTGTAGTTTCTGGCACTGGTTCCAAGCCCACTGGATCCGGCTCTTCTGCCACTGCTGCCTCTTCCTCGACTTCGACTCCTGGCGCGGCTGCCGTGAACAGCGTCCAAGTTGCGGGCGCCAGTTTCTTCGGCCTCGTCATGGCCATCTTCGCTTTGTAGATGATAGCCTAATGCATCCGTAACAGTGCGTTAATTTGAGAAAATGGCGCAGAATGGAAGATATGATTGCTCTTATAGATCATCATCACGCGAATTGCCAGGTCCGGGGTGGTTGAGGTGTCCATGATGTGTTGTGATGATGTTGTCATCAATTGTGGTAATGTGGTGTCGTTCTCATGGACAGGTGCGTGGTGTTGTTGGTGGCCGTGGTTGATTGTTGGTTCAAATTCAATTTTCCAACTCTCACTTCTGTGTTCTGGTGATGTTAAAACTTTTGTGGATCGTGATGTCGCACCCTGTACTCGTAGGATCGCCACTAAGCGCATCCGCCCCGCAGTAAGCGTTAGCCAAGGGCTATCTTTCCAAGGCATGGGTTGGCGCTTATGAGATGTTGGTACTTTGGAGGTTGGTACTACCGTCCTTTCAAGACAGGCTGCACTTTGCCTTTGAATACCTAGGTACACTCCATATATACGCCCATATCGGGTTGTGGACCGCAATAATCTTCAGGCATGATATTGGCAAGCCTGACCCCTATTATTAAGCCGGCACATATAACTTAGCGCAAAACAACCTTGTTCATTTTGCTCGGAGGTGAACAGAGGCAGTAAGTGCACCCCATGAGTCCGAACAAAGCTGGTGATGATCAGCATCGCTCTAATTTCTTAGCGCGCCGGTATTACTCCTTCTACTGCCCCGCTTCAGCAACCGGAGAATCGCACCCTTCCTGTGGAATATCTTGTAATTTAGAAGTTTTTAGATGACTGAGAGAGGGCATCTGGTCCATCCTTTGGCCTCATCACTGTCCACTTTACTTCCACACACACATGGCAAAGAGTGTGGGGTTTTTTATAGGCCAAGACCAGAGCATGTGTTGGTAGCATTGCATATTTTAGACACAAGACAATACGTCAGGTACGGATTGAAGAAAGAACCTTTGGCAATCCGAGCAGAATATATTTATATAACACCCAAGAACCGGTGAAAGGGGGCTCGTTTGTGAAGAAGTGTCTAGTCTGAGTCGGAGTGAGGAATCAAGCTATGGGACGGCATTTGGTCCCGCGCAAAGCAAAATTCCCATTCGGCATTGATTTCTCTGTCTTAGCCCATGTCTTGGTCAACATCTTCAACCCTTGGGAGTAGTAAAAGAGTAGACGCCCCATCACATGGCGCAACTTTCATTTAGTCTCCTTTAAAGTCCACTTCCCCACATGAGCATATTTGACTTATAGTTTACTTCCAGAAAAGCAAGGGAACACACGCCCTATACAGACAGACCATCACTACTTTTGTCTCCTTCAAAATTTCTTTTTCGCACATAGCAGTCTCTGTCATTGATTTCGACTTCAATACCAAGGATAGAGCACAGACCCCATCATGATGCCAAGATATTCTTTTTCTTCTCCTTTTATGCTTAACTCCCTTTTCTCACACATTGAGGGTTGGCATCGGCAATGAGATTCGCAATGTCCACAACCCATGATAGTTTAGAAAGTGGAGTGCTTTTCTGCAAATATGTCAGTATTGTTGTCATTTTTAGTCCCAAAGTCCACAACCCATCATAGAGTGAGTGGCAGTGGGTAGCGTATGAAACGACAGAAAGAATACGAGGGTATGACATGGGAGCTGCCGCATCTCGTTGTGCACTATTGGTTGAGGGCTCAACCGTAGCAACTCTGTTCGCTTGTCCTTGCATTCAAAGTCAGAGCATGGGATGAGGCAATGGCCGTCGAAAGGAGCTTCGTGCAGCGGCAGGGTGCTTACCTCCGGGGGCAATCACCGCTTCTAATGTAATACGGGTCTCTGTGTGCAGCCGTCTACTGTTGCCCTTCATCCCCGCTGCAAGCTGCGTTCTAAACACTATTCCGAGATTGCACTGCAGAAAGGATTATCAAAATTTCATTCTTGGTGATGCACGCGATCGGACGTGTCACCGGGGGAAGAGAATATCTGTCCGATCGCCGTGCGGCTGGTGAATCTTTGCCCTGAAGACGCACCAGGCGAGAGCCACTGGCCGAATATGCGGCCTCCTAGTCTCCCTAAATGGTACGTCTGCACCAACAGTAGCCGGGCCTACGCAGGGGCTTGGGGTCGGTCAATGTCCTTGCATCGAGCTTCTTATTAATCTCTAACCTCCTTTGTCAGTCAAGCCATTCGCTGCTATTATTGGCAGCCTGTTCGACCCAAAGCGTTGTGAGGCGGCGAACGGTGGAGCTCACATGCCCACAATGTGATCAAAACACTGCATCATGCGTAAGTTCTAATTGGCTTCACATTTGCTCTCTCGCTGCCAAACAGCGGATGCATGATTGAATTTTGCCCGCGAAACGGGCAGAGATATACGCCATGTTTCACTCCCTCAGGCAAATATTGGAATCCAGGAACCTATCGTTTGTGGCAGGGCGTAGCACATTGGACGCATACGGCATCAACACCATTGCGAAACACTTCGATGCTGTCACCGGAACATAATCCCATTATCAGCTTGTTATGAACTTTCAAGAGTGACACTAGAGGACACAGATTTCAGTACGGCGCCTTTACGTAGAGGCCTGCCACGCCTTGTTTGTCATTCTTGGGACACTGAGAGTTAGCGCGCTGGTTTAATTGCCTGTTACCTAAGGCTGCTGTGCAATCCCTCTCTACAATTCTCATCTTCGATCTCGCAAATGCACAACTTGCTGCCCACATGTTATGTTGTTTGCTGTGATGGCTAGTTTTCGCCTTCGCGGCTGCCGCCAGTAGTGGGCTTCGCCGCGAAACACGAAGAGATACGCAGCTCCTAGTTGAGACATATGGATTGAATATGAAGATGGGAGATGGGGTATTAGTGGCAAAAGCTAGTCTGGAGGGATGGCCCGCGTACGTCCTTCATCTTGGCGGCTGTTTTCTGCGGGCTGAGATACAGATTGCCTCTCACGGGTCATAGCGTCCTACTCATCATCTCCTCATCCACCGACGTTTGAACCTTCGAACCTCAAGAAAGCTCGAGGTGGGTGGGTGCTTCGACAAGTGGGGGCAGAATTTCTCCAGCACAGTAAGTTTTTGTTGCCTGCTCGCCATTTCGTGACGCATGTACGACGGCCGACCAATTCGTGGTGCCAGACCCCCGACAACATTAGAATTTTACGGTCGCAGATTCAGGGAGTTCGAAACTCTCCAGAGCAGATAATGAGGTGGCTGCTTAGGAAACGTGCTGATAGATGGTCATAGGTCTTAGCCTCTTCCTCTTACCCTCCCGCCACAGCCACCGTCATCGCGACACACGCGACTCCATCACAAACGCGACCGGAATCTTTCTAAATGGCTCCTTTGACGCGCGAACGTGGCTAGTCATATGAGCCGCGCCCCGATCTGAATGCGTGGACCAATCGACCTACACCTACCACCGAGACCGACCGAAGACGCGACACACCAGTGCTATACCCGCGAAAGGGAGCTGCTCAGAGTCTCCTCTTTCACAACGTGGTTTCTTCCATTTGGAATTGCCCGATTCGACGTCGGCGAAGCCCGCGCTACAGGTGCAGACAGAGATACAGGGGAACCTTTTGGACATCGCTAAGCGAGGGTGATGGAAAGAGAAAGGGAGATGCATACATCAGTATTGCTCAATTCCAAACCATTCCTAGATGACTGTCAGTCGTTGTCCCTGGCAATGACGGTTGCTGGATATTAAGTCTGTCACGGCTACAAGCAACACATCTCATGCTGTTTCTGTCCACCTTCGCATACCATACCTTTGCGACCCCCTTCTAATGCGTTTTGCGCCTCCCGTGAAGACCGTGCTGGAGGAGGTGATCCCTTCTTCCGTCCCATCGCATGTGCCCCAATCGTGAGATTATACGCATACGAGAGTCACAGTAGATCTCGGGGGATGTGTTTCTAGAGAGATAGCAGTTACACTGAGAAAACAGTGTGAATGATGGATAGGCCCGGAGATCACACGAATGGCGGGTGGATGAATGGGCACATAAGAAGATGCTCGCGCGGTGCTGAGAAATCTTGAGTTGGAATGGGAGATTTGTAACTTCATGAGACTGTCAGCAAACCATTATGGCAGAGTGAATCATGCATGGAAGGAGCACGAATGTGGGTTAATCTTTGATGAATGGTTTTATAAGTGGGGTCTTTTGTCTATTCGGATGATGAGATTACGAAAGTTGAAATGTTCCAGAAAAAGAGTAGGTGTGAGAAAAATGGTAGCGAGGCGGATGCGTCTACGCTAATATACCCATCTCTCCCAGGTGTTCTTGTGTGTATTCTTCCAGATATCGTAGGTCGTAGGGGTGGCGTTCAGGTGTTTATGCCGAAGATTTGGCATCACAGAATGGCGTAGGTGGTCGAGCTCTATCGCATGTCTACCGTTCCGCGCCATGGGTGATGAGGTATATCGAGATGAAAGTCGCAGAACCGATAAATAGGAAGAGCCGAAGAAAGATGTTGAGACGGAAGGACCAAATACCCTACTGATAAAAGCCTAATCGATAGCTAAACCAACCCAAGGGTGTGGGTGGTGTTGATGAGGGCTCAGGTATGCGTGCACGTGTCCCAAAGTGTGCTGAGGTAGGTGCCTCAAGCTCGGGGCGGATTTGCTTCCTCGCCGATGACCTGGAGAGACAACAAATTCATCTCGGGCTCCAAGATAGCGGCAACATGATCAAGGGCCTGCTCTCTCGGTTTGCTCCTGGACGTCAGGTTCAGATAGAGCACCAACATTCGGTCCACTTGGACGTTCGGGGGCAGTAGTGAGTGTTCCGTCTTTACTGTCATCCTTTATTTGACCTCCGGACAACACAGGATGGCCTGAAGGCATTAAAGGGATGATGAGATCTCCCATTTCACCATGGCTGGAGAATTGGTAGACAAAGGCGAGCGCCTAGCAATTGCTATTAACTGACTTCTGAATTGTACACCTCAAATATTCCTGGCCGGTTTTGTGAAAGATTGCATCATCAGTTCATTGTAGCTAGTTCTTCATCTGTTGAGGATTTGGAAACCTTAACTGTGCGGAGTGTCATATCCTATGCAAACTGCGCTTCCTTGGTTCGGGAGTGATGGAGATTGGGATGAAGCTTCGGGGGATAATGGTACGGGGATTTTTGCGCAAGTCGACTCGATCGTGTGGAAAGAAGAGCGCTGCAGATGCTACTGAGTCAGAAAACGTGAGAACAGTGTTGGTAGGGAGTGACATACACATATACGCTGGAAGTTTCCGTGGTCAATCTATATCCGGGACAAGGCCTAGATGTGATTCGCGATGGTATCATCCTACGACAGGATGTGTTGGTCTGCTCGCGGCCGATGCAGAGAAGAAATGTTCTGATGACGATGATGCCCAACTCCACAGTTGCCCGAACTATGCCAAGACATGGTGGGGTTGAGGCTCACGTGGTCAGAGTAAGACTAGGTTACCTTGCGTCCAGCCAACAAGACTACCGCCTCGGGGTATCCGTGGCATCCATCTTCCTCACTTCTTCAGTCAAAGCGGGATGGGCCCTGCTTGTTTGTATGACCACAAAGGTTGGACTTACACAGCTATACTGTTGGCAAGCCTACCGTATGCGGGTAGCGCGATCCCCCTCGGCTCGTTTTAGACTGCCACCTGCCCCTCGCCAACGCCAAGCCCGGAGCGTCAAATTCGCGCCGACACTACTGCGTCCATCCTTCAATCCATCATCATATATCCAACGCCGCACTGTACGGCCTCTCTTCTCTCTATACCAATGGCCCCGCAACCCAATCCTACTCCCGCCAAAAATAACAGGCGCCAACACGCAACTGGTTCTTGATTATGTTGCCTGATCTAAGGTTCAAGCGCCTGTGTCATTATTAGTTCCCTCTACTTGAGCTGGAGGAGGAGCTCGATAGCTACGTGATGTCAATCCACTGATGCTTGGCACAGCGCATATGACAGTCCGGAGAGACGTTGAGCCCCGCCCTGGAGCCCTGGCCTGCCGCCCGCGCCAAGCTCTCGTAGCGGCTAACAGCCTGTCCAACACCGGGACTGGTGACTCATCCACCTGCAGCCAAGGAATCCAAGCACTTGCTCGTGCCGTCGCGGTGCGCGCATCCTTCTCCTTCTTTACGCGCCCGCCATATAAAGATACCATCTCTTCCCCACCAGCAATCGAAATGGGTAACAATCGCGGCGAGCTAGCGCCGCAGACGGATCGGCGTCACTCGTCGAAACAGAGAGATCAAAGTGAATATTTTGCTACCTCCAATCAACCAACTACTGACTCGCCAGCAGAGAAGAGTCCTCGAAGGGTGCGCAAAGAACAGAGACCTCCCCGTAGAAGTACACGCCTGAACCCCAAGTCTGGCGAATCCGTCAAACAACAGCTTTTTCCTACGGCGAAGGAGACGTTGCAGCGAAGGGTATGCTGTGTTGTCCCGCTTATGCTGGCTTACCGCTGAATTTCTACAGGATCAACGAACAACTTCACAGCCCAGGGGTCAAAAACGATCGCGTGAAGCCGAAGACACTAGTGAGGTTTCAACAACACCTATCTCGAAGCGACCACGAGCTACCTCCCCCGACTTCATCGCAACGACATTGGCGGACCAAGCGACGTCCATTGGCAGCAACGATCCTATCGATTATTGGCGGAACAAACACACTTGGCCAAGGGAATACTTCGAGCCGAAGGACACAATGAATCATCTACTTGCGAGGAGGAAGTCGACGCCTTCGCTTCGCCGCAAACGATCAGAGTCGGGCTCTCTCGCGGCTAGCTCGACCACCCCCAGCGATCAAAAACCAAGAGAGGAAAAGAGTGCTCCATATAGAGATGCCCGTTATAAAATTGTGCTTGAAACCAAGGGCAGTTATCTGCGCAATTATGTTGGAACAAAGGAGAAGGGTATCACTAAGGATAGCGTTTGTATTTGCCAAACACTACTTGAAACAACCCAAAATGTCCCCAAGGATTCGCTGTTTGACGATGACATATTCGTCTACTCTTCTGATATGCTTGATGGCAGGAATGAAGCGAAAGTCATCCAAGACATTGGTCGGTTACTTGTTCCCTCTGCTCAAGCTTTAGCTGCACGAAGCGCTGAGCTCCAATGTCTAATTGAAAGTGTCAACGAGGGCTGGAACAACACTATCCCTCTCATTGGCACTCGACCACAGCCTGACTACTCAGTGGGATTCAAACGTGAGGCATTTTCAGACGACCAGCTCCAAAAGCTTTCGCCCTTTATCGGCGAATTCCTCTCTGGCGACCAGTCCTTCTTTATGGCTACATACTATATGTATTTCCCGTTTCTTACGTGCGAAGTCAAGTGCGGCGCTGCAGCTCTTGACATCGCTGATCGACAGAATGCGCACAGCATGACACTTGCAGCAAGGGCTATTGTCGAACTTTTCCGGCTCGTCAAGCGTGAGGAGGAGATTCATCGGGAAATCCTCGCCTTCTCAGTCTCACACGATCATCGGTCAGTCCGGATCTACGGCCACTATGCTGTGATTGATGGGACTAAGACAACATTTTACCGTCACCCAATTCGCGAGTTCAGCTTCCAGGAACAAGAGGGAAAGGAGAAGTGGACAGCATATACGTTTACCAGGAATGTTTATGATGTATGGATGCCGACTCACTTCAAAAGACTTTGCTCGGCCATTGATGATTTGCCACCTGAGTTAGATTTTGATGTCCCGCCGCTTCAACAGGGCTCCGGACTCTCACAAGGCTTAGAATCCCATCATCTTTCGCATTCCTTTGCTGAGTCGGCACCTCAATTAGAAGATCATAGTCGGTCAGGTATTGAGGATGAGGGTGACATTACCCCAAACACCTCATTCACGGAACAAGGGACCTCAAAAAGGCCCAAAGGGCAAGATAGAACCTTTATATGAACACATGGTTTTGGTACCCCACTCTGCAAAGCAGTGCAGCTGAACATTCTTTGATGTCTGCGGCGCACGAAGATAGTCACAGTCAATGACAATGTGGCATGGGGAGTTTTCCTTGTAGATTTCGCCTTGACTGTGAATAAAGTCCATTTGGTAGTCGTGCCCTAGGCGCAGTGTTGTAGGGATGCATCGTCTTCTATAAGCTCATTCCACTGCCTGAATGTAATTTCAAGACGCGAGGGTGTGGTGTATCTGCCCTCCTCGTATGCTTTTCTTTCCTCCTCAAGCAACGCGTAAAACCACTTGTTTGGCGACATTTTTTCAAAGAAAGAAATAGGAAATAGGAAGGGAAGCAAAGTGGAACAAAAGGGAAAGAATCAAGACGAAACGGAAGAAAGCGAGATAAACATAATGACGTATGCTGGCAGACCCTCAATTTACCTTAGCGCTGCACCCTCAGCGCCAACTGCAGCGACAATAGCCAGGTCGCCCTAGATCATCAATAGACGGCAGCGCACAATCAGGCCATGGCTGGCGCCATCGACGTGAGTAGTAACGTTCTCCCACGGCGAAGAAGACTTAACAGCAACGGGTATATCATATTGTTCCTGTTATGCTGACTTGAAGCTTAATATCGATCAACAACCTACGATCGCGTGACGCCGAAGACCCTACCTGTCGACTTCACTACGCCCCTTGGAATGGCCGTAACGCCTGCGCCAACCAGATCCTTGCCGTCCAAACCAAGTGGCCATTGTATGACAGACTCCTGCTTCCACTGCGCTGTCTCCGATGGAATCGACTAGCGATCGCTCGGAATGACGATATATCGCCTGCTCTATTTGAAGAAGAAGAAGAATGGGGGGTCGGTTGAAGAGGAATGTGAAGGCGTAGCGGGGACCAGGATGAGGATGATGAACTTGGAAAACAAAGGTTGTACTTGGTGTCCTCTCTTGGTAGGCCACTAATTAGTGAAGCCACATGTCAAGAGGAAGCACTTTACTCTATAGTGCAGATAAAGGATGGGAATGCAGTTGTGTCGAGAGGACGGTTCGAAGGCGTCAAGAGGTAAACGTGGAGCGAGTACAGGACGGGGAGAAGGGCGCAGTGCGATGGGGAAGCGACGCGGGCAACAATGCGAATGTCAAGCCCAACGCAGAGGGTAACGCTCGTCGACGTTCCTGGTCTGCCAGCATGCGAATGCCGGTGTAGATGCGATCGACAGTGCCGTCAGTCGTTGACAGTGCTGAGAAGCTGTAGAGGACCGGTGGAGTTATTACCATTAATAGTCGCGAGGTTGAGGTAACGGCCTGGAAGCATGGCTGTGCGTCTGCAGTTAGGGGGACAGAGGAGGTTAATGCGGTCCATTTTGGCTGAGTTGAACAAGACGAAAAGCTGCACGTGATCAAGCAGTACAGGATTTCTGGAATGTTTGGTCAACATCACGTGACTTAAAACGCCTAAAAAGGCTACGATCTTGGAGGGGTGAAAAAAGTGGGGCTTAAAAGACCTTTCGTCACTTCATACCTTGAGGCAATATCTCTTTGAAGGCCAAACCCTGCTAAAAGACGTCAAGCGTATCGGCTATCTCGAATCCCTATCCTTGTGTTTCTCTCTAACGCCGCTCTGCTTGTGTAACCCAACAGCTGGGTACCACTTTATCTAAATCAGATTTCAAGGCGAGGACAAGGTATACCATTTGTCTATCCAACACAAAAGGTACTGCTAACAACTGTCCTAGGATGTGTCAGAACGTGCGAGCCATGTTCGCGTGCTCCACCTAGCATGCCAGCTTAGGTGATGAACCTACTCGCATCAAACATATCGCCTAGTGCGCAGCAGCCATTGCAAGGAGACAAAGTTGCCCAGAAGACTAAAGGACCTATAATTATGTTCTTCAGGAGGACGAGCCCAATACAAACTGCCTAGAGTGTAAAGGAGCGACCCCTCCAGAGACTCCTTGATTGAGGAGCTTTGCGAATATCTCCTGCTCCACTTTGCCTCCCTAAGGATATTTCTGCGCTCTCTGCTTGGCTTTTTCGATAGCTCATGGACGAGGAATAAAGTTCCTAGTAATTAATTAATCTAGTTTTGCATAAGCTTACAACGTTTCTGCCTTACCACTTTCCCTGTGCCCAACTAGCGAGATAGACAAAGTGTGGAATCAGTAATAGGTCATCCTCAGCTAAGGGCCCCGTAATACCTATGTCGAAGAGAAAATAGACAGAGGTGTCCTTATCAGAGTCGAAGTTTGCAGGGATATGGCAGGCATCATACCCGTGGGGATGAATCTGGCTACGGAAGTCTCGCAAGAGCACGCTAGAACAGAACGCTTGCCCTAAAGTAACGTGTCTGCTAAGAGGATTGCCCTCGATATCAGTGACCTTGACATATATAGCGACTCGAAATGAGCTATCGCTTATAGCCATCAGCCGGTTCCGTTACAAGACGATTTGAACATAAGGGAGACTGGTCGGATAGATTGCAGGGTTGAATAAGCAGCGCTTAAGGAGCTTTAGGAATTCCACCAGCGTCGTTTGATAGTAGGGAGAGCTTGAGATGGAATTGATCAGGCAAGGTTTTCTGTGGGATTAGGGTTAAAGAGGCTAACTAGTTATAGCTGGGTGCAGATTAGTCATCACTGTTGGAAAGGAGAATCGTTCTTCCGGGCTGCAGCATTCGTGAGCTCAGCGTCTCTCCTAGGCTGGTAAATGGGTTCGTGGTTCCCATTGATGGGTCGGGGTTGGGTCGGGGTGGTCCAAGCGCTGGGTCAGGGTTAGGGTCGGGTCGCACGGACTATGTGTTGGGGTGGGTCAGGGTGATCCAAGCGCAGGGTTGTGGTTGGGTTAGGGTGATCCAAGCGCTGGGTCATAAAATGGGTTGGTGATCAAAGCGTCTACCTCAGGATATTGATCGATATCATTCCGCCGTTTGTTTTTTAAACCAAGAGAGAGAGAGAGCAGCAATTCCCCATGTCTCAGGCGTCCTCTTATTTTGGAGAACAAACGAGGCAGGCTCCACACCATCAGCCTTTCAAGTACTCATCTTTATTTTGAGATTGTTACTTCCCTCCCCATCGGATATCAACCAATGAAGTTTTTGCGCCGAGAAAGAGCTCAAAACATGGTTCGTAGATTTTATCGTTTTAGTACTTGTTGCACTTCGCAGATGTGATACGGTTGGTAAAAAGTTCCCACACATTAATAGCTCTCCGTAGTCTTGAACGAGGCACACGGTTTTGAAGAGGAAGCCAAAAGAAATCTCGCCATGAGATAGTGCCCGAATTATTTTAGAACAAAAGGCCTCTCCACAATCTGCATTTTCTTCCTGAAAATGAAAGAGATTTTGGAACATCGATGCGGACATTCTCATTCTTTTTATGGCTGGGATATATCCTATCCATGTGTGTGGAGGGAAACAAGGTAGAGAAGGTGGAAGCGGGGTTATATATCTACGGCGGTTGTCACGGGAAGGAGATGAGATGGCGGATGGATGATGCACATGTTAGAGGGGGGATACTGGTGATAACGATGATGGTGGTGGTGGTGTTCATTTGGGATGTATAGCCGATGTAGACAGCGCTGCTCTCAACTATACACCCGAATTCTTTCTTCACGTCATACCATCGCTTTTCCACAAAATCCATACGCTTCGCGTCGGCCTTCTTTTTACCACTATCTCTCTGACTGGACAGTAATTTCTAGCTGTGTAACGAGAAAAGAACATAATGTTGAATGGACTTCAACGTGCGACTATACGTTCTGGTTCAGAGGTATAGAGGCATGAGAAGTGTTCTACACGTACGTGCATAGGTTGGAGTTGGGGGGGTGCAATCAGCTGGTTCTATTGTTCATGTCTAGCTTGGGATGGAAGGCCAGGAGGTTCTGGAGTGCTGCCAAGCCTCCGCACGGGCATCACATGATCTCATCATGTGAGGCCGCGCGAAGGTGAGCATTACCCCTGAGTGATTTATGTACGGACACATAATCTATATGAAAGAAAATCTGTCACGTCTTGGGTCAAATACTGAAAGCCTTCCACATGTTTGGATTTGGTCAGACTTTGCTACTGGAATAGAGTTGTGCAAAGGCGAGGAAGAAAATAACCGTCTCTGCCATCACCTCGTCCTACACGAGATTCAGTTGTCCAGCCCACACATGCCCATAGGCGAACGGTCTCAATCTTTTTCGAAATGTCCAATTCATATAGCCGAGGACATACGCGCTTCTCAACAATCCTTTCTCCAGGTTTGAAATCAAGCAACAAGATCGTTACCGCACATTGAGTTGCTGTTTTATCCAACCCAAACCAAAAGCCCCCATCACGATCCAAGGTTTCATATTTTAGAAAAAGAGTCCATTGCCGCAAAAGGGACACTCCAGGGCAATGAATGAACAGTCCACATAGAGCATACAACTAGTAATTTTTTGCTCTTGCATTTCACCGTAAGACAACGATTTTGGAAATCCTCCCACTTGTGCAATTCCCTCGCCAACACAGAGGGAACGAATCCCAAGTCATTGAAGATTTTTGTATTCATTTTAATTTCCAGACTCCCATACTTATGTATTTGTGAGAAGAAGCGCCCACGACTTAATATGTGGAGGTCTTTGTTTTTTATATGAGAAGATAGGAAATGGAGCCCTTCCTCTGCCAGTGAAGAAAATAGGCTTCAAAAGGTTTGGGGAACATTTTATATCCCGAGATTTTGGTAGACGATGCAACAAAACAGCTCCACCCCATGTGGCAAAAATCAATTACTTTTAGTCCCAGTCTCTGCTCATTCTTCAAAACATAAATGTTAAAAAAGGTTCCCCAATCCCCAACATGGAACGGATGAAGAAAGATCTTGGTGCCACGGCTCACTCCATAAACATGTGAAATTTGGCTGCTAGAGCACGCTGCACATGAGTTGATGAAATGTGGGTATTTCACGTTCTTGGAAAGTTTCATTTTGGTTGTGGGAAGAAGGAAAGAATGTGGATGGAGCTCTTGAGAAGTTTATATGGTAACGTCCCCGAGGTCCGTGTGACGGCAGCGGAAGCCGGTGATTACTCTCAATTGTTAGTATACTGCTGTCGTTGCCAAGCTCAACTGGGCCTGGACGATTTTAATGATAATGGTGATTACCATGTTGAAGGATGGGAACACGCACTCAACTCTTGGAGGAGTATTATCTAACAATACTATTGATCGAAGTACAGGAACAACGGTCATGGGTACCCTGCATTTACTAAATCCTCCTTGAAAGGACCTCTAGGATACGATCTGAAAGACTCCCCAAAACTCTACTCACGCAGCTCCCTTGCTTCTCAACTTTTCAAGGACCTCGGCTGCTAGCTCACGCCCCAGAAGTGCCTTATACGTCGAGTTCGGAATCTTGTTTCGGGCTCTGTCGCGTTTGCGAGGTTTGGCTGAGCCTGTCTTCACTTTCTCAATTGGAGCAGGCGTGGATTCTTCTTCCTGAGGGGGAGCCTCGGGAATTGGAGGCTCCTCCGACTTTACTTCTTCGGTGGGCTCCTCGGCTTTTCCTTCTTCGACTGGTGCAGGCTCCGGCTCCGGCTCCAGTTGTGGATCTTCCTCGGGGTCCGGCTCAGGCTCGGGTTCCTTTTCAGGTTCTGGTTCTTTCTCGGGCTCCTTCTCTGGCTCTGACTGGGGCTCAGGCTTAGGCTGAGCAATTCTCTCGACTGGTGCGACCGGTCCTGCTTCCTCAGCAACAGGGTTTGACTCGGGTTCTTTAGGCTCTCTAAGCGGAGGTACATCCACCGCGGGCTCTTTGGGAGGTGGTTCATCGGCGGCTGGCTCGGGTACAGGCTCTGGATCGTCAGATTTCTCGCTGGGTGGCTTGTCTTCTTCCTGGGCGCCGTCAATAGATGCAGGACTCGTGGGTTCGGCCGGCTCGGCTTCTTCCTCAGTCACCTCTACAGCGGGATCCTCCTCCTCCTTCGGCCCTTCAATCGGTGCTGGCGGTTCCTCAGTGACTGGTTCTGGTTTGGGCGCTGACTCGGGTTGCGCTTCTGGCTCTGGCTCTGGCGCTGGCGCTGGTTCAGGTGCTCGTTCCATAGGCTCTTCAGGCGGGGGAGGTTCATCTACAACGGGTTCGGACTCTGGTCCTGGCAGTGGCGCAGGCGCAGGCTCTGGAGGGAGTGGTGGATCTTTGGCAGGTTGCTCCTTCTCTGGTTCCGGGAGTTCTAAGATCTCCTCAACGGTAACGATGCCATCATCGACGGTCTCAGCGACGACAGTAACTGGTTCGCCCTCTTCAGTAGTGACCACCATTGGCTCTTCCGGAAGGACTGGACCATCATGTCAGTCACGGATAAACCGTAGAAAACGGTAGTCACCTGTCTCTGGCGGCTCTTCTGCAGCCGGTGTGCATGGTGGAGGGGCGGGAGGCTCCAGATCTACAAGTTTCTCTGGCTCCGGTTCCTCGACTGGCTCGACGACGATAGGAGGCGGTGCGGAGTCCCCGGCATCGGACATGTTGAAGTGCGAGATGAAGGGGATAGGAAGCCGTCCAGCTGAGCTGAACTGGCGGTAGAGTGAGAGCAAATGAAGGTCTCAATACTGGCGCTAAAGGCTAACAGGATGCAGCTTGTAAGGGATGATGACAGAGAGTTGACAATGAGCAAGAGGATGATGAAAGAAATCAATGGTAAGCATGAGATGGAAAAGGATCGCGCAAGCGGATCGCGCAAGCGGGTCGCAATGCCATGGTGCCTTCTTCTTATAATTTACGATAAGCAGGGTAAGAGATATCGCGATCGGAAGTGGCCATGATGGTCATGGTGTTTTGGAAGGAGCAGTGTGTTGGAAGAGTAATGGGGGAAAGACGTGTCGTTGTCACCTCGAGGGAGGGCCTACAAGTACTTCCAAGCGCATGTGAGACGCTTCACTAAGATGCATGAGTAGAGAGGCCAGCCAAAGGGTGTCTTGCATTTGGCAGCGTGAACAAATCAAACAAACTGTACATGGGGGAAGAGATGCGCATGGCAAGGTCCCTTTGTGGGTGGATTGAGGTCAGATGCAATACTATTGGGCAGGGGATAGATACAACAGGGAAAAAGCGGTCCTCGGTGCTTTCGACAGTTGGACGAGTATCAAGCATATCTATTATGCGAACACGGACGACATTCATGGGCTTGAGCATGTTTCCATGTAGGACCGATCAGAGGAGCAAGAGCTTGGCTTGGTTGATGTCAATGTGGGGCAGATGACTAGCCATCCACCGCTAGCCACTAGCGCCGGCTTGGCGGTTCGCGTTGCCCAAGCTTCACTTAAACTTCGGCCGCAACAACCCACTCCTTCCCTCCTCCACCCACAAACCTCAACACCAACGCCAACACATACGTCGACACCGCCACGCGCCCACAATGGCTTTCGGCCAGACCGCAGACCAGCGCATCAAGGCGCAGACCAAGTTCCCGCCCGAGTTCGACCAGCCAGTTGACAGTAACAAGGTGCAGATGGACGTGATGAAACCGTGGATTGTCAAGGAGATGATTGCTGCTTTGGGCGATGAAGACGAGATCGTCATTGACTTTTGTCATAACTGGATCTCCTCCACGCAGTTTGTAAGTGAACTAATAGCTCGATTGCACACTGCAAGCTAATACATCTACAGCCCGACATCAAGGACCTGCATATCTTCTTGCAACCGTTTTTGCATGGGAAGACCGCCAAATTCACCAAGGAGCTTTGGAATCTGCTGCTCAGCGCGCAGTCGACTGTCAATGGTGTGCCGCCGGAGCTGGTCGCGGCTAAGAAAGCCGAGATGCAGCAGCAGGTGAGTTAATACCCCGCCGTTCTCCAATCGTCCTTAACAACTTCAAGAAGGCCGCTCGGGCCACGAAACAGACCAAGGCCGAAGGAAGCGACAATGCCGAAGCAGGTGAAGAGCAATTCCTTAATTCCTTCCGCGAAGCCGAGACGCGTGTGCCGCCAGCAACGCAAGAGCCGCAAGAGCAGCGCCGCGGCGGCGGCGGCGGCGGTCGCGGACGCGAGCCCTACCGTGGTCGTGATTCTGGACGCGGTCGTGGACGCGGCGGTGGCGGAGGATATCGGGATACCTACAACAATGGGGGTCGACGTAATTCACCCTCTCCTCCCCGCTATGGCCGAGGCCCACCACGCGGTCGATCCCGCTCTCGGTCCCCTGTGCGGTGAGTACCCCTCTATGCCGCCAGCTATCGTTGACTTACACAATACAAGACGCCGCTCGCCTCCTTCCCGCCGTATGGTTGACTCGTACACGTCACGTCGACCCTCTTACCGCGAGCGATCTCCCTATCGTCGTCGCTCACCTCGCCTTTCACGGTCTCCACCTCCTCGCTACTCTCGTCGCTCACCGTCCCCAAAGCATTCCTCCCGTCGCTATACGTCTCCCCCCCGTCACACTAGGAGCCCCGTCCGCACCCGTCGTGGATCCCCTTCGACATCTCCAGACACGTCTCCACGTCGAGCTGGTCGAGGTCGTGCGCTATCATCAAGCCCAGAGCGATCTCGTAGTCCGAAGCGCACCCGTCGCTCTCCAGTCGCCTCCTCAGAGGATCGCCCACGCCGTCGATCTCCTGGGTCGTCCCGTCCTCGCACTCGAGCCGTGGAGCCCCAGTCTGCATCTTCCCGTTCAATCACCCCTTATAGAAAGTTGAGCTCACCATCTTCCAGTCGCCGCTCCGTTCCAACGTCACCGAAACCTCGTCAGAATATTGAAGAGTCGCGTAGCCGGTCTGTCACCCCAAGTGTTGAGCGAGGAAGAAATGAGAAGCCCAAGTATTCTCATTCTTCCGAAGATTATTCGAGTGATTAGTCGCTGATAAAGTTTCAAAGGCAAGAGGTCGTGCACACGGTCTCCCAAGTCGGAGCTCAGGATGCGTCAGTCTCAAGTGAGAGGTTGGTTCCTCAGCAGGTCGTTCCGCAGCACGGCGTCCCTCAGAAGGTCGTCCCCCAGAAGACTTCTCCGTGGGGGGTTATGCCTCAGAGGGCCATACCGATTAACAAGCGGAAATATCCGAGAAAGATCAGGTGTGTCATTAATAACTATCCCTATCCCTATTTTATAAAGAACCACGGACGATTACACGAGCAGGCCTTAATCAACACCCGATATTTCTCCAGACAACGCTGTGGATTTTCCCAACAATGCCTCACGCTTCTCGGACTATTCGCGATTCTCCACGACTTGGGCAGCGCTGTTAGATGGAACGTCCCTTCGGCTCCACTATGCGTTAGCATCTCGAACGTCACCATGAATCCCCGGCATACACTGACGGTTTCCTTCCAACTTTCCCCTAATTCAACACCGTGTCCCTCCCGGATCTCTTCGAGCTATCTACACTGTAGATCACGGTTCTTCCCCATTTGTTTCCTTTTCCAATCGCGGGCCCGTTGCCCACTCTTTACTTCAGACGGTCTTCTCTATCTCGACGACTCTGGTTGTAGGGCTTGTATTTCGGAGGATCTCTGGTCAGCGGTGGTGTATTTTGGTGGATATGGCATGTATCGGGGACAAGGCCCTGTCAACCCTTGCGTCGCTTGCACTGCGCAGCGACCACACTTATGTCGTCGAGTTTTCCTGTACATTACACACATCAGCTCAATGCCTCTGCCGCAGCTCTCGTACTCCGGCACTGGCTCCCCTAATAAAAAAAGTTTACATACCCCCCTCAATTGAGAGTCCCTCGTCAATCGCCTTCTCCATGTATGGACTCTCGGCAAATGGATCTTCGGCGATGACGCGTGCGGCGTTGACTAACTCTTGGGCCACATATCGCATCCCATCCGCATACGTGTACTCGGCCGGTTCCTTACCCGACTCGTTTTCAGACTCAGTATTCCCACCCGCCCAGCGCGTCATACTATCTAAAACATTAGTAACAATCTCATGTTCCCACAGGTTATCTACCACGCCGTCGGTCATGGCGAGCACGACATCGTCTTCTTCAATGTCGATGATGTCGAGCACGGCGTTTTGCGTCGGCGTGTCCGGGCTGTTGGTGCCCAGCTGCCGCGGACAGTCGAACCAGTGCCATTGCTCTACGGTTTTGAATATCACGGCTTTGGTGCGGGGGCGGACGACTAGGACTTGGGAGTCGCCAAGTTGGGTTATGGAGAGGGTGGGGTGGAGGGGCTGGGTCGGGCATGAGGGGTCTGAGGGGGGATCTGATGGGGACGCGGATGGGGAGGGCGCGGAGGAAAGCAGGGCGGAGCAGGCGGTTGTTGTGCCGAACCATTCGTTGGGGTCGGAGGTTGCTGCTTTTGTCCTTTCGTAGGCGGTTTGTAGCGCGGAGACGGGGTTTGGGGTTGCTTCTTCCGAGCGCTCGATTTCGAGGGCCCAGAAGTGGATTATGAGGCGGGACCAGAGACTATGGGTGGTATCGTCAGTCTGCAGTCAGCAAGATGGACATATATTCTCCCGTCTCGGTGGGTATGTATGTATGGGGTCTTGGGTATCCGTCCGAGCGCGTGTGAGAAGATAATCAATTGGAGGAATAACACGTACGCAGCATGTCCCCTCTCCCTCGTCCCCCAAGCCCCCACCCCATCATTCGCTGCAATAAACCGCTCACTAACCAGCACCGCATCATCCCCATTCGTCACCCCCCTTATCATCTCCCCGTCCACATACGTCCTGCGATCGCGACTCCGATGATGCGTGCTCAGCGGCTCTGAGAAGCTATGCGAGGGCAGCGAGAGAAAGGGAGGTGGGAACGGCCGCGACGGCCGTTTGGCGTACAAGGCGTATCCGGCTTCGAAGTAGAAGGGCGAGCTGGTGGTGCTGGATGGCGGGGAGAAGTCGTCGGGGACGGGGGTTGTAGTTCCTACCTGCGGGGGCGCGGAGTTCTTGGAATATGGGCGGCGGGTTCGGGCATGGTTGTATGCGTATATGTGAACATATGCAAACCGGGTCCTGGAAGGAATTGGAGATTTCAGGACGCGCAGAGGTACGGCGGCGGCATTTCGGAGGTGCGATAGCGGCGCGAGCATGCCAGCGATGGATGGGTTGAGGTCGGATTACAGGGTCGGTGGATGGGGGATTCGGTGGAAGATGCGGAGGTCCCACGGGGGGTCGGGAAGCGCTCAGGAGGCGCTGGGCCTGTGGTTGCCGGCTGGTTGTTGAGGCTCGTGAGAGGAGCCGGTGGTTCGTGGCACCCGTTCGTTGAGATGTTTGGGTGCTGATTAAGCTTTTGGCATGACGAAATGGGGTAACTTTTGGGGACTTCTTTCAAGGGGGGTAGGAGTTGCCAGGTGGCGTATTAGAGCAATCGTGGGTTGGAATTGAAGACATAGCAGACGAGAATTAGTCCTGGGAGTTGAGTCTGGGTAGAGATCTGGAAAGCCTACATGCTGCATCTAGCCGCATCGTATACCCTAGCAATCAATACTCCAGATCAAGAACATATGACCTCCCTGGTAGTTTGAAGAGAGACAATCGCAAATAGCCAGACGCCATATCCAAACCTGCAAAACCATTCCGCTCCGGTAGGCTCTCATCAAGCCAAACGCCCAGAGATGCAACCCAAGCCCAATACTCCCAGCTCCCATCACCACCACCCCTAAACCCTAAATCCTCCTCTTAACAAAGCTCTCTAAATCGCTCTTCGTCGCTACCCCCAACACAAACTTCCGACTCCCATCCGTCACCACCGCAAAATCCCTCTTCTCCTCCCCGCCCTCAAAGAACTCCTCCAACTCCTCCAGCGGAGTCTCCGTAGTAATAACCTTATATCTCCTTCCCTTCCTCCTAAACTTCTGCATCGCTGCTTCGACAGGATCCGAATCCTTCACTTTGCCTTCTTTGAGCAGTTGCTGCAGTCGAGGAATGGAGATGTAGCCAAGCAGCGCGCGATTCGATTGCGAGATCACGGTTAGGTGGGTGTATTCACGTTCGAAGGCGGACATGAGGGCGTGGGAGATGGGGTCTGTGGGTTTGACGGAGAGGGCGGGGGGTGGATCGAGGTCTTCTACGGTGGCCTGTACGTTGTGAGTTAGTTGGGTGAGTTGGGGAAAGGTGGGTGGGGACGTACGCCCCGGTATTTGTCCGCCCAGAGCGATTTGTATTGTGCTTGCGCTTCGGTTGAGACGCCATTGCCATCTGCGCTTGTGGTTGCGGTAGCCATGGCTGTGGTCTTGTTCTGGGATGTGCTACGATTGGGTTGGGGAATGAGAGAGCTAAAGAAATTATATAAACGACCCCGCCCCCGCACTAGCCATGCAGGAACTTGGACGTGAAGGGCTGCGTGAGCCCAGGCCATGGAGCAATTGCAAGAATTCAAAGGGCAAAGAGTGGTAACAAAACCACGGAGGAGAAGCAAGAAGTCAGAATGCAGTTGCACACTCATCTGATTTTTGATAGTTATGTTGAAAATCGCTCAGACACCGCCAGTTTGCTTTGACTTCTTGGTTTTTGCCAGTCTTCGTGTCCTGATCCATGGTTTGTAAAAGCGGTCTTCCCACCATTTTTCCTAGCTCGTGTATTGTCCGATGTGGTATAGGCAGTTGGTCCAAAACCATTCTCGAAATGGCTCACCGTCTGGTGCAGGTTCAAATCGTGTGGAAGGGATTTCCTCGGGTGGGCGTCTTAGACTCGTCACACCTAAGCTCCTGGCAACATAAAAACCGTCCTTTATGTGCCTACTAGGCTTCCACATATATAGACACAGAAGGGTCGCCAATAACGGTGACCTCAGGAAGAATAAGAAGTAGAGATTGATCTTTTTTCTACCGCCTCTTGGAAGCTGGAACGATTTGCAGGTTCCTGATGGACCAGAGCCATGTCACCCCAAATGTGCCTAGTAACACTGCTAGTAGGGTGACACAGAGCTTCCAGGCGGTAACAGAGCCGGAGCCAAATTCCTGAATGTTACTTCCGAATATGGATGCCCCAAATGTTAACGGAATGAAGATGAAGGCGAGCTGTGTCAAATTTCGGACACTGTCGGCTAGCTGTATGGACTTGCGGGATTCCTGCAGCGACATCATGGCGGCCCGTCGGCTCAATTGATCCTTGAAGGCATCTTTGAGTCTTGTGGTCTTCGCTACTAGCATTTGGAGAGTACTTTCTAGTAGTTGTACGGATGGGGTGCGCGTGATTCCATTCGACGCAGTAAAGTCCTGAAGTTTCTCCAGTGAAGCAGTCAGCTCTTCAGCAAGCATCCAAATTTTGAAACTCTGCTCTTCTTCGCTGGACAGGTCCGCCATTCCTTCTTCTTCCCCGAAAACATCACGCCGAAATTTCATGTCTGTCATCTGAACAATCTCGAGACGGTACCGCTGGTATGTTTCCGTTGCTTGATTAGGTAGAAGCCTACAGTGAGGGGCAATAAAGTCGAAAGGGTTCGCAGGGCATCCTGTAGTAATCAGCATGCAGTCGAACCTCGCCATCTTCGTCAATATCCAGAACGCGCACATCAAGACTCTGGTCTTTCTTTTTTTATTCGAAATAGTTTGCCCACAGTCTCGAAGATAGGGTTTTGGGAGGCCAAAAGGGCTAGTTGTTGCACGAAAGTCGGTTCCGGCTTCCCTGGATGCTGAGTGGCAAGTGTCTGAATAATCTCATCTCGCTGGGCAGTGGATGGAGGTTCTGGTGGCCGCCCGTCCATTTTGTCGACACGCAATAGCGCAATGCAGATGTGTGGACCAAGGTATCATATGCTGTATATAAAACGCTGATGTCTAAAACGAGCTGAAGGAGGAAAGCAGGAAGCGGGGGTTTCAGCCTTGCCCAGACGAGCATGTGCATGCCAAATACCTATGTAATTGGTCCAAAAACATGGATAACATATAAACAAGATTCAGACCAGAGCTGGCGCACCGCCACCAAGGCATTGCCATGCCGCATGCAAGTGTGTATTAAGGGCTGAAGGAGCTTGTTGAATACCAAACTTACAGTCGGAAGTTTAAATCTGGCGCACAATAATCGGGGAGGAGTCGCGCAAGAGCATGCCTATCTTGATGAGTTACTTCATATCTGCAACAAGTGATAACAAACGAAGCTTGTAAAGTTGTGTGTTCAGAGAGAAGATTAATGGTTCTCGTCAACGACAACTGAGGAGCCTCGGACAAAGACAGCTCGAACACTGCCGTTCATCCTTACCCCTACCCAGTTCATCTCCGACTAAGGATGACGATACTTTGGGTTTCATCATGACACGATAGAAGAGGAAAGATAAGAGCAGACTTACCAGGGCATAAATATCTGCAGGATGCCAAACCGCGCTCTCTCGCGCTCTCCTTCGCATCGGTAGCTCTGCGACCGTGGAGATGGACTGGAATGCTGCTTGAACATATCTCAGTAGTCGAGGTCGATAGCAGGCGAGTCCTTCTGAACGTCAGGGCCATTTGCCTGGTGCCAAGGATCCCACTCATCGCTCTCATCATTCTCACGCATCTCCTCATCCCTTTTAACGCCATTGGCCTTCTTCTTCTTCATGTCTTGTAGTCGCTCCCTTCTTAGCCTTCTCTGCTTGACATTCTTGCGTTTAGCTTTCGATTTGGTCCTCTGACTGACTTTCGTCCACTGCTCTGGCGGGATAGGGTTGTTGGAGGGAGTGTTGGAGGTGGAGGACGCCTCGCCGTCGCTCACGCTCTTGGATGGATGTATCGACATCTCCGACTTGGACGCTTCAGGCTCCGTTGATAGGCTGTGGTGCTTTTGACGCCTTCGCTCCTCGAAAATCTCACGGATCTCTTTGTTCCTCATGTACGCGATCTCGTTGTCAGTGAGTGTCCGTTTGACACCATCTTCATAGTAGCCTAGGCCGTCGTCACCTTCGTCATATGTTTCATTTAGGTCTTCTACAGGATCGTGGGCGAAGCTTGTCGGCAGTGGCGGAAACGATTGACCAGGGAAGTGTGTCGCGTGGAAGTTACGGAGGTCATCCTGCAGAATTAACACGATTCCATAAGGAAGGAGAAAGGTACCTACTGGCGTGACGGTTGGTATAGGCAACGCCATTCCTGTTGTCACAATGCATGTGTGAGGTTGCGGGTGTTTTGTGTTGTGGTGAGCGAGAAAGAAGTTGGGAGCGGTGGTGTCGAGGTGAAGGCCAAGCTAGGCCGCGGGAAACTGTGACTTTCCGCGTGGTCACGTGCGCGTTTGCGGCGGGAATGACCGGCCTTGCCCATGTGCTGGTGGAATGACGTGGGTGCAATCATAGCCCTCCAGCATCCCAACCACATCTTCACCTACAAAAACACATACTAACTAAACCATGAAAACCTCCAACCTGGTCGCATATCCAGCTGCGACCATCTGCCTCATTCTCGCTGTCTCCGCCGATTCGGGTCCTTTCGACACCCTCCTCAAACCCTTCAATATCTTCCGCCCTCAAGCACCACTCCACACTATGTCTCCCGCTGAAGACCAAGTCTCCGCCGGCATCATAATATCTGATGTCATTGGCAAGACCCAGAACATTGCAATCTTCAGTGGCCTGACACGGGACATCGACCCAGTATCAGACCGGTTAGACGATGCTTCACAGAATGCGACGGTGCTGGCGCCGGACAACACAGTGATGCGGGGGTTGAAGAGGAAGCCATGGGAAGACGCAAAGGACTATGAAAATTACGGCGAGAAGGCGTATAATGGGGATGATGGCGAGGACCGGGCGCATTGGAATCTGAGGAGGTTTGTGGAGTCGCACATCATTCCGGAGAGTCCATGGGAGGAGGGAAAGAAGGTGAAGACTCTGGCTGGGAGAGAGATTTGGTATGAGAGTAAGGATGGGAAGAAGAGGGTAGGTCTCCGTGGCTCTCGGGGTAACAGTAATGACATTTGACTAATGCATCTCATAGATCCAGCCAGGTGATGTCGAAGTCATCAGCATTGCGGACAAAGTGTCAAATGGAGAAGTCTGGGTCATCGGCGGCTCTCTTGCTGAATAAACCAAGACTCGTACGATGTTTTATTAAGGCGTTCTAGGTTCCTATTTGGTGATGTATGTGCTGTACAGTGTAGCGGGCGGGGTATCCCTCTGCCCTACCGTACCTCGTATTCTGATGGCGTATGTTCTATTGTAGAGATATCAAGCATAGCTTATGCAAGCATTCATCTTCCGGCCAGAACTATTCCAGGTGACATCTCAACATCGTCGGATCTCAGCTTCCACGTTGCTAAGCTACGTAGGGCTGGTCGATCTTTCTCTCCCCTACAAAGCAACCCCACTCTTCTAGACGAATACTTCGAGAACCCTAAGTTTCCCTTACTACAACAACAACAACAACAACAACACCTCAATAATGTCTTTTGAGAGCGAAGACCTCGCCATATGCGAAACTTGCGGAACCCAATATGATGTGCCATACTCACAAGCCCCATCAAATTGTCGTATTTGCGATGTGAGCTTCCCTCCAATGACGTAGCTTCGTCGATGCTAACGAGCTATCCACCTTAGGATCCTCGCCAATATGTCCCCCCAGGCGGTCAGGTGTGGACATCGCTAGCTCGCGAAAAGGGCAAACATGAGAATGTTTTTGTTCAAGATAAATTCGACGAGAGGATATGGTTCATCACCAGTGAGCCAAAGGTATGTCAACATTCCATGTCATCGTGTGATGAAGCCTTGTCCCGTGCGTATACGCATTTCCCTTGAGCTTCCTGTCACGGAATTGGAGCAAATATTTCTGTCTTATCTGTAGTCTGGCAAATACCTGGAGAGAAAACCATCCCATCCCAAATCCATCCCCATCCCAAACCCTCCACACCCCTAACCACCCCCAGCTCGGCATAGGCGAACGCTGCATCCTCCTCCGCACCCCCCACGGCAACATCCTCTGGGATCTAATAACCTACCTCGACACCGCCACCATCACACGCATAAACTCTCTCGGCGGCCTCTCCGCCATTATAATTTCACACCCACACTTCTACACCACGCACCTCGAATGGGCCGCGCAATTCAAGTGTCCAGTCTACACAGCTGCCGCGGATGCCGAATGGCTGAACCGAGAAGATAAACATGGGGTCAGGAAACTGGTTGAGGGCAAAGGGATGCAGATACCAGAGGTGGAAGGGAGCAAAGTGACGGCAATAGTAGCGGGGGGACATTTTGATGGGAGTATGATACTACACTGGGAGGGCAGGATTTTCATCGCGGATACCATGATGAGTGTACCTGTAGGTCTTCCCCCATCCCCCCCATCCCCCCCTAACCCCCACCCCCAGTCCGGCCTCTACCACCAAGACCGGCTCCCCGGCACCACGACCTACGCCTTCATGTGGTCGTACCCGAACATGATCCCTTTACCTCCATCCAAGATCCATGGCATCTGGCTCGCGCTCAAGCCCTTTGCGTTCGAGGCCAGTTATGGCGGGTTCATGGGGCAGAATGTGGTGAGGGCGGATTTGAAAGAGCAGGTGTTGGAGAGTATGAAGATTTGTGTGAGGACGGCGGGACATGAGAGCGCGGAGATATATGGGGAGAGTTTGTAGTTGAAGGGGTGGCAGCCGGAGGAAGAGGGTGGGATGGTGGGATAGGGACGACAATTATGTATGGACAGAGAGGACGAGGACCTGATTCTGACATCGTACTTTTCAGTCATCAATGCGCTATTTAATACGCTATAATACAATCCTCTTCACTTCCCCCTGGAGTACGATTTTGGAGACGGCAATTTATTACTTACTATCACTCACTAACCCATTGCTAATCCGCCTCATACTCCATCCATCATCCATCCACCCCGTACCCCCCCGCCCAAAGCATGCAAACAAGCCAGGTCATAAACCAACCGGATATCCCCACCCCCATCTTTCCGCGATAAACAGAACAGACCTCTGAAAACAGGTCCCACTCGCAGAACATCCTCTCCAAACGCATCATCATCGCCATTCCATATCAATATGTACACTGTATTTCTGCTTCCCATCATACTCCAAAGAGTCATCATGTGAACTCCGTCAGAGTCAAAACATGGCACCTCTTAAGAGCGTGCAGGAAAACAAAAAACTCGTCGCCAAACCTGCCGATTAGATGTCGAGAAAAAACAAAAGTAGCACGGGGTTCGAGGTGGTAGCACGTTCTAGCCATCCACATCTACCACATCAGCCATTGCTGCCTCGCCGCACATAAGACTCCGGAATAACCAGGATTTGCCCCAGATATAGCCGTGTTAAAACATTGGGGAACGGCCCAGAAGTGCAGGATCAAGTCGGGACCATCACCATGGTATCTTGCCGGAACACCACCACCTTCCACATATCACTTGAGGTAGAGATGCGCGCCTAAACTGGACCGGTAACAGCCTCAGTGACAGACGTGGTCTCTGCGGCGAGTTCGGCATCTTCCTTCGCAGTCGAGGCGTCCTCCTTAGCTTCGACCATGGGAACGTCACCCTCACCATCAGTCTTGGCGGGCTCGGGAGCAGTGGAAGGTTCTGTGGTCTTTTCGGTGGGGCTCGCAACTGCTTCGGACTTCTTCTCCTCATCATGCTTGACACCGTTGGTGGCAGGCTCGGCAGATGCAGATGCTTCGACGGTTGGTTCAACATCTGCCGATAGCTGGCCATTCCATAGGTTCAGGATGTCATTAGCGCGCTTCTTGAAGAAGTATTCCTCGTCCTTGGGGATATTAGAGAGCTTGATGATCGCCCGAAGGACCTTGTGGACTTTGGTCTTCTTGATGATCTCGGCCTCGAGCTCTTTCAACTCCTCGAGCTGCTTCAAGTAGTCGGACATATTGTGCATCTCCTCTTCCTTGGGTGCTTGGTCGCGGGCGAGGAAACCCTTTTGGAGCCTATGGCGTAGGTAGAGGACTGTACGATCAGTATAAAGTCCCACGAAGCAAGTGTGACATTCTCACCTGACTTCTCGCGCTTCTCAAGGCGCTCAGCGGGAGTCAATTGGGGCTCCTCAACCTTTACCGGCTCCGCTTCGCTGTCACTGGGAGTCTTGGGTTTCTTAGGCTTGGGCTCCTTCTTTGGTTTTGCGGCGGAGGCATCCTTGGCCTTGTTGGTAAGCTTGACCTTGGGGGTCTTCGCAGGCTGGTAACAATGTTAGCAAGATTATGAATTAGAAACGCTATCGCGTACCTTGTCAGATTCGACATCATCGCCCTCCCGAGCCTTTCGCTTTTTGGACGGCTTTGCTTTCTTTGCCGATGCAGCCTCGTCACCTGCGGCGTCCCCCATCTCAACATCAGAGGTTTCTTCAACAGCAATGCTCTTGCGTGCAGCTGCCTTTTCTTTCTTCTCCAACTTCTTAGCCTCAACAGCAGCTTTCTCATCTGCATCGGCTTGCGTCGCCTTCTCATGCGCCTCCAGCATATCCTTGAACCATGGAAGGTCGTGGCCCTCAGCAGCAATCTCATAGGCCTGCCACAAAGCCTTTGTCTTCTTGGTTGTATTTCCCTTCAAGACCTCGGCCTTCACCTCCTCGACATCGAGAGGGTTCAGGTCAGTATTGACTTGCCATGCGCTGTTCAGCAATTAGCAGGCTGTCAAGAGAGCGTTCCAGAAAGTCTGGGTGGCAAAAACTTACAATTCGTTGGTACCCATGAACATGATCGGATACCGCCGATCCTTCGCGTTTTTGCCATTGTCTTGGAAATCCCCGCGGTATGTGCCATCGATTCGCATGGCGCTCACAGGGCGCTTGCTGAGTAAGGTCTCTGGCAACATCTCCTCATCACAAACGACAACTGGCCATGGTGGGTATCCCCTCAGTGCCACGAACCAGAAATCGCCGGGCTTGACGTCGAGGTGCAGTTCGGCCGCAGCCTTCTTTCCCTTCGGTGTCTTCTTCTTGTGCTCGGGGATGCCAGCTCCCGACTTGCGGCGTCCGTTGGCTACCTTCTTTGAAGCGGGTGTGTCATTGGTAACGTCCGCAGTCGCGCCTACGCGTTTCAGTCAGCCAAATGCTCGTGCAGCGGGGTATCTTAGGTATCCTGGATGGTGTTTTCCATGGGTACTCTCGCGTTGACATACCTTCCTTCTCTATTGTGGTGTCCGCGTCGGCGGTCGCGTCGGCAGTGGTCTTGGATTCGACGGTGGAGTCATTCTCAGTGGTGGTGGGCTTCGGATCTAGATGATCATGTGGTTAGCCTTCGCCTGAGCGAGGTGGGCATGCGAGGGCGCACCTGTGACAGCCTCACCTGTGGTGGTGGCTAAGTCGCCGCTATCGACCGGCTTTGCCTCCGCGACGCCAGACGCCTCTGACCCAGTCGCAGGACGCGTCGTCTCCTCAATGGCCTCCGTGACATCGACAGGAGTCGTCTTGCTGGCCTCTTCTGCCATTGTGCGTGAACGTGCTTACGGTCGCACGGTGCCGAAGACGCGTAAATGGGGGGTGGGAAGGGCGGATAACCTCAGTGAGGTGGTGTGCGCGACGAGAAAGGGCAGTGGGTGATGGGAGCCAGTTGGTGTTGATGGAGGGGGATGGTGATGTGGTTGGTGCGTGGTGTGTGGGAGGAAAGTGGAGGAGGTAAAGTCGACAAAGCTTCCCGAAGATCTAAAAAGCGTGGCAGGGTCACGTGAGCGATACGCCGGGAACGTCAGAACCCCGCAACCAGGGCTGCACCGGCCAAAGTAAAGATACGAGGTGAATGGCGCGCGCAAGAAGAGGCAGCTGGTGGGAATGGCGGGTGTCGCAGTGGTGGGGAGTCGTGCGCGTTGTGTTGGTGGGCGGTCGCTGGCTCTTATGCTGGGGCTAGTGCGATGGGGATGGGATGGCCCGAGCGGGGAGGAGGAGGCACGCAGTTTGCCGAACCCAACAAGGACCTGAGCCAGGCAGGTGACGTAGATAACTCCACTCGAAAGATTGTAGTATTCTTCTTTGCCGCCGCCGCTCACACGTCCTCTGGTCTCTCAGCGGGTGTCGTGAAATCGTAATGCAGGCGCTTCTGTGGGCTGTCAGCTTCGGGGAGGGAAGTAGTCACAGCCGCCACGGATCCAGGCCTGAATTTGCCTTACCGGTGAGCGCCGCACCCTGTCGGTATTTGGGCCATACACAGAGGAGCCTGATTCGATCGCGATCATTCGATGTGGCCACCTGCACGCTCTTTCTTGATCTTGCAAGTTCAGTAAACTGCTATTCGATCCTAGTCCTTGGGCAAAACTTCAACCTCGCGGGTGGAAGAAGCACAAACATTCACTCGGATGAGCACCGTCATAGAATTCCCCAGAAACAGATGAATAGCTCTTGGATAACTGTCTTCATACTTCGCACCTACTGTGATCCTTGTTAGTGTTCGTTATTCGTAATCAGATGTGTAGAACCCCACTCGGAATGGTCGCGGGGATAAGGGTGTGCACTTACTCTACATCCGGAACCTGTGAAGCTGACCTCAAATGAAGGTTTGCCCTAGCCTCTACATAAACCAATGATATTGCCGGTTTCCAGAATGATTCACCCAGTGCGTTCGTTCCTGCTCTTGCTTTTGTTTTCCACGTGGACCCATAATAGTATTGTGCCGACCCTCTCCTCCGCTCTATCGAGCGTGCGTTGTCGATGTTGACTTACACATCGTCAAGAGGCTAGCTCTTGCACAAATGGCGTAGAAGTAATACCGTGCGGCAAGTAGCATCGGTGATTCATGGTGGTCTGAGGATTGCTGCTGCAGTCGTTGCTCTTAAGATAGGTATCGCCTACATATCTTATGCCAGGCATTTGTAAGGAAAGCATTGAGGAGTATATGAAAACACCCCACACATGAAAGTCGATAGGAGAGAAATGTGGAAGAAGAGTTGGGAAATATTGAAAAGTGACCATGCATGAAAAGTACTACTCCCCAAGTTTTAATGCGTCACACCTATGCACAGCGCCTTGACGAAGCTCTCCATCTCTTGCAAATCCCGGCGGGACGATAGAACTGACATGTGAATCAGGAACATGACATTCAAGATTGAGAAGCGTGAATAAAGAAAATAGGACGATATAAAAACAGTAGGAGTGTGGAATACGATATACTCATCGTGGAATGTGTCTCAAAGCACAGTTCCGGATGTGGTTGAGGTCGTATGGTCGATATCACGAGTTGGATTCATTAGAGGTGGCATCCCTCCACTGGTACCAAGGTGGTGTGCTCGATTACGATCGAGGACAAGCAATAGTATACCCTTTCGCTGCATAGCACTGACACAATCAGAGCACCATAGGCGTTGAGGTTTCGCACCCGCACTCGATCCTCCAGCTTCGCCGCAGCGAGTCCCTCATCAATAGACATCCGGTCTTTCTAACCCCCAACCATCGCACCCATTCTTATATTATATCGGGTCTCTCTTTTGCGGTATCGTTGTCGACTGGGCCTCGGAAAGGATCGGGCGTGATAAATCGCGCGGTGAGCCGGAGGAGGGTGGAAAGCGGCGAGGGAGCAAGCGCATCCACAGGTCAGATACCTGATATCGCAGTGGGTGGAGAGATAGATCGTATTATCTCTGGGGAATATTGGAGGTCGGCGGTGTGTCGAGGGAGAAGTGTGGAGCAGGTACTCGCATCGGCTCGTTCGAGGTGGTGTCCATGTGGTTTGGTTGGCGGCACGCGCTAACGACCGTGATAGGCTTAGCTGATTCAACCTCATCACGTGCTTCGGCATTTAATTCGAAAGGAATCGTTTCGAGATAGAGGTGGATGAAAAATAAAGAGAAGTTTTACAACTGTCATGGCTGCTGGGTTTTGAGAGCGAACGACACGCCTTGTATCACAACGAAGTCATACTGGGGATCACAGAGCCTGTAGGTTAAGTATACGTACCGACCTCCCCAGGCAGGAAGTTGAATAGTAAATAAATCTTGCCTTGGACTTCTGCGTATGGTCATGAGGAAAATGAAGAAAGGGATAATAATATAGGTTGATTCAGCTTATTCCATCTATGTTTCTGAACAGAAAGGAGAAGCCTGATTGTGGCTTGGGAGGATCATATCCCTTTGCTCACATCAAAACATGACACATCCAATCCACCTTTAGGCAATCAAGTGCCGCAGTGTGTGATCTAAAGGAACAAGCGCCCGGTGGTCTTAACGCACCACCATCAAGCCCGATCAGAACCTCCGCTTCTTTCCCAGAATCGGACGCTTGACAACACTATTTTGCGTTTGTTTGGCTACCGCAACAAGCGGCTTTTTGACCGTCAGCTTCATCTCCTCGTCCGCAATTCTCTGTGCTTCCCGCTCTCTATCTTCTGCCATTTGTGCCTCCAGCTCCGCTCTACGGTTGAACTCAGTTTCGTGGACTTTCTTATCACGCGCCGAGTAACCTTTTTCTTTGATGGAGTAGAAGACAGCACCAAGGTCTGCAAGCCAATGGGGATCTACTGCTGTAACGCACGACATGTATTCTTTCGAAGTAAGGATGAGCTCGTGGTAGACGACGTAGTCGGGAAGAAAGCCGAGGCCGTACAAGGCGCTGGTGGGATGTAGTTGCATGGTGACGCTCGTACGTAAATTGACGTATTCCCCAATGCCTTTCACTTTGGCCGCTTGATGGTAGTAGCCGGAGCAGATGCACTTCCGGATAATATCCCAGTCAGTCCCGCAGCTAGTGAAAGGCATCTTGTGCATTTCCATAATGCCATGGAGTTGGTTTCGAATCTCTTTCCCTCGTCGAAGCGCTTTGGGATGGAGGAAGTGTCGCGTGCACCAACCATCCGAGTAGTGGTTGATCTTCCATTGCGTGTAGACATGTAGTAATGTGAGGTGGTCAGATTCGGTGACGAAGAATTTCTCTCGTGCTGCATCGGCTTCTTCCTGACGCTCCTTCGGCCGATAGAATACGCTTGGAACGGAAAGCATAGAAACGATGGTGAGCATCTCCTCACTACAGCCATAATCCACAGACGTGATAATGAGCTTTGCTAGTGATGGGTCCATGGGGAAAGAACTCATAGTCTTTCCAAGCTTTGTCAGTTCCCCAAGGTTGTCCAGAGCGCCCAGAGCCCATAGGTCGAATAACGAAGTAGTAATAGTCTCTTGAGGTGGGGGGTCCATGAAGTCAAAATCGAGCAAGTCTTTCACTCCCAGCGACTTTAGAAGAAGGACCGTGTTGGCGAGATTGGTGCGCTGGATTTCCGGAATAGTCTGAATATAGAACTCGTCGCGGAAGGCTCTTTCAGTATAGAGATGGAAGCATTTGCCTGGCCCAGTGCGTCCTGCGCGTCCAGCTCTTTGCGATGCATTTGCTTGCGATATCGGTGTGATCTGCAAGGCGTCCATGCCAATCTTGGGATTGTAGACCTTCAACTTGGAGAACCCAGAGTCGACCACATACATGATACCGTCGACAGTCAAACTGGTCTCGGCAATGTTGGTTGCGACGATAACCTTCCTGACTCCTGGTGCTGCGCGGTCGAAAATCTTCGCTTGAAGATCTGCTGGCATTTGACTGTAGATGGGAAGGATGCTGAGTTTTGGCGGGTCATTGAGGAGCTTTAACCTCTCGGCAACTAAATCGCAGGTAATCTCGATGTCTTCTTGGCCAGTCATAAAAACAAGAATGTCGCCTGGCCCTTGAGAAACATGGATAGCTAAAACCTGCTTCACCGCACTATCGACATAGTCATCGCAGGGAGATCGCGAGTATTGAATGTCGACTGGAAACGTTCGACCCGGAATGATAAATTCGGGTGCTCCGCCATAGAACCGCGAAAATCGATCCGAGTTCATGGTCGCGGATGTGACAATCAACTTGAGATCGTTTCGTCGGGCGAGGACTTTCTTGATTAGTCCCATTAGCACATCGGTGTTCAGAGCTCTTTCGTGGGCTTCGTCCATAATGATGCAGGAATATCTATCCAGATCTGGTTCCACCAATGACTCTCGCAGAAGGACACCGTCTGTCATGTATTTGATCGCCGTTTCTCTACTGGTGCAATCTTCAAAACGAATTGCATATCCGACTGTCCCTCCCAGCGGCACGTCCATCTCTTCGCTCACACGCTTTGCAACACTCATGGCTGCAACACGTCGGGGCTGTGTGCATCCAATCATGCCTTTCTTGGCGTATCCATCCTCGTAGAGAAACTGGGTAAGCTGGGTGGTCTTTCCAGATCCAGTTTGGCCCACAACGATAATGACTTGGTTGTCGCGAATAACACTCAACAGCTCCTCGCGAACGGCGAATGCTGGGAGATATTGCCGTTGCTCTTGTAGGGTCTTGCTCTTGCTAAACGCGCTCTGGCCTTGGTTCTTCTTGAGATGGTCAGCAAACTTGCTACCGCCTTGCTTCTCTTCTTCTCCCGGAATTGCCACAGCACTGTCTGCATCCTCCTCTTTCACCCCCATGAGGTTACCCAGCGCAGTCCCTGCCACGTTGGTAGCTTGTTGCGCCTGTTTCTGACGTTCCTTCTGCTGCCTTTTCTCTTTGACCACTCGGCTGCCTTTACGGCTGAACACTGCCATATCACTCTGAGGATCTCGGACTGCCGGCACAGGTTCTAGTTGCTTCGTGAAAACCTTTTTGCCGTCTAGAAATGGCGGCTTCAAGTCGTGGACCAGAATGTGCACACGGATTCCTTCATCATCCTCTTCAAAATCAGATTGAAGATGTCGCCGTTGGGCTACACCCGAAGTGACCATGCGGTTCGTCTCCCATGCATCCACCTCTTTCTGCTTCTGTATGTGTTTGGCGCTGGCACGACTGTTCTGTTTCTTCTCAACCAAGGCAGCTTCTCGTTGCTGATCAACCCATGAGTTGTCCGCCCCGAATGGATTGTGGGTCTCATCTCCTAGTGCATGGCCCTCCTCTTCACCCCCATACCAGTCCCGATCCAAAAGAATCGAGTCGGGCTCCTCCACCTGCGGCTCTTTGCCTTCGAAAGCCCGTTGATGGGGAGAGGCGTGGGTTGCATGTCTACCGTTCTGGGGCTTGCGGAACTTCGGACGAGGAGCAACTGAGAACTGTTCTCCGTCTACGCGGCGACGCTTTGCCGGGCTACTTTCGCGGTCCATAATGGGTCAGTCACAGCGGTGTGTTGCGTTGCGTTGTTGTTGGAGGCAGAACTGATGCTGAAGTTGACATGAAAGTTTATCGATAAAGAAGCTCGGGCCAGCCCCGCCACCAAAAAAAAGTCCCATGAAACCCATCAAAAAATTCCCCGCAAGAGGCGCGAACAACTTCACTCTCAACAACAGCTTCGAAATTCACTTTCACCATGTCTATGATCACGGCGACGACATGGGTGCCCCGTGGATTTGCGGCGCCCTTCCCGTCGAGATACGTTTTCGACGACGACGAATACGACCGGATATCAAAGCTTGCGAAACTGCAGCTAGATGACGCAAAAGAGGACTTGGAAGAAGCGCAGTCAGAGAAAAAAGATAAGGCAGGAGGTAGCTCAAAAGCCGCTTCAAAGGCTGCAGATACCGAGTAAGCTTCCGCCGATATTGACTTTGGCGCATACTCTGCTAACTCCAGTCCAGGGACATCGATGATGACCTCAAGGAGTACGATCTGGAGCACTACGATGACGATGATGAAGAGGGCCAGGACGGAGCAAGCGGTGCTACCATGGCAATGTTCGGCAATGTCAAAAGCTTGGTATTCCACGAGAACAACGAGGACGACCCTTACATCACGATGCAAGAGCAGGAGGAAGACGATGATGAGCGAGAAGAACTTCAGATCCTTGCAACCGACAATCTCGTATTAGCAGGCAGAATAGAAGATGAAGTCGCGCATTTGGAGGTGTACGTCTACGAAGACGAGGCCGACAACCTATATGTTCACCACGACATTATGCTTCCAGCGATTCCCCTGTGTGTAGAATGGCTGGATGTACCTGTTGGAAAGTCAAAGACTACGGACGATGCTAGAGGGAGCACCGTCGCTATCGGCACGATGGACCCGGATATTGAACTGTGGAATTTGGACGTCGTGGACAGCATGTACCCAGATGCGATTCTGGGCCAAGGCGCTGAAGACGGAGCAAACGGAGAAAAACCCCAAAAAAAGAAGAAGAAGAAGTCCAAGAAAGCCAACGAAGATTTCCACGTCGATGCCGTGTTGTCGCTCTCCGCAAATCGACATCACAGAAACCTCTTGGCCTCATCATCCGCGGACAAGACGATCAAGCTATGGGATCTGAATACCGCAAAATGCGCCAAGTCATACTCGTACCATACGGACAAAGTCTGCTCAGTAGCATGGCATCCGCAGGAATCTACTGTTCTGCTCAGTGGAAGTTATGACCGAACAGTAGTGGCAGCGGATATGCGTGCTCCTGACGCAAAACCACCTCGATGGGGCGTAGAGAGTGACGTTGAGACAGTGCGGTGGGATCCGCACGACCCAAACTACTTTTATGTGAGTGAACAATGCGCCTTGAATCTGTGTCAGTCATTAATGAGTTTATAGATCTCAACCGAAAACGGGGTGATTCACTATCACGATGCGAGGATGGCGCCCAAAGACCCTTCAGGCTCCAAGCCAGTATGGATTCTACAAGCCCACGATCAATCAATCTCATCTTTTGACATCAACCCCATCATTCCTGGCTTCCTGGTCACTGGCTCAACAGACAAACAGACGAAGTTGTGGAACATCCAGTCCAGCGGGCCGAGCATGGTTGTATCAAGAGACCTGGGTGTTGGCAAGGTGTTCTCAACTACCTTCGCTCCCGATAAAGAAGTGGGCTTTAGGTTAGCAGTTGCCGGCAGCAAAGGAGCAGTGCAGATTTGGGACACAAGCACCAATGCTGCTGTACGCTCAGCATTCGCCAACAAAGTGCCAGATATCAAGACCGGTGGCAAGGAGCGAGTCGTGGGACTTGCGGAGAGCGACACCGACTCTGATTCCGAAGAGGGCGAGGATGAGGAGGAAGCTGAGAATGGCGGCGAGGGATGGGAGTCGATGGAGGAATAAAAGTGGGTCGCGTTGGTCATTGAATTCTGATAAAGTAAAACCACAGAGGTGATTGTGGTTTTAGATGTATACGAGGATCCGCGCAATAAGTGATACCGACATCACACAGCTCGCACGCTTCCCTTCCCAGCGAGATAGTGTCCATTTTTGGAAACATTATTCGGGGTCGGACAGGGTGTCCTTGGATGTCTCCAAAACCAATTTCGCGCTACGTAGATCGAGACTCCTGTGTGAGCTCCGGCGCAAGCACTGAAATTGCTGGTTATGGCCAACAATAGCGTGGCAGGTGAGACCCATGGGTACTTTCAATAGTTGAAGTTTCTTTGTCGTGATGTTTCTTTGGCGGATGTTGCTCCTGCTGCATCTTGAAACCTGGTTCCCCAGGAATCTGACGACCTGACATGTTCGCTAACCCACGGTCACACCATGCAATATGCTTCCCTAGGCCAGCACCTAGGCCAGCATAACCAGGAAACCGAGGAACGATCTCGAACTCTAGTTTGCAAAAACCCGGGTCCGGCATTGATCGAGACCTGTCGCCCCGTCGCCCCAACCCTGGAATTAATTGAGGCTGGGTCGACGACCGCCCATGAACGGCTTTGGGACGATCTATCCGCCAAGAACATGGAACTTCTGCCATTTTTCCATTCTGCTCGGCGCAGACAAGTTTTGAAACGGAATAGCAAGGCACAGCAAGAGACGAAACGATCGGACTGCTTGAAGAACAGATCTGGTGGTACACGGCGAGGCGGCGAGGGCAGGATTCGTTTACAACTCGCCGAACGAGAGCTGTGCATTGGCGCCCTCTCACCACAGGCGGCAATGGCACGGGCGCGAGAAACCAGCGGGAGACAGAACCTTCGAGCCGCCACGACGCCTATCCGCTATCTGACACTCGGAGCTTATTGCAGCCCGCCGCGTGGGAGCTGCTCTGTGAGTGTGCGCAAGAGCTCCCCAAAACGCGCGGGACGCTCTGGTTGCAGGATGGCGTGCAAATGAGTGCTCAAAGCATCGAGATGAGGGCGCATCAGGTTGAGTTGGATGGCGCGCTGCTGTGCCCTCGTTGAAACGACGAGCATTTGGGCTCCCCTGCCAGGCCCGAGGCGATCAGGAACGGGTGCAGGCTGCCCCAGTCCGTCTCTGACACGTTGGCGTGTTTGCTGGCCAGCGGCCGCCGTCATTGGGCAGCGCACGAAAACACTTCACCCGCTAGCATGCAAACGGGCGTGTCGACTCCACCAGAACGGGAACCCCTTGCGCGTGGTGACCACTCGTGGCGGCCCACAGGCTGCGGTTCCTGGCGCTCTTGCTTGCTCTGCAGCTCAACGCGGCTGGCGCTCTCTAGGGCACCCAGCTTTGGTATTCTTCATCGGCTCGCTCCCCCTTCCTTCAACTCAAGTCTTCCTCCCTTCTTTTTTCGCCCTGCGTGCCAGCTGGCTTTCTTGCAGACTACGCTCTCTCTCGCGCCCCGGCCTCGCTCCTTACGACCCAACGCTGGACGCCCACTCACACTCTTTGACAGACCCTTTTTCTTCCACGCCACTCCTTTATTCCACCACGCGCTGCAAGCCAGCCGACAAAGAAAGACAAAAGACAAAAGACAAACAAGGCCGGCAAACGCGAGACCCGAGGACCGCCTTTACCACCTCGGACATCAACGGTAGCCGTGCAGCTGTTCAAACCGCGCGGTAGCACACGTCCAACCCCGACCAGACACCGAAGTCGTGCACGCGAACGGGTCCGACGTAACAGTGTGATCAAGTCCAGGCCAGTTCCTACAGATTTGCGACACTCTTACGCCTCGTCCTTCCTCGCGCCACCATCAGCACTCGCTCTTGGTCCTACCTTGCCTCTTTGTGCATGCTAAGGCGCCCACTTTATCCGCGACCTCACCCCGCATTTCCTGCAGCCCGGAGTGACCACTTATCCACCTCTGAGCAATAATAGAGGATCGACTTTGCCATTTAGGATCAACGGCCCTCCTACCGCATATTTGTCCTCTGTGTCGATCATCCTATTTGACGGCCCACAAGTGCCTAATCAAAAATGTCCATCGCCCGCGCCCTCACAAGGCGTGCCAAAAAGCCAGATGCTGCTTCTGCCTCCTCGCTCGCACGCAGTAAAACAATGAAGAATCCTGTACCGCAGATTGATCGCGCCAAAATCTCTGGACCTGTGGCTCTGGTATCTACTACCAACATGCTTTCCTACAACGCTCCGGATATTGCGACTTTGCGACATGCGTCTTCATCTACTTCTTCGACGCACTCGGCAGACGACTCGGACCACAGTTCTTCGACTGCTCGCTCAAGGTCGTCTTCCCATGGCTCCCACGACACGATGACCGATGCCTCCTCTGTGGAGTCGTCCCCGACATCGCCGGCGCCAAATCATCTATCTGGTTATTTCCCTCCGCCAACCAAGATAGCGCGACGATCTGCATCATCAAACGACCTCCAAGAGCAGAAGACCGAGAGCATTGAGGCAATTCCTGCGATCCCCCAGCGAGCACTATCTCACAGCAAGCGCGCCCACGAGCGTCTCGCTCACAAGCGATCACTACAGACCATGCCACGAGCAAGTATGCATTCCAACCGCTCATCTCGTGAACACCGCACTTCGCTCGACATGTTCACATCGACCATCGAAGAGGAAGTCCACCCGTTCGGCAAGGAACTGGAGCAGCTCAACGAAGTAGCCGAAGAATTCGGCGGCGTGGTCCGCGACGCTGAAATCGACGCCGACATGGCCGCCATCCGCGAGCGGGGCCTCGCCATGTTCTGCGCAGCCGACTATCTGGCCGAAATCAAGCCACTATTCAGCGCAACTTTCGACCATCCTTATCAGGCCGCACCTATGGCTTGGATATAGCGCAACACCTCTCACCTCCATCCTATTTCGGAAGGTGCAGAAGTACTCACTTATTCTTGTACATATGCATATTTTTCCTTCGAGATTCATCGATACTACCTACTGGCTACATACCATACCTATTTCCTATTTGTGTCTATTTGGTTTTGGGGGGAAGAGAGCTTGTTCAAGACTACTACTGGCTGGGAAGGCGTTTTCTGGATGGAAACTATCTACCCCACCCACCTACTAGTCTGGACGAGCCTTACATTGAGAAGCCCACCATTGCGCTTCTCCACTATCGCTTCACGAGATCTATATTTGTACGAAGTTGGGAGACATGTTGGGGATGTGTTTTGGGCAGGGCAATTTTGGGGGTTAGGCGGCCACTCTGAATAGGTTGGGGTTTGGGATGGGGATGTGCGATCTGAGGGTGGCGAGGGGGCGCTTGCGAGGAATATGCCTGGCGGGGGCTGGGTGTCTTGAGAACCCTTCATGATACCTACTTCCACTCACCCTACTCTACATATTTGCGACTTGTTTAACCATACTATATACCATGTCATATTATACCATCTCAAACCCTGTTATACAGACTCTTGTATACTGTAATAATAGTACTCTTGTCTGAAACTCGTTGCGTATCTGTAGGAAACTAGATCAATTTCAACATCACTCGGATAGACGCCCGTGTGCGACGGTGATACCAATCTGTCCTGCTGTCCTGCTGTCCTTGCGTGACTGAATGGGTGTCTGGACTCGACCTCACGGCACGGCTCGGAGTCACGGATGTTGGTTGGGTTGGGGTCGCAAGCCGTTGGATACGGAAGGTGTCTTCTCCTCTGTGTCATGCGACTACGTGGTTGACGTTGTGGACAGGCGTGCATAGATTAGATGTCGGCAGCTGGTCGTGTTTTGTCATGGGGTGGCAGTGGCAGTGGCGGCACATCTGTCTCTGCCGGCCATTGTTTGGGTGAGGCGGCGTGACTGGTCTGGGGCCAGCGAGGCGACCGGGGCGCGTGCGGGATGGCATCTATTGCCGGGATTCGTCTGATGGGTGGTGGATGGGGGGATGTCTCGGACACACGTTCTTCCACCCGACCTAAAGTTTCCAAGCCCAACTTTGACATCAAGACTTCAAGTTATTCATCCAATTAATCGCCAATTGCACAACCCCCCGCCATCATGATCTGTCGAAATTGTCTGCGCGTCCTCGCCCGCCCACACATCACCAAATTATCACCCGTAAACTACCCTTCAAGACTGCTGTCTACGACACACACCCTGCGAAACCCAACACCACCACCTCCGCCCACACCCTCGCTGTCCTCTGCCCAACCCCTCAGCGACCCCACTGCCACAACTAAGAAAGATGTCGCCCCCGAACCCGTCAAGAAAGCTCATCCGACGGTCAAAAGCTCGGTTCCAGCTGGCACACCACTCAAGGGCTTGAACTTCCTCAAGAACCAGACTGATCCCCTGGCGATGGAGGATTCAGAGTATCCGCCGTGGTTATGGGATGTGTTGAAGAAGAAGGACAAGGGCGGGGAAGCGGGCGGGGAGGGGGATTTATTCTGTAAGTTTTGACCATTCAACAGCATCACCAATTGCACCGATACTATGGCTCTCCATGCTATACCCTTCACGTACAAGCATCCTCCTCCCGTCACACATCTTCGTACTTCCCACTTCCCCTCCCCCCTTTCATCTCCACCCCAAATTCGCACCACTGACCTCCCCTCCCCCTCAGCCAAATCCAAAAAACAGCGCCGTCTCGCTGCAAAACGGCTCCGCAAAGAACAGCTCGCGAACCCCGGTATGCTGGTCCCTAAAATCCCTATTTACGAGCAAACAATTGATCTACCGGCGGGCGATGGGACGGTTGAGGGGGCGACCAAGGCTCTGGAAGCGAGGAACGTGTTGACCAAGGCGATGAGGGATAAGAGGCGCGCCGGGATAAAGGAGGGGAACTTTTTGAAGAGTATGGGGTAGGGGGGTAGAGGGTGAGGAGGGGAGGGGAGGAGAGGAGATGTTGTATGTACGATATTGTGAATAAGGTTGATATAAGATTTGGTGGAATCAAGGATGGGGGAAGAAGGGGAGAGAAGAGGTGTATTATGGCATGCGTAGGTACGCCGCGCGTATATGCCCTGTACATTCTTGTGTGTAACATATCCGCCAAAATATTGAAAACCCTCCTATCGGTTCACACAGTTTACAGAATTCAGACCGAAACCAAACGCCTTGCTAGATGTATGCTCTCTCGAATACAGAGACGGAAATGAAAGACCGACGGAACTAACCTGGAGACATGTACTCTGAACAAAAGAAGAACAGTATACCGACCAACCGAAATGAAACACCGCAAGTCGGACAATCAACTCTGCTCTGCCACATCACCATCTCCCGTCATCACCATCATTATCCCACCATCTACTCCTCCTTCGTCTTCACCTTCCCCGCCGCCTTGACCAGCGCCCCCAACTTCCTCTCCATAACCGTCCTTCCCTCCAGGGTCCTCCAAACCTCATGCGGGGCCTTGCCCACCACCTCCCACGCGACCAAATTATCCGTCAGCATGGTCAAATCCTTCTGTTTCCTCTCCCACTCGCCATCCGTCCTACACTTAATCCCCGAGCTGATAATAACAAGCGGCGTATCACTATCCTGGATATTGCGCGCGGACACGACTTCGTTCTTGGACAGTGAATCCGCAACGAGATTCTCCTGGAGCGCGGCTTTGATGAATTTTCCAGACTGATACGCGTTGCGGCCGTAGATACGATCTTCGCGGGTCCGGCCCTTGAATAGCGCGCCGCCGAGACGCTCGATGCCGAGCGGAGATATAATCCCCCAAGCCCAGAGGTAAAATCCTCTGGTCGGGCTTCCAATGCGATGCAGCAAGTCCTCGTGCATAGGGTCAATGAACATGAGGCCCGTGACTTGCTTGACATGGCGCGAGCTAAAGATGCGACTCACGATACTCCCCGTGCCAGCCGAGACCAAGATCCAGGGTCCCTCTTCGCCCTGTTTGGCGAGCGCTTCGGAGAGCGCGTCCGCAGACATGCCTGCTGAGTGCGGGGACGGCGCATTGTCGGACCAGGCGTAGCCCGGCCGGTCCCAGTAGCAGTAGCGGTCGATGGTGCCGTTTTGATACGCCGAGTAGGCCCAGTGCTCGAAGTCGTATTCGGACGGGTTCTCGCCGGCTTCGATGATAATGGTAGGGGTCTTTTTGTCTTTGATGTATTCGGAGCCGACGCAGGCGAGGTGCACGGCGTATTTGTCGCCGTCAACGAGGATGCGGTCGCCGTCGTATTCGAGCGTGGCGTCGCGGGCGCGAATGCCGAGGGTGCTGGTCATGAGGAGTACGAGCACGATGAAGGCGGATGTGAAGACTGTGGCGACCATTACGGCGAGCCATTCTTTGACTGTGCGGCGGGTTTCGGGGCGCCCGGTTAGTCGTTCTTCTTCTTCGCGCTTGCCCCAGGCTACTACGCGGTCGGTGAGAATGCACCAGGCGGCGATGAAGACGGCCCAAATGACAGATCCGATGCCGACCCATCCCTCCTCTACTCTGATACGCGGGACAGAGAGGATGATGATCATGTCGACGAGAAGAAGGACAGTGATGATCATGGTGGTGATGCGGAGAGCCTTTGCAGGGGCTACGAAGAAGATGACGGCCACTAGCAGGTTGCCGATGGTAATGCAGGTGAATGCAAAGTCGAAGAAGCCTGATCCGCGAGAATGCATGCCAGGCGGAGACACGAATATGGATACCAGCAGAAGAACCCACCAGATGAAGGAGACCATGAGGAAGAGCACTGTCAGGTACCGGAGTGCTCGAACGGACCAGAGATTATAGGGAGAAACCTTTTTTGGGTTAGGGATTTTCAGTCTGGTATGGATGAAGATGCTTACAGCTGGGTCATCTGGATCAAGGTACCCATCCGAATTGGGAGGAGGATGATTGTTTGCGAGCAGTCTCGTCCTCTCATCAGGATCATTCCTCGACGATGGGCGATGACTCCGTCTCGACGATGCACCATCGTTATCAGGCGGCCCTTGTTCAGCCCCGTTCTGCTCGGAATCTTTCTTTGATCCCCACATGGTCATGTTGAAGAGTTCGCGTTGAGCCTCTACCCTTTTCTCTGCGTTCCCAGAGTCGGACTGTTGGTGAGATATAAAGATTTGGAGGATTTGGAGGAAAAAAGCGACGGGATGATCGAATGATCGTCGTGTATCGATTGCGCGGTGCTGAGGGGCGGCCAACTATTTCATGGGTTGACATGGCGCTATCATTTTGGATCGACGTCATGGGTAATTTTGGCGCTGGTTTTGGCACATGTCATTCGCGACGCGAGCATGGATTTGGATGAATGGGATCGATCTCGGTCTAGAAGTCTGTACGTGTAACCAGGCTTGCAGATTTTATTTGTTTGTTTATGCTGCGGCTTGAATGTGCTATTTCGCGCCTCGACTTGGCAAGAACAGGAGAAGAAGAAGCTCACATATGCATATTTCAGTTCGCCATTACATCACTCATCGCCCACCAAGATGCCAAGCCTGTCCCCCCACCATAGCTGCAGCTGCATCTACCCGTGCCCTAGAACCAGACCTCACGCCGCAAACACGCGAAACCACCACCCCAACTCCTCCTCCCCAATTACCCCAACCAAACAGTCCTCGTCCCAACAAAACGTCCCTCCAACACACCCACCCAAAATGTCAGACCTGGCTCGCACCTTCGCAAAAACCAAACTCTCGTCTCTCCCCCCAGAGCCCCTCCTCACAGAAGACCCCGAAGACGACTCGTCCTCCGCATCCTCCATGTCCAGCACCGGCACCGTAATCCCGTCCTCGTCCCTCCGGCCCGCCGCCCCTGTCCACTGGACCTCCTACTTCTCACAGGAATTCTACCTCGAGCGAGAAAGCGGGACAACGCCCACCGGCACCTTTATCCCCGCAGCGAAATTCCATGTATACCTGACGCCACCGGTAGTAGGCTCAAAGGCGCCGCTAATAGTACTACATCATGGGGCAGGCAGCTCGGCGCTCAGTTTCGGATTGTGTGCGGGGGAGATACACAAGTTGCTTCCCGAGGCGGGGATTCTTGCTATCGAGGCACGGGATCATGGGAGTGTAGTTTGGAATGCAGATGGGGGCGTTGATGCCAATCTCGACATCGACGTCCTGAGTCAGGATCTTGTGGATATGCTTTTTCTCACGCAGGCGCGCATGGGGTGGAAGGCCTTGCCCATGATTGTGCTGGTTGGACATAGTCTGGGCGGCGCCGTGGTCACGAATACAGCGAAGAAAGGGCTATTGGGGAATAAGTTGCTGGGGTTTGGGGTCTTGGATGTGGTGGAGGGGTCGGCGTTGGAGCAGTTGAAATACATGGAGACGTATTTGGCGAGTCGACCGAAGAGTTTTGCGAGCTTGGAGGCGGCTATCGAGTGGCATGTTCGGTCGAGAACGCTGCGGAATCCGCAGTCGGCGAGGGCGAGTGTGCCGAGTTTGTTACTGCAGAAACCGGATGGGAGATGGGGATGGCGGACGGAACTGTCGACTTCGGAGCCGTACTGGGAGAATTGGTTCGCGGGGATGAGTGCGAAGTTTTTGAGTGCAAAGGGGGCCAAGCTACTGCTGCTTGCGGGCACTGATCGGCTGGACAAGGAGTTGATGATCGGGCAGATGCAGGGTAAGTGGTATCTTATTCATTTGTGTATGCTATACATACTAATGGTTCTCTAGGTAAGTTCCAGATGCACGTCTTCCCCACTGCTGGCCATTTTCTTCACGAGGATATGCCCGAGAAGACGGCCGAAGTCATTGTGGAATTTGTCAAGCGCAATGACCGCAGTGCATTGGTGCTGCCACCCAAAGTCTCCGACCTGCTTGCTCAGGGCAAGAAGGTATGAACGCAGACGATACTGTTCCAACATTACAGAAGCCTCTCCAACCGGTGCGCGAGGGATACACCACCCACGGTAAGCATCCTTCGTCTAACATTTATCGCTGGCAATCTCATCCTATCTTGTAGTGCCCGGTGGCATAATCGAACGCTAAAGGCAAACCCGACCTCCACACAGAGAGGTCGGTATACTCAAGGACTAGCGGCGTCTCCCTCTGTCTGAGCCTCAGTCCCACCACCATCAGCCTTCGGCTTGTGCTTCCGCTTCCTCTTCCGCTTGGCTGGCTCTCCGCCTGGATTCGAGGGTTCGCTGTCTGCTGGGGGAATGTGTGAAGCCTCGTCTTCAGTCCGCCGCGCCTTTTTTGGCTCGTCCTGTGGCGCCTTTTTGGCCTTCTTCATGCTGAGGGGATTTGGTGCCTTTGGACCTTTGCGGATCTTGCGCGGTCGGGCATTTCCCGTAGACTGTTCTGCAATAGAACCTCCACCCTGATCATGTGTTGTGTCGTCATCCTCATCACGTTTCCGTTTCTGGCCCACATTGGGCACATTGGCGCTTCGCCGACCCTTCAGCCCCGCCTTGAATTTTGCCTTTTCTTCTCGCTCGCGCAGCTTCTCCGTAGCGGTGCCCATTGGCTCTAATATCACCACGCTCTTGCTGATGTAGATGAGCGGCACCCCGGCGATTTTCCGCATGTGGGCGCGCACCCTCGGGTCCTGTGATGCGACGACGTAGCGATGCTTGTTCGTGAGACTGCTCTTGGGGTCGACGACATCGGAGAGACATTCAAGGGAAGACAGCGGCTCGTCGAGGTCCTGGTGATTGCATCGCCGTCGCTCATATCCTTTGGCCTGCAGGATCAGTCTCTCGTCCTTGGGTTCTGCGCCGTAGAGGTGTCGCATGTCGCATGTGGTGATCACTTGTCGTGTTAATAAAGTAATAGTCGAATGCATGCATGCGTGCAGCGCAACACGTACTGGGCTTTACTTCTCCGTCCAGCATCTTCGCCAGCCTGCCGATGAGGTCGATCTTGTAGCGCGCCGCATCCTGCAGAATCGCAGAGTCGACTGGAATGGTTAGCTGGGGGGGTTGCGCCGCATATCTGGCTGCCACCTACGCAAGACCTGGTACGGCTCTCGGAAGTTGAAGTTGACGTGGTACTGGTGCATTAGTTTGCGGTACGCCTTTGCGCGTTTGCCCCTCATGGCGGCTCAAACTGTCGCACTCGTGGTGCGGGTGCCGTGGGTTGAGAGAGTTGAGTGAATGCAAAAGTCCGATGTCCGACCCGCGAATAAATTTCAGAGGCCGTTGCTTTCGGGCGGGGTCCAAGCGCGGTTCCAGGTTGCTGCGCTTGGCTGCATGACAGGCCAGGGCCCAACCGTCTGCGGAGAAAGGCACGCCATTCCCGCAACGAGCAACTGCAACACCGCCTGCGCACCGCCTTTGTCCAGGAAAGCGTCGAGGGCTGGGAACATGCGACCAGCCTGCTGACTGTACATAACACACATACACATATCCATACCGCCATCACAACACCTGTACATAGCAACGACGCACACGTCGCCCCTCCGACTTCCGTCGCTTCCCGCCGTTCCCTTTTGTTTCTGCATTCACATTGTCAGCGTGCGTCGCGGCCTCGATGCGCAGGGAGTCGTGACCCCCCCCCCCCCAAGCAATGACCAACGAGCCCACTCCTGGGGCCACCCCTTGCGCGGAACCGAAAAGCAAAGAAGGGCCACCGGCCGTCGAGTACGATGATTTTGGATTGCCCATACGAAAGCCGCGACCGCGGACCCCGCTCGTGGACAGCGACGACGACGACGACGACGACGACGACGAGCAGGAGTTCAAGGATGCGGTCGAGACTACGCCGCGGGGTCGCGAGACGATAGCAAGGGGACGAGCGAGCACACCGAGGGGCAGAGAGAGGGTCCCGCGCGCAGACACCGAGTCGCCAGGCACCGTGAGGTTGAAGGTCGAGGCCATAGAGCAGCGGGAGAGGGCTGCGAGCGAGGTCGGGTCCATAGAGCGGATCCCGAGGGACAGGTCGGTCAGCTTGGCTGCGTCGATAGGGCGGAGGGTGAGGGCAGAGAGCTTGGTCAATGGACATGCGAGGACGGAGGGCAGACGGCATGTGTCGGATCCGTTCGTTGATAAGGCAGAAAAGGAGGAGCCTATAGTGGAGCAGGCGGAGAAGGAGGAGGCTCTCGAGCTGAAAGCAGATAACCCAAGCCCTCCCGGCGAGAAGACCCCCGACGAAAAGCGTCCTGGCGAGAAAGTGGAGGAAGAGCTGCCCCCCGAAAGCAAACAGGAGGGCACCACGCCCAAATTGGAGGATGTGGTGCCACCCACCCCGAAGACGGACGTCCCGGAAGACACAAAACCTGTGGATGCGGCCAATGCAGAGCAAAACACGACTGCCGCGACTGCAGCAGGCCACCAACAACCCGTCGCCGTCTCGGAGTACTCCCATCACCAGATCGCTCAACCCCAGAAAGAGGAGAAGAAGAAGAACGACTTCGACGACCTCGAATGGCAGACGATGCCTGCGTTTGCGCGGTATGACATGTACGACGACGACAACAGGCTCATTGCAAAGGAGAACGAGGAGGAACTCGAAGACATGAGCGGTTATGGAAATTTGGGAGGCGCTGCAAAAGGCTATACGCGAGTCATCATGGACGACGATGCGGAGTCGCAGACCAGCATGGACGATAACACCGCATATCTCTTCAAGGAGAAAAGCACCGCCGTCATCGACGAGGACGATGAAGCTGCTCGGGATCCTCTGTCGCAGATGGAGACCACCAAGGACCTCCTCACCGAAGGCCAGCGTATAGCATATGTGGGCTTAGTGCGACTGGCTATGGTGGAAATGTCCAAGAATTTGGACAAATTGGATAGGTCCAAGGGCACGAAGAAGATTATTGATCTGGCCCGCGACACCCTTCAGATGTGGTCTCAAAAGATGATGGTGCGAGTGTACAGCCATATGGACATCGACTCCAACGAGCAGATTATGATTGAACAGCTCTCAGAGCATGGGGTCGTGCCGCCAGATCTCACACCCGCGCTCATGCAGAATGCTCGAGTAAAGAATCCCGCAGCTGAAGAGCCAGATTCATCTGCGGCTTCAATAGCTTCCCCCAACCCTAACGGGGCCTCCGGGAAAGAAAAAGAGATGAGCAAATCTACTTCTACCCTAGGACTGTACGATGATTTTGAGCTCAATACACCTCCGCCGCCATACGAAGAGCACAACGGTGAAGAGATGCCAGCCGTGCAAATTCCCTCGCAGCTCCCAGACACCAAGAACATCGACATCGACCTACGATGGACTATTCTCTGCGATCTATTTCTGGTGCTCATCGCAGATTCCGTCTACGATGCCCGATCTCGGCAGCTCCTCGAGCAAGTTGGAAAGTCTCTAAATGTGGATTGGCTGGACATTTGCCGGTTCGAAAAGCGCGTCACAGATGCATTGGAGATGCAAGAAGAGGCGAGCAAAGAGAACTGGAACGAAGATGCGCATATGGAAAGTCGACGGAAGGCTGCGCGGAATCGACGTATTGCCCTCATGGGACTTGCAACCGTTGGTGGTAGTCTGGTCATCGGCTTATCTGCTGGTCTCATGGCCCCTGTTATCGGTGCTGGTCTCGCAGCAGGCTTTACTACCATCGGTATAACCGGTACGACTGGCTTCTTCGCAGGCGCAGGAAGTGCTGCCATTATCACAACTACGGGAGTCCTTAGCGGAGGGACGGTTGCTGTGCGCGCAGCGGAACGACGAACGGGCGCAGTCAAGACTTTCGAGTATCGCCCACTCCATAATAACAAGCGGGTAAACCTGATCATTACCGTGGCTGGGTGGATGAATGGAAAGGTCGATGATGTTCGGTTGCCATATAGTACTGTCGACCCTGTCATGGGAGATCTCTACTCCATTCTTTGGGAGCCGGATATGTTGCGTAGCATGGGTGATACCATTAACATCCTTGCTACAGAGGTGAGATTCTCCTTCCCATATTCTGGAAGGAAACTAACAATGCATAGGCACTTACCCAAGGTTTACAACAAGTCTTGGGCAGCACCATTCTCACTGTGTTGATGGGTGCACTTCAGCTTCCCCTTGCTTTGACAAAACTATCGTATTTAATTGACAACCCCTGGATTGTGTCTCAGGCGCGAGCAGACATGGCAGGGCTAATTCTCGCCGATTCGTTGATCGATCGAAATCTCGGCTCGCGACCTATTACTTTGGTTGGGTTCTCCTTGGGGAGCAGAGTCATATATACTTGCCTCAAGGAACTTGCGAAACGGGGAGCTTTTGGGCTTATCCAGAACGTGTATATGTTCGGAACACCTGTCGTGGCGAAGAAGGATGAGTATATCCGGGCGAGAGCGATTGTGTCAGGCAGATTTGTAAATGGGTATGCACAGAATGATTGGATTCTTGGTAAGTCATGCAGGCCTTGGATGATGGGGATATATCTGACAGGTCTTAGGATATCTTTTCCGTGCCACCAGTGGAGGTATCATGAGGGTAGCAGGTCTAGCACCCGTCGAAATCCCCGGCATCGAAAACATCAACGTCACAGAATACGTACCCGGACACATGGCCTATCGAGCCGCCATGCCTCGCCTGCTAAGAGAAGTAGGCTGGATGGTCGAAAGCGACGAGTTCACCGAAATCGAAGATCCAGACCCAGAGAACCACGAACAACGCCAACGCGAACTCATCAATGAAATCGAAGAAGCGCGCAAGGAGCTCGAGAAGAAGCCTGAGAAGAAAGGCGGCTTTAGTTTCTTCCGCAAGAAGAAGGTGGAGAAGAAGGCGTGGGAGGTGTACGATGAGAATACGCTCAAGACGGCGGTTAACAAAGACGGAGAGGTCGATCCTGCGGTTGCGGAGAATAATGTCATGTTTGATATCGATGCAATCAAGGCAGAGGTTGCGGCGCTGTCTGCAGAAGGCGCGCTGTCTGCAGAGGGCATCGAGGTCAAGGAGATTCCGTCGACGTTGCCGCCTATGAAGATTGATATTGCCAAGGCGCCGGCGAGTCCGTATGGCGCGCTGCGTGAAACTAAGAGTTATAATGACACCGTGGGCATGAAGGCCAATGGGGGTATGGGTAGTACGCCCGAGTTCTCGACCAATTCAAACGGGACGTGGCCGACGCATTCTCCGGAACCGAGAGGGAAGCATAGCTTCGAGGAGTACGACGAATTTGCTGATGGCGGGGGCATGAGCATGACCTTCGACACCTCTTTTAAAGAACCCTCCCATTCTTCTCCTCCTGCTCCGTCTTCGTCGGTCTCACTACCTGTGCCGCCGCTCTCCCGATCCCCCGTCCCGACTTCTTCTAAGTATGAACCGCCGCCGCCCATGCCGTCGTGGGATGTAAGTAAACCGCCGACGCCGGTGCCACAGCTTCCTTCATGGGATGTCGCCGTGGAGAGACCGCCGCTGAAGACGCATGCGACGGAGCCCGAGGTGCATTTTGAACCGGGGTATAATGCTTGGGCGGATGAGTTTGAGGATGGGTTTGGGGAGGAGAAGGAGGTGGAGATGAAGTTTGAATAGGAGGGATGGGAAGATGGTTTGGGTAAGGGAGAAGAGGCTGGTGTACTGGATGATGTGACGAGGCTAGAGCAACAGATGATACACCTGCATTTGGATGGTGCGAAGGGGCTTGAGTACCGGATGATACCTTTCGCTTTCTTGGATATGGAGCGGCTTCTTGTTGGCTGCGTAGAGCGTTCTTGCATGTTTCAGCGCGCATCCATTGGCGGCGTTGTGCTTTCGTAGGGCGTCGGAGTACAGTCCAGAGTATTGTCTCTTGGGTAATCGTGTTGGGCATTTGGGGAGGGGGCACCTCCTTATTCACCAGACTATATCTTTGTTTGCAGGAGAAATTGAGGACTTATTCATATTATTGCACTTTGGCCTTCCCTTGCTTGCCCTGATCATCTTGACACAGCCCTAATGTGGCGCAACGTTTTTACCTCTCCCAGAATATCACGAACTTTAAGCTATGTCCTAAAACGGCTAGTTGGCCTGTGGCAGTGAACAGCCACTCTTGGCACATGCGCAACGAGTTCCACCATGTCAGCTTTCCCGGCACCACCGCGCAACTTTCTAACCCTCAAACTGAGCACTCATCTCTTCCATTCCCTTCATATCTTCAATCGCTACCCGTACCCTCCGCACTTCATTTGTATCAGTACCGTTTGCTCACGATTCACCAACTCGCTCCAACAGCTTCCGCAGCTCTCGACAGCTCGAGGTCTCACGCGCGTTTGACAGAAAGATCCCCCAGGTGCTCTTCACGATGTCATTCCAATCCTACTTCATGGACGCGATATACTCGCTCACAAACTGCATGAACTGCTTCCCCTCATCACCCAACCTCAAGATCAACAGCCGGAGCTTCAAGATCCAGCGATTACTCGGAGAAGTAGGCCTTCTCTTTCTTTTTTCCCTCACATCCCCATGCCTTGACCTCGATGCTAATCATATCCTGACAGGGAGGCTTCTCATACGTCTACCTCGTGCAAGACAACTCGAACCAAAACCTCTACGCCCTCAAGAAGATCCGATGTCCCTTTGGCCAGGAATCCGTCGCCCTCGCTCTCAAAGAGGTAGAAGCCTACTCGCTCTTCGCACCGCATCCCAACATTATCCACTCCATCGACTACTCGGTCGCGAGCGACAAGTCGGATCCCTCAGCCAAGACAGTCTACATCCTCCTGCCGTACTACCGGAGAGGAAACCTACAAGACATGATCAACGCGAATCTCGTCAATCACACCAAATTCCCTGAACGGAGGTTGATGGTACTGTTCCTGGGAGTGTGCAAGGCGTTGAAGTCGATGCATCAATACAAAGTCAAGGGAGCAGCACAAAATGTGGGCAATGCGAAGAAGATTCGGAAGGAGGCTGCGCAGGCGGATGCCGAGGCTGCGGAGGAGGCGAAGATGGAGATGCGGGCTAGTCGGAGACATCGCGAGCATGATGACGAGGAGGAAATGGATGCGGAGCCGTTGCTGGAGGGCGAGGATAGTATGGCGCAGGAGGGGATTGTGGCGGGAGGAGAGAGGGCGTATGCACATCGGGATATCAAGCCTGGTAAGTCTGATATATCTCATCCCCCAATTCCCCATCGAATACCAGACATACTCTCTGCAACCCAACCCAAACCCAGCCACAAGCACACCGAAAAGACAATCTCTAACACAATATCCAGGCAACATAATGATAGCCGACGACGGCAAAACCCCCATCCTCATGGACCTCGGCTCCCTCGCTCCCTCCCCCACCCCCATAACCTCTCGCTCCCTCGCACTCCAAGTCCAAGACACCGCCGCCGAACACAGCACCATGCCCTACCGTGCCCCCGAACTCTTCGATGTAAAAACCGGCTCCGTAATCGACACAAAGGTCGACATCTGGTCCTTGGGGTGCACTCTCTACGCCTGCCTGGTGGGCAAATCCCCATTTGAAGCCCGCAGCGATGAGACGGGCGGGAGTCTGAGTATCTGCGTACTAGGCGGCGACTGGAGGTTTCCAGATGAGGGCATGCAGAGGGGGAAACAAAAGGGCGCGCAGCACCAGCTGGAGGAGGAGATTAGTGCGGGCGTGAAGGAGGTGGTGAGGAGGTGTTTGGCGGTCGAGCCCGCTGAGAGACCCGATGTGGATGAGCTTATTAGTATTGTGGAGGGGGTTATTGAGGGGTTGCCGGCGGATGGGGGGGATGAGTAGAATGGATTTGTGGAGGGAGAGGAGGTTGTATGGTATCTTTATCAAGGGGTTGGGAGGCAGGGAGGGAGTGGGAAAGACATTTAGCCTTTTTGGTATTCTCGTTTTTGGATCGGGCATCTATCTACTTGGATGAGATGGACTGTGATGGGATTCCTGAGCGGCTTTAATGGTTTGGCTTGGAACAATATACCCTTCTTGAATGCATGCTGTTCGTTTTATGCTGGCTTGATTTTTTTTCACTTGTACGTTTTGGTTTGGGGGAGTAAACTTTGGCTGGATGAAGTCATGATACGATGTTTCTGTCAATGCTGATGGGGCATGTCCACCAACATGGGTGGCTCTTTGGCTGTCTTGTGGAATTGTGAGAAGGGGATCTAAGTCCTTCAAATAGCCGAAGGTTGATTTACAATTTTTTGTTCAAAACTGTTCAGTATTGACATGGTTCTAAATTTACGGAGCACTGTGGCTGTACACTGCATGGGAAGGAAAGAAAGGGGAACTTGGGAGAGATAACTTTTCTGAAAAAAGAGATAGATTTATAGCGCGAGAATGGGGACTTGGAGAGAGAAGTTCAAACGACCAGTCGTTTGAGTGGCTGCCCGCGTGAGTGTCTATGATTATCGACATCTTAATGCTTTGGAGTGTCCCTCTGAAACACAGCGGTTGTCGATTATGTGCAATGTCTCATTGGGCGATGAACTCTGGATATATGTTTAGACATCCTTTTTCTTGATCGTACTGGTTGTTCTTGAATCAAAGGGCCTGGGTAACGGGTTACGGAAGCTTGGCTGAAAGTGCTCAGTCTGGTATGCATCACGGTGCAAGGAGTACCCTCCTTCACAGGTTCCTAAATACTCCTCCCATTGTATGTCTTTATTGAATCCGATAATATAATCGTTTCTGATCTCCGTCTGTAGACTCCCCTTCTCCACAAGCAGGCTTAAAATTGTGTGGATGTCGTAAAGGGTGTGGCTTTGCGCATTTGTTGTAAATTGTGATCGTTTCTTTAATAAAAGATGAACACAATATACCTTGAAGTTCAGAACTAGGTAATCGAACAGGTTAGTCCAGGTCCCTATGGAATGTAGGATTTCTGTCATCAAATTGAAGTATGGCGTGGATTGGACGGCGGAAAAGATAGACTTGCGAAGCTTCAGGTGTTGAATATGAGTATCACCATTGAGGCGTAGGATGAGAAGAAGTATCAAAAGTCACTATACCAATTTGAATAAATAAGCTCATGTACATATACTTCAACTCCAAGTTCGTAAAACTACCCCGTATCCATCTTTTCTGTAAGCGAATGAACAATGAAAGTCTTCCTGTTCCCCTGTCCAACATTTTCATTGACCTCAACACCATTACCTACTGCATCGATTCCCTCTCCGCCTCCAACGCCCTCTTCCTCGCCTCGGTATACTTCTCCAATCCCACAAACCCATTAATCCAATCCAACACAACTTCGTGCCAAAGCAAACTATTCTCTGGCTTGAGCACCCAATGATTCTCATCTGGAAACGTCAAGAACTGACTCTCGACGCCCCTCGTTTGCAACGTATGAAACGCAGCCAGCCCCTCCGCCATCGTAAGCCTATAGTCCAGCTCGGAATGGATGATAAGGTGCGGTGTCGACCAATTGGCGGTGAACCGACTCGGATCCCATTTCGCCCATGCCGCAGGTGAGGAGGCCAATGTGCCGCCGATGTCGTGGAAGGGAAAGTAGAGCTCCTCAGACGCCATTTGGCCCGTCATGCTGAAGACACCGTCATGGGTTACTAGCGCTTTGAATTTGCGGCCGAGAGGGTGGCCCTGGATCCAGTTCATCATATAGCCGCCGTATGAGGCGCCGAGCCCAACTGCTAGATTCGTATCAACGTACGTCAGATTTGCTGTAATCCATTCGAAACCCAGCACAAGGTCTTCGTAGGGTAGTCCGCCCCATTGCCCCTGAATTGCGTCGGTGAAGGACTGGCCGTATGATGTTGATCCAGTAGGATTCGGTGCAATGACGATGTAGCCCTGTTCGGCGAAGACGGCGGGGTTCCATCTAGTACTGAAAGGTTGATGTAAAATTAGTAAAGTTCTTTGTAGAGAGGGAGTCAGACAGCATGCCCTATTCACTAATTGTTTAAGACAGATTATTCTGAGCTCCCATCCTGGTAGCCCTTCATTTACCATCTAGATGGGGGTTCAGAGCAATTTGTCTTGAAACAACTCAAAATTGCAGAAAGACAGTCTTTGCTATTTACACTGGAATCATACGTACCTCCAACCATTTACCCAGCTGTTTTGGGGGCCGCCGTGGATGAGGTATGCGAGGGGGTATTTCTTCTTCGAGTCGAAGAAACTGGGTTTGACGACCCAAGCGTGGATTTTGGTGCCTTTTGCGGCGCCGGGCCAGTGAATTTCGTCGATTTGTTTGCGGGAGAGACCAAACATGCCGCCGTTCTTGGTCTGCGAGGATATGTACTTGGTGGTTGTGGAGGCGGATTTGATGCCGTCGGGGAGTGAGAAGACGTGCCCGGGAACGGTGTTATGGACGGGGAGCAAGGAGTAGAGGCTGTTGTCGATGAAACTAGAGGAGGAAATGAAGAGGTCTCCTTCCTTGAGAGGTGTGACGTCCGAGATGCTTCCTCCTTTCAAAATCATCAAGGGCAGATCTGGCTTGGGCTTCAGTTCGAACCTGTAGGCGAAAAGGCAAATACGGCCGTTGTCTTCGGCGACAAGATACATGCTCGTGCTATCGGGGGTCCAAATGATTGACGAAGGACTTCTATCCCATGCCCCTTTACCATTTGCAGAAGCAAGTGCGTGGATAACCCAGTTAGGTGTTCGCGTATCAGGAATGATGAACAGCTGGTTCTTGTCCGATTCGTACCCGTCGGTTTTCATAGACAAGAATGCGGCTTGCTTTCCATTGGGTGAGAATACAGGACTGGTGCTTGCACCTTCAAAGCCCACGATATCTATCTTTTGGGGTGTCGGAATGCTTTGAATGCCGTCATCCCCAGCCCAGAACGAAGATGCGGTGCTGAAGTAGATATTCGTCTTGGTGTGCATGGCTGGGTCGAGATCGGGATCCTTAGCTGTGAAAATGAAACCAGTACTGCTGATATCAAAGTGATCCCCGCCTCCGAACGGCTGAATGGGACATTCAAGCCCCGTTCCTTTGAGAGCGTTCTTGAGTTCGGATAATTTGAACTTGCCGTCCGTCTTCGTTAACCTGCCGAGCCAAATGGCATTGCGGTTTTCATCAACGTAGTGATCCCAATGACGCACAAACATCTTTTTATAAAGACGGCCCGATGTGAGCGGCTTCTTGGCTTTCTCAGGATTGAAAAGTTCGCCATCTGGTGTTGCTTTCCCGGAGACAGCGAATGCAAAGGTGTCATTATCAATCTGCTTGATCTTGAGATCTCCCACCGGTCCTGGGATTTCTCCTACAATATCCCTGCAGACGAGATGTTAATGAAGGACTTCTTAGGAATTAAGAAGGGGTGCGCTCAGTAGAAGGCAATACTCACCACTTATTTGCATCCCCTGTTTCCCCAACAACCACATGCGTCTCGCCCTCATCCGTCGACACCAACAGCAAGATAGAATCATCGCCCAACCAAGTCGGAGACCTTGCCAAAGGGCTATCCGTAATCAATGATGTCTGTTGACTCTCGACATCCAGCATGCGAATCTCGGATTTCTTGGAATGCTCATCGAACGAATACGTCGAGACACTATACAGAATCTTCGAACCGTCCGAGTTAGGAATGCCTGCAGAACGACGAGGCGCACTGAGCATGACCTCGGGCGTGAACTTGGCTGCCCGGATCGTCATGGTGAATACCGCCAACCACAGGACCGGTAGGATTGAGCGAAGGTACCTGTATTACGTTTAGAATGGTTTGTGGGAGGATTTGAGTGATGATAAGGGTGATTGATACATAATGGACAACACTTCTTCCAGGTTCTCCACGACTCTGAGCTTGGCAAAGAGAGTGTGGGTGGTTCAAGCGATGAGAGATGGAAGTGAGTGTTGAGGAGCTCCATGATAGCGGAAAGAAGGGTCTTACCGTTTGAATCAAGTAGTCGAGCCTTGAACGCCCACGTGGAAAGGAAATTACTGTTCAAATAAGCTGGCAAGAGTGATGTTTGGAGTGATGGGGGCAAGCGCGTGTTGTTGGAAGTCGATGGTGAGCTTGAGGCGAGCTTAGAAGTGGTCAGGAGCTTGGACCCCCAACCCCTCTCTCACGCCAGCCACCACAGATGCGGGGCACAACCCACAAATGATGGCGAGGATAGCCAGGCAAATGTACACCCGCTCTCAATGTCAGCTTCTCGTTGAGTCACAGTTTGTTCTGGTCCCAGCCAGTGATTATAGGCTAGCTACGCGACATAAATTAATTAAAATATACTGGAAGTCCTGTGGCGCAGTGGTAGCGCGCCGTTCTTATATGACTCGTCAGACTCATATGGCCTTCATCTGGTTATGCGGATGCCGTGGGTTCGAGTACGTTCATCCGTGATAATATTCTGTTGTTCATCCCTCTAACAAAGATGCAGACCCCACCAGGACTAGAAGTTCTCATCTTTTTTGTAATTTTGTTCCGCTTCAGTCACCACCGTCGAGGAGGGCTTGTGACTTTTGCAGCCATTTTATTCCTTTTTGGGCAAGTCTTTCACAAGGCTTCTGGGCCTTTCTGATTCTGATCTTTGTAGAGCATCTACAGTAGTACTCAGTAGCCACTGCGGAAATCAAATACTTCAGGACAATTCACTATTCAGTTGTACTGCTGCGTGGGTTCTCCATCTAGGTTGCCAACATTATGTTCAAATCCATGGAACGCTATGCTTCTTTGCTGAAAATGCTATCAATCTGACATGTGCGATTCCCCCATGACATTTCCTCCAACTCATGGCATCCTCGGCGGCCCCCGATAACATTTCCTCTCAACGTTCCTCCTCTCCTCCTCCTCCAAACTCCACTTAATCCTCTCTTGCAAGACCTCCATCTGCCTCTCATACTCCCACCTGGGTGTCTCCGTGCCCCTCAATCCAATAAACCGTGCAAACATCCTCATCTTAATCTTTAGCCGTTCATGATCCGTCAGTCGCCCCTCTGTGCTATTCCCATTCTGATCCAAATGATAGATACTGAATAGACTGTTATCGTTTTTGTTTAGGAACGGCCGATTCCAGTCCATAGTCTGAGGGTACATGTGTGTGAATTCATCGAGCGTGGATTGCGAGTAGTATTGTGCCATGCTGTCGAGGTCGGGCTCCGTCAGGAGGAAGAGCGACAGCATGTTTGGCGGGAATTCGGGCGGCGCGATGCCGGTTTGCACGTGCACTATTGGGGCGATGGTGAGACGCATGTGGGAGAGTTTCTCAGCGAGCGCGGGATTGCGCTGTGCTGGGCCCATGATGGTTATGTTTGTTTCCTGAGCGAGCCCGCTCGCTTGTCGCTGCGAACGTGTGAGTTGTGGGTTGTGAGATGGACTGCGGGTGTGCGTGACTTGGCTCTACGTATTTGCTTGTCTCAGACAAACCCCCGTGTAGAGGAAGGATAAGCAGAGAAGCGGCCAGGTAGGGGTTGCGGGATAATAATGCGGGATGCTGCAGAGGCTTGGAGGGCCAAGGGAGGCCGCTTGAGTATATATAAAAAGCACACAAACGGACAAAGACGAGAGAAGAATCGCTATTGTTAGGTGGCTCTTTGTTCTTTGTCACTTGCGTAAGTCACTGAGACGGTGCAAAACAGCGTGAAGGACTTTTGCTTTGTTTGGTGCAGACTCGTGGTTTCTCAAAAGTGCTGGGGTGTTCTGAACAATAGTGGAAGGTGGATTGACCGGCGATATCTTCCAGGAAGGATATTGAAAGATATATGTGATGCAATTGTGAAGACGAATCGTGGAAATTCAATCGTTCGATAGGTGACCGTCCGTGGCGGTTGACCGTCAGTTCTCTCACCTCGTCTGCTATCTTCCATCACATCCACAGTCTTCTAACTGTAGTATTTTCGTTCGTGACCGTTTCTGTCTTTGGGTGGCTTTAGCAAGGTTTTGTTCCGAAGGTAAATCGTAGTGTTTAGATGTCCCAAGAGATGCCCGATGTCGGCTGTCTGTCTAACATCTGCAAGGGTCGCAAAAGGGTTCAAGGTCTTTTAAATAGCACCACACAGGACTCTTAGAGATGTAGCGAGTTGATGAATTAGATGACGCTATCCCATGGAGGAAGATGTGGCGACTGTTGATGCGATCTTGGGGTATCAATCGGCGAGTCTTTGAGAGTATAAATGTTCGATTTGGGAGACCGCATGCTGTCATGATAGTTGATAGAACATTGAAGAGATAAGCTGGGTCTTGGGTTCCGTAGGGCAAAGGAGCCGGGCTCCCGAATCGTAGGTATAGTCTTTTTATCCACTGGTTCCTCTATTGTGTTCATACCACTGCGTTAGTAAGACTGTGTCATTATTGGCAATTTCGATGACTCCATAGCTTGCGGGCAGCCATGCCTAATGCGATGTTAGCGACAGCAAAGACAAGTCATCTACAAGTAATTGGTGATGTAGACATACCAGGAATCAGCGAGTTTTGGCATTGCAGCCATCCCCTCAGATCTCCGTGGTGCAAATCTACAAGCAATCGGAATGACCGCACGATTGTCAAAGCTACGAACGCGACTCTAGGATTGCATCCAGAGAGATGTCGCCCTCAGCACCCCCAACCGGCTCTGTGCTGGCCCAGAACTTGCTCAGGTGGCGTGCACCGCTGTTGGAAGACATCAGTAATCTGAGAAGTGCGATGGCAGTACTGAAGACTCACCTGTCACACAGCAATGTGACAATTCTGTGACCGGGACCTAGCTGTTTTGCAAGTTTCGTTGCGGCCACGCCTTGTTTACGTCAGGAACTTCACATCAACATATGAGGGAGCCACAGCTTACAATTCACCGCGCTACTACTGCCAACGAAAATCCCATCGTTTTCCACAAGCCACTTGGCCATGCCAATCGCCTGGTCATCTGTCACGCGGATTGCATCATCGATTAGTTCTCTTCCAACATCGAAGTTGTGCGTCACACGGTTGATACCAATGCCCTCAATGATGGTGTCAACTTGATGTCGGCGGCGAGTACCCTCTTTCTCTTTGTTATTGAACATGACGCCGAACTTGACACGATTGTAAAGGCCACTTCCAGGAGGATCTGCCAGTACAACTTTAAGATTGGGGAGCTTGGGTTTGAGATATAAGGCCACACCCGAAAGCGTCCCACCTGTTCCAGCCCCACTGACGAACGCATCGAGATGGCCACCGGTTTGACCATAGATTTCAGGGCCGGTACCGGAGTAGTGTGCGCGCCAGTTTGCTTCGGTCTCAAATTGATCGGCGAAAAGTCCTCTCCCTGGTTTATTGGCGTTGGTGGTGTGTTCTATCGCTCTCCGACTAGCAAGATTGACAAATTGGTCTTGGTCTACGATCGGCGCTGGTCTCACTCTTTCTACTTCTGCGCCGAGCTTCAAGAGCAGATCAGACTTTTCGACCGCCATGTCGTTTGGCATACAACTACTGTTCGTTAGACAACAATTCAGTATGCTGCACTGGTGGGAGACGAGACATATGAGCTTTGTAGCCTCTTGCCTGGCATATCGCCGCCAGAGAGATCCCCGTGCTTCCCACAGTGCCCTCGTAAATGGTGTCTCCTGAATGCGGAATCAGAAGTCCTCTCTCTTCCGCCTGTCATGCATTATTAGCATAAGGAACCGATGTAGAGAGAAGGGTTCAGCATTATTACCATTTGTATGATGCTGAGTGCTACCCTGTCTTTTGGGCTATTTCCAGCTCCATTCAAAAACTAGCAAAAAAGTCAGCAAATTTATGCTACGAAATATGAAAAGATTGGCGACAATACCTCCGCTTTTGCGAGTATTTCACATCCAGTTGCATCCGAGAGTGACTTGATTTTGATGAGAGGGGTATTGCCGATGCATCCTTCTATTCCTTCTCTGATGTCGTCTTTCTCTTCCTCTAATGATTCAACCGACTCAATAGCTTTGTCGAGCAAGCCCTGGCTTTCTTTTTGACGGATATGAGCCCGTCGCTTCCTCGATTTGCCCCACGCCTTGTTGGGGGTTCCATTCAGAGTTTCATGACGCCAATGCCGATTTTCCCAGGCGACGGTCAGGGTCACTCCTAAGAGGAACGCCCCCAGTACATAGAAATGCGCCTGATCCGGCATTCTGAGAATATTCGTGAGGTGTTGTCATCGAAATGGAGAAACGTTTGGCCGGACCACAAATTGAAGCTCTGACTGCTTGGCACTCCCGCCTTTCCGCACCACCACCACGTGCCGTCGATGATCGCGAGGAATGTCAATCGCTCCGTCTCTGATTTTCTCTAGCCCTCAATGGACTCGCCGCTGGCCACCCAGCTCTTCCGCCAGCTCTTCTCCCACCGCGCATCACAATGTCTAGCTCGAAGAGCACGACCGGCCATTGCGACTCCCCATGGCCGCATCCATCGACGGGGAATGGCAGACCGGCCAGTTGCTCTAGACAGGAAGAGAGAAAGCAGATGGCACCCGAGGGAACATTCGTTCCCACACGAGAGGGCAGAAGAGTTCGACCAATATGCGATCGTAACAGCGGAGATGCTGAAGAACAGGCGGGAGAGGCCGAGGAGAGTTAAGATGCTGCTCCGCGACTTCATCGATGGTCAGCGACGCCCAATTGCTCCCCTTAATACCTTATATTGTCTCTAACATCTGCTCAGATAGTCTCTACAACCCCAATTACGGGTATTTCGCCAAACAGGTCGTGATCTTCACGCCCGGCGAGCCCTTCAACTTCAATAACCTCACCTCCGAACACGAATTCTTCCAACAGCTCAGGCACCGCTACACAAACTTTGAAGATGCGCTGGACGACCAACAGCCAAATGATCTCAGACAGCTGTGGCATACTCCTACGGAGTTGTTCTCGCCTTACTATGGGGAGGCAATTGCTAGGTATCTTGTGCAGGACTACAAGTACAACTTTTATCCCTACCAAGATCTCAACATATACGAAATGGGTGCTGGAAACGGCACCATGATGTTGAATGTGCTGGACTATATTCGAGATATGCACCCAGAGGTCTACGAGCGTACCAAGTACAGGATTATCGAGATTTCAAGTGCACTGGCTACGCTTCAACAGCAGGGATTAGGCCTCTCGGCTTATGCCCGCGGCCATTCCGACAAGGTTGAGATCATCAATCAGTCCATCTTCGAGTGGACCCAATACGTATCGTCCCCTTGCTATTTCCTCGCGCTGGAAGTATTCGATAATTTCGCCCATGACGCTTTGAAGTACGATCTATCCACCGCAGAGCCATACCAATCTCATGTAGTCATTGATAACCGAGGCGAGATGTTTGAGTACTACTCCCGAAACTTGGACCCATTGGCCCGGCAGTTTCTCGAACGGCGTTATGCGACTTGCGAAGACTATGCCCATCCATTACAAGGTTCGAAGATGATACATCACTTACGGTCACTCATACCTTTTCAGGGAACATTGTCTAAGCCTGAGTACATTCCGACACGTCTGATGCAGTTTTTCTACATTCTATATCAGAAGTTCCCCTTCCACAAGTTGATCACAAGTGATTTTCACAAACTGGATCACACTATTGAGGGAATCAATGCACCTGTAGTCCAGACGCGGTATAAGAGGGAGATGATCCCTGTTTCAACCCCTCTTGTAAGCCTTCCCTTCTCGTCTCGCGTCTAGGCTTCCCCATTGGTTGGGTCTTGTATTAACTTGGCTACAGGTCCATCAAGGCTACTTCGACATCCTGTTTCCGACGGATTTCGAGGTTATGCAACCTATGTATACGGCCATTACGGGTCGATTTGCCCGCACTTACTCACACGAAGACTTTATGGGCAGCAGAGCAGATTTGTTGGAAACACAGACTAAGAATGGAGAAAATCCATTGCTCAGTTGGTATAAGAACGCAAGCGTCATGATCACTTTGTAACATATTCTGCCAACGTCTTGTCAATATACCTGTAATAGAAATTAAGCTTGTACATCTGCATGCTTCTTCTGTGTTGTACGGCCCCTTCCTAGTCATCATGTCTTCTGCAAATCATCCTTCTCTCCCCTATCAGACCACAACTCGTCATTTCGCTTGCGCCTCCCCCATCCTCTCTCTCTCTCTCTCTCTCTCTCTCTCTTTCTTTCTTTCTTTCTTTCTCGTCATTCAATCGGCCGGTGGCGGGTCATACGATCTCCAAACTTCGCAGGGTCATCTATATGTAATGTGGGTAGATGGCCGAATGCCGCCCGTGCCGATGCTCCACACTCCACCAAACGCAGACTTTCATGAATCCCTTAGACTCTGCCAGGTGACGCCGCGCGAGTGTCAGGAACGACCAATGCCGTCTAAGCATACGCGTAGAGGTCATAACTCAGTGCTGAAGAACATACAATGCAATCTATCAATGTCAGTGTAACAGCTCCTGAATTAGACCTCTGTTAATATACTCTACAGAACACCACCTAATCCATTGTTTGAATCCGCAATGGGACATACTCACTCCGATGGCACAACACCTCCAGTTCTGGCTCCCCAGACATGAGATTTTGATTCCCGTGTTGGCAATGCGATACTTTGGACAGTTATATTGATTGCGTCTGCATAATGCGGGGGATCGACATTGGAGTTTCCCATCTTTGGAGAACAAGAATAGCCTCACGGCTGATCTCTACTTTCCTGATCTCGGTCCACCCGATGCAGCGCCTTGCAATCGGTTTCACATCCCGGGATATCTCGTGGTGTTCCTGTCGGCTTGCAATGGCGGCCTGGAAGCGAATCACGACATGGATGGTCCTTCGAGCTTGTATCAACGTGACGAGAGGAAGTCTACCAGCGATCATAATGTTCAATGAATGTATGGGATTCTAAAGACACTCATAATCAATGTTTCGAACTTGAAGCTCACCAAAGAGTCGACAATTTGCAGTCGCATGCACGGACTGCATCTTGCGTACGCCTTTGGGTGTCATCAGTGAACCATTGCCTGTAAACCAGAACTACCCAGAATTTCTCTGAGCAGCGCGCTTTAGAATAACCTCCAAATGCCTCCAAACAATGTTCTTCGTGTCCAATCGCTGCTTTTCGCAACTGTACTCGTATGCAACCGGCAGTAACAATGTCCCACAATCATGGGACGCCATTATTACCAATCAAGACTAACATCGATATGCTGCGGGGAAGAATTAGACCAAAGCCGTTACCAGTGTGAAGTTAGCCTCATTTGGAAGAAGATTCAGCATCGTCAACACTCCCATTGAGGTCTTAGAGCCGGCATCCTTCTCCACCAAGGACTGTTATGGATGCGCCATTGACTGTAAAGCGGAACTTCCGCTCCGTGGGGGTATTCCCAAGGTTCGCATCTTGACATAAAGCCTTCTGAAAGAATGCCTTATGTCTTGTACCGCTGCCGTGCAGCAGTTGCCCAAGGCAGCATACGAGGCAGTGCTTCGCAATAGTAACAAATAGCACTCAGCCATATCGCCAAGCTCTGTATCTCGTATGGCTCCTCAATGGGCGATCTCACAAACACATATCTTGAGATTTTGCCTCATGAAAGCATGCGTTATGATGACATTATGATACAACACCACTTCCAAGTCCATCTTACAGACCCGAGCCGACATGTCTCACCAAAGTCCGACGAGACGTTCTACCACGATCAGCTGCAATACGAGGTCACAAAGAAGCCCTCGGGGTCTTTTAAAGGTGTAAATTGAGCAAGAGGGGAGGAGAAAAGCAAATGCGGAGACGGAGTTCATCTGAACAACCAATATAGATCCCGATGAAAATATCAGACATCCTAGAGCAAAGCAGAAGCAACCAATGATCCCTTTAGCACGCCCCATTCTGGAACCTTCAAAAGTGTATAAAATGGGGTCGAATCGACTCCTAACGCCCATCATCAGTACCCAGCACTCACAGGCCTTCTTACCAGACCTCATCCCAGGTCCATTCATCTTTCCGCTTTCTAAGTATCCATATCCATATTTTCAACATGAAGACCATGATCTCCATTCTCGCCCTTGCCATCCTCGCTACCGGCACTCCTCCCAAGACCATTGGGGAGAGTGACAAAGCCTCCGGCAGCAATGTTATCTCCTGTTGCAATCCGACCAAAAAGGAGTCCAGCAGTGGTCTTTCAGCGTTATTGCGGGACCCATCCTTGGAAACGGGTGTCTTGGTATCGGGGCTGATGTTTGTGAGTACTATCCATTTGGTCATGTCAATGTGAAGACTGATGATGACGCAGTGAATTTTCTGAGCAACGTGGGAAGTGATACTATGTGTGGCGGTAATACGGTTAGCCGCTGCTCTGGGGATAAGAAACTTGTAAGTTGCAGATGATGTTTAATCATGCAATGGGTTGAAAATGGGTTAGTTATGATTAAGGCATGGTTTTTGTTGATCTCCAATGCACTAGCTTGTGAGAGGATGATGTGACTGGTATTCCGCAGGCGGGTAGCACGGAATGTGGGTGCCATAAAAATTGGGATAGTGTTGGAAATACGAATTCCTACTTCATCCAAACCAGTTAATGAATACCCGTCCCTAAATCTATCAATCACCCTTTCCCCAGTTCTTCATCTCCGCCTTCATACCTACTACCACTATCTCCACCCACTACCTAGGTATTCACTCAAGGCTACCAAAAACACCAAGACTTCTCTTCCCCAAAAAGTCCAAAAAAATGGTGCAGCCGTATGACACTCTAAGCTTGAGCTTGTGCCCCAATCCTCTGCTGTTATTTATCCTTCTTAGAGAAGCCGGGAGGAAAGTGACACTCACTCGAACCTGCGACATGTGCGGTTGGTTTGGTCTGGATTCTAACATGGCATAGTAGCTGTCCGTAGGTATTCGCCAGCCTCCAGCTATCATACTCGAAAGAATTCCTCTCGCACCAAGCGCCCATTGAAGCGGTTATGGATATCACACTCCAGTTTATGTTATTTATCGGTGGAGTGGTGTGGGGCGGTGGCCCGAGTTGGGGTGGGCAAAACGTGAAAGAGGAATTTGGGAGGGCTGTACCACGTGGATCGCGAAAGAGGGGTGAGGCGGTGGATTGAGGGCAGATCACGCGGTCCAGGGCAGATCTTCTGCTGAAAAGGTGGGCATATAGACAATGCGTGGACTCTCTGTGCTCTTGCGCTCATACGCGCACGGATATACAACCCACAACCCGCGACTTGAAGCCTTTGATCGCGCCTCTCCTATAAGTTCACAAGCACCATCAGTACGCTCCAGCTCCTATATCATTCACGAAACTCGAATACGTTTATAGCCTTCTTGAATTCCTTTCATAGTAGTCCACTTGCAGTGGGATTCTAGTACTCGCAAACCGCGCCTACGAACAGCCCAGAAGCAGTTATGGCACCTGCTCAGATACTCACTGCGCCTCCAAAGGTGAAAATGCTCAACACGGACCCTACAGGATGGCCCGACGAGATTGGCGACCAGTACGAGGAGCTGCAACGCCAATGTGCTCTTCTCACACTGCGCTATGGCCGAGTAGCAGAGGAGACCCTGAAGCAAGCAGCCTTCACAGACCTCAAGAGTGGCTCTACGATATGGGAGATCATCATAGAAATGCATTCGATATTTCCGACGAGTTGTGGACCGAGATGTGAATGGGCGAAAATATCCTCGAGGAGGTACACATATCTGTCGTCCTCATAGCTGTAGCTTTCGCTAACCTGGATGAAGATTATGGAATTCTGGGCTAATAGTAAATGGGCGGACGGCATAAGGATCGCAGCACGAACGTGTGGTCTATATAGAAGGCCTTTGGGACGTCGACATCGCGGAAGTTATACTCGCTTCAATCGAGCAAACCGTCAACGTCGAGCGTCGCATCATGAATAGGCAGTGGATGGCTTTCATGGGGGTGGTATTCCAAGTGGCGGTGGAAATAATATGCACTGCTATGATGCAGGGGAGAAGTCCAGGTGAAGGTCGAATACGTGCTGCTCCAATTGATTTCATTGGCGCCGGGTTCTCCGATAAAGAGGACTGGAGGTGCAGAAGATTCCGGTGAGGCCAATGAGGAGGTATATGGGTTCTGGTAAGGATATTTTCACTAATACATTTTAAAGGGTAATTGTAAAGGTCATCGTTGAGCAAGGAGGTGAAGTTGGTGGTGGGTATTTGATCGCACGGTTTTTATTTCATCATGCGGGCTTGGTCATGTGTGTAGAGAAGACTGGAACGAACCGCCCAGTCACATTGGAAGGTATCATTGAAGTATTATCATTTGAACTCATTAATGCTAAGGAAAAGCGCTTATTACAAAAGCCCATCTAAGTTTCATTGGCAGCAGACTTGCCCTTATGTGGTAGAAGAAGCGGAATATTGAGCACAGATCTCAGCGTTGAACCGTCCCTTGGGTGCCTCATGCTTCTTTCTCAGTTTGATCAAGCGCATTCTTAGTGCGGGAAGGTACATTTGTAGCGCGTGTTGTATTTCGTCACCCCCTTCTTTCAAGACCAATATGGGAGCCACGACAAAGTGCCTTCTTCTCAACATCATTTGTCTCTTCACCATTCGTGCAAAACATCACCATCCTTCAACAGTACTATAACGAAACCAACCCACTCGCTAACATGACTAAAGAAACTGCGAACACACCAACATCGACTCCTCCGGATGGTTCACCACGAACAGAACCACCAAACAGTGATTCCCAAGCCACGAACGAAGCTGGGCCATCTTCTACTGTTGATCGACCGAGTCCAGCGCTTAGTCCTACACCTGAGCCTGAGTCCGAGCCCGATGATCTAGCATCTTCATTTGTTCATATCAAACTCGAGACATCGCCTGAACCCCAGCCTGAAGATCCAGCGAGTTCGGCAATTCAGTTCAAACTTGAGACACCGTCTGCCTCTGAGTCCGATGGCCCATCCAGTTCAGAACTTGCGATCAACCTTGACGCATCGTCTGAGCCTGGGCCCGATAATTCATCAAGTGGGATAATTCATATTAAACTCGACACATCGGCTGAGCCTGAGCCTGCGCCTGCGCCCGAGGTCAGTGATCCAGCAAGTTCGACGATCCATATCAGATCCGACAAATCGTTTGAGCCCTCGCCTGATGATCCACCAAACCTACCGCTTCGTCCCACACCCCCATTTCAACCCAGGTTTCCTATACTAAAAAAATGGCATCGAACCACCAAATCAGAATTCGGAGCTCTGTTTCATCTAATCTTTCTTCGCCACCGAGGTGTTTGCGAGGAAGCTGCCAAGCAATGGATTGACCCAAAACTTGTCGAAGGTCCCGGCTGGAAAGAGATTGTGCAGTTCCAAAAATGGGTAACTCGCTGGGCCGAAAAGATTGAACACACTTGGCTCATGAGCATGGTACATAAAAACTCAACCGTGAACTCCTGGGAAGGGCTTATGGGGCTAATGCAACAATAGGCAAACAAACTCGCTGAAGATCACAACGATCTCGCAACCATGCCAATTCTACGCCGTTACGAAATCTTCTCATCAGCCTACGGTGGCTTCAAAGCCGAGCGGATATCGAGCCCAACGGACGGCATCATCGATTACGATGCGTTCCTAAACCATGAGTATTGGGGCGACTTCTTCAAGATCATCTATACTGAAGCTATGGAATAGATTTTCGAAGCAAGATCCGAGGGCAAGGCCGTCAGCCGTGAAGAATTATGCGTTAAAATTAGAAACATACCCCTTTGGTGGGTATTCAGAGACCGGCCGTCGATCGATGCGATACCTCTCAAACAAGGAGCGATCTATGCCAACCGGTATAGGACCCTATGGCTTGTCTGAGAGAGTAAAGAGCACACACTGGCTTAGGCCTCGGGCTGCAAAGTGAATAGATGGCATTGGAGAGAGATGTAGCCCATCGGAGGGCGTGGGGTTCAGCGCATTGATGGTGACGTTTGAAAATCGAAAGTCCATTTGTTTGCCTCATTGTCATAACCTTGCCCTGACTTTTTCCTCTCATTCCAGTTTTGCTGGGCCGATGGTAATCACAACATCCTACACTTTCTTCATATTAACGGGCCGTCGAGCCACAAACCATATACCTAACCTTGAGACGGACTTCTTCTCTTCCTGCTCGGAGGGGGTCGCAACACGGGGCTTTGTATATCGGCTGTATATTTATGCAATCCCAAGACCACAATGTATCCCTTTCCTTCATCCGGAGATGGCTCTCTGCACCAAACTCCTCGCTTCTTCCAAGCCTCTTCCTAATTCTCCTCTTTTGTGTGCCTCTCGGACTTTATAGTGCAGTTCCACGACATCTTTTGCTCGTTTGATATCGGCGTCTTGCTCTTCGTCTGTTTGAGCTTGGGCTGCGCTAGAGTTGGGACGGATGGAGACGAGTGCGAGAGCAGCTTTTGGATCCTGCGAAGGAGTTAGTATGGATGTGGAATAGATTTGGGGCATGGAATGTGAGGCGAAGGCGGACGTACGCAGACACGGAGAGATGTGAGGTCGGATAGTATTTCTGCGAGACGGAGATGTGCGTCTGGAATCGATTTGTCCGCTGCCATTTTCCCTCCTTCACTTCTCGTAGTCTTTCTTACTGTTCGGTTTGAACTCTGCCGTTGACTAACTATTGGAGGCGTTCGGGTTGAAGTGACGTCTCCAACGCTCAGACCACGCCCGAACATCGGCTCCCAGATCTGCAGCCGAAAGGCTAGCAACGGCAATTGAAGCTTAATCCGAGCTCGACTCCAAATCAATCCCACGTCAAACACACTTTTCTCCTTCGCTTGTCTGTTATTGATATTTCTTGGATATATTTTGTTCAATTGGATTGGATTGGATATACACTATGGCATCTCTCCAATCTATAAAGTCTTCTTGCCGGAAGGTAGGTGATATGCCCCGCCATGCCCCTCCTCGCACCGTTATACTCTACATACACAGCTTGGGATTGGCTATAAAACATGGATACAGAAAACTAACATAACACGTAGGTGATGTGTATAGGACGAAACTACGCGTACGCCTCATCCCTCTCCCCTCCCACCGACACCCTCCCATCTTGGCATCCTCCCAACGAAACCTAACCCATCCCCCCCAGCGACCACGTAAAAGAACTCAACAACCAACGCCCCAAACAGCCCTTCTTCTTCCTCAAGCCCCCCTCAGCCATCCTCCTCCCCGGTGCAGGGCCCGTCCTAAGACCCCGCGGCGTATCCCTCCACTACGAGGTCGAACTCGCCCTTGTCATCGGGAAACAAGTCAAAGATCTGCATCCGGAGGATACAGAAGGGGCATTGGCGTCTATTGATGGTACAAACCACCCCCTACCCCCTCGCTAAACCTGTTATCCCCTCCCGATCCAGTTCCCCCAAACACAACGTTCAATTCCACTACCCACGAGAATAATGAATACAGCACAACACTAACCCTCCCACCCCCAGCCTACCTCCTAGCAATAGACATGACCGCCCGGAACGTCCAAGACGAAGCCAAGAAAAAGGGACTCCCTTGGTCCATCGCAAAAGGCTTCGACACCTTCCTCCCCATCTCGCCCCTAATCGCCAAATCGCAGATCCCCGACCCGCACAACGCAACCATCTGGCTCAGCGTCAACAACCAACTCAAGCAATCTGACAGCACCGAACTCATGCTGTTCCGAATCCCGCGCCAGCTGAGCGACATCAGTCGTGTTATGACGCTGGAGGCGGGCGATATCGTGTTGACGGGGACGCCCAAGGGGGTGGGTCAGGTCGGGAGTGGGGATGTGATGAGGGCGGGGTTGAGCGTTGGGGGGAGGGAGGTGGCCGAGGCGGGCATGGAGGTCGAGGTTGTGGATCGGGAGGGGGAGTATGAGTTTAAGGAGACGTAGGGGTGGGAGAAGCGCTTTTGAGGGGGTGGATTTAATATTTTGCATTTATGGTAGATATAGGCTGTGTCGACCTAACGACCTACGGGGAAGCGTGTATCTACAGGTGTTTCGTATATAAGCTTCAGGCACATCAGTTCTGTATCAACACTGTGTCAGCATCTTCATGTGATGGGATCTCACAGTAGTATAATCTCATCAGCCTGTAATAGACCCTGATCCATATCATTAAGCTAATTAGATCTCATTTTACATATGATACCTACATTTCAATTGCTCTATCTACACCTTTTTATAGAGATAAAAAGGTAATAATTCGGGTACGTAGATGCAGTACTTATTAGATACAGATATAGCCTAGGTAGGGCTAAGTATTATTCCCAAATGAGTTGTAGATTAAAATAACATACGTAGAAAATATAGTATTATTAATCATCAAACTCAACAGGATGTAGAAAACCTATAGAAAACGCGTGGGGACATGCATAGTTCATTAGGTCGATAGGGCCATAGGTTTGATTCTTTTCCGTCGAGAGACATCTTGGATACAGACTATCCACCTCCCAAGCCATCGATCCCCCCATCTCAAACTCCCCCACCAACAAACTCCCTCCCGACCCCCCCTCAAACAACATTCCTTCCCAACCACTCCTCCCACTGCCCCTCACTCCACGAACTACTAATCTCCCCCACCACCACCCCATCAAACACCACCGTTGGCGTAACATGCACCCCCACCAACCGATTCATCTTCACCAACACCTTGACCTCATTCGTAACCCCATTTCCCGTATTCAAACTCCCATCCGCCGCAGGCTTATCCGCTATCTCAAGCAACCCGTACACAGCGTCCCCATCAACGCCCACCTCTGCAGCAATAGCTGCGAGCCGTTTGTATGTCTGGTTCCGCGTCTCGTGCACGACGTTTACGTCGAAGAAGTCCTTTTGCTGTGCGAACAGTGCAGCGCTAAATTCGTAGAATTTCGTGGGCGCGAGTTTGAGCACGGCGACGGCGGCTTCGTGCACGAGTGTTGAGGACGGGTGCCAGGGTTGGATTTGTTGGCGGAAGAGGATGGTGAGGGTTGGGCCGTACTTCTCGGCGAGCGTTGTGCGGAGGGAGGTGTTGTGGATCGTGTGGAAGAGTTTGGCGGAGAAGGGGCAGACGTAGTCGAGGTCTAAGGGGGGAGGTGGGGGGTTAGATTGGGTTGGGGAGGGGGAGGGGGGACGCACAGAGTTCGAGGGTGTGGACTGCAGGTTGGGAGGTAGAAGCAAAGAGCTTTTGGCCGGCGAATTTGGGGGGGAGCGCCATTGTTGATTATTAGGTATATTTGTGTTTGTTTAGAGATTCGAGGCCAGTGGGTGGCTTGGGATTGAGAAGGCCGGATCGAAACTTGTGGTAATTATGAAGTTGAAAGGTGGATCAAGAAACGCAGTGGGTTAATTAGAAGAAAGAAGGTCAAGGCCACTTTATCTGTTCAGCGATGATTCCATAATCATCCGTTTCTGGACAGAAGGAAATCTGGAGTATTGTTTGGTCAATCAAGGGTCCAATGACGACTGCGGGGCTAGGGAGCTCCGACATGGCTCAGTCATGGCATCGGGCGCGATTAATCAGCCTCCTGACTTGGGCTGTGTCGCCCTAGTGATCCACACACCAATCCTCAGGAAATCTATGCGTTTTCTACGTCCTGTCGCTCTCATAAATTGATTACACTAGTTTATCTATGTATCATATTTCAATCCACGACAGAGTCAGCTTCTCTACTTGGCATTACGTCTCAGCTAACAAGAACCCTCTCAATCTCAGCTGTTGATCCATGGATATCAAGCGATTAGAGCAACACGGCTTTGTATAAGAAACACCTGTAGATACACACTCCCCCCTTAGGTCGTTAGGTGGACACGGCCAATAGTTGAATAAAAGTGATGGATGACACACAAGTCTGGAATTGGCCCAAAAGCGCTCTAAGCTCTAAAGCTACGAGTACATCCAAATTCACCGTTCCAAAACGCCGTTTCCAATGCAATAGGTACAATGCCTCGTCTACACCCAGTTGGTAGGATCCGTCCCAAAAATGGTACATATCGAAAATTCTCAACGTTTCGCGCCAATCTCCTCATCATCTCCATCTCCAGCTATGAAAGGGTCATCCGGGATTTCGAGAGCGTCTTCGGTATCTGTAGGATCGTCATGATACTCGTCGTCGCCCCATCCTGACCGCAGACTGATATCATCATCTTCTTCGCGCAGAGATTCGGCTGCTTCCAAGGCGGCCGGGTCGTCAGAATACTCATTTTCCAAGTCTTCAATAGACATTCGGCGCACACCAGCGCGCTCCTCTGCTTCCAGCTGGCGGGCCCTTTGCTTCGTCTTCTTGTACATGTACCACCCTGTGACGATTCCGGCAATAGCGCCGATCGCGATGCTGGAGTAGCTGATGATTTTGGTCTTGGTGTCCATCTTGCCGCCGCTGTTGGCGATCTTCTCCAGCTGTGCGCCCACGAAAATGTGCAACATGAGCTTTGGAGATACGAGTGCAGTTGCCGCTGCAAAAGAGGCCCAGTGCACGGTGGGGAACGTGGCGATCGCGCCATTTGAAAGCGAGTATGGGAGCGGACACATGCGGATCATAATGAGAATCTTGATGCCGTCATGCTTGAGTGTCAGGGCGAGTGCGGCGAAGCGCTTGTCATTTGCGATGAGGCGGTGCACCATGGTCTTGAGTACACTGCGGGAGCAGATAAACGATGCGGTGCTGCCGACGACGGTAGCACTTGCGGCTATGAACCAGCTGCTGCTGTCAGTGTCGGCCGGACGAAAGCAGGACGAGGCGAACATACCCGTTGGGAAAACCATAGACGAAACCGGATATCGTGAGCAATGTCGAATATCCGATCAACGGAGGAAACGATACGAAGAAGATCAGGAACCACAGAATCAGCCAGCCGGCTCTGATGTCCCTCCATTGCGCTGCGGCCGGGGACAGCGAGTGAAATATGCGCTCATTGTAGACGAGGAACAGAATCGACAGGACCAAGCAGGCCACTCCTACGAGACCGGCGAGCACTCTTTGTACGGGCGAGAGGCGGTTGTAGGTGCTCAGGATCTGGCGCTGGAACCTCCCGGCTTTCTTCATGATTCGCGATCGCAGCGACGGGGGATGTGAGGACTCGTTGCGGCGGAATGAGCCGGATCTACGACTCCATATTGGGCTGTCTGTCCGCGCTGGCGAGCCGCCATTTAAGGGGAGGGCGAGAGCGCGGGCATCGTAGTCTTCAGCTGGCATTGTGGGCGGCGAGGGTCCGAATGACGGACAGGAACTCCGGGCGAGGGCGGAATGAGGCGGCGAGGGCGGGAAAGGCAGGGGAGCGGCGGGAGAGGATTTAGGGGAGATTGTCGAGGCAGATGGGAACGGACATGCCGGGGCGTGGAGAAGACGTGGACGATGTGAAGACGAGACAACCAACGTCGAGTTCGTCTGACTGCACCGAGGGCACCCCAGCAGACGACCGGTTTCATCATCACCTACGTAAGCCGGAGCGAGCAGCGGGTCACGTGACGCGACGCATGCTGCTCAGCCTCAGGCGTCTTCCCTGTCCCGGCTCATGTCCCGCATCGGTGGAGTGCAGCCCCAGAGAGTCGGAGGGCAGCCAGACCGCCTCGACGAGAGGCCGGACACAGCGCGGCCGTTGCCTGCCATGATTTGCTCACGACTGCTGCGCGCATCCAAGCCCTCGCTACTTGTACTGTAGGTCCATGTGCTGGACATACAATATGCTGCTGCTGCTGCTGCGTTGACGTCTCGCTGGTCCTGAGGCTGCGCCCGTGCTGCTGCTGCTGCTGCTGCTGCTGCTGCTGCTGCTGCTGATGCACCCGCGACCAAAGGCGACCAGCGCGTCCCCCACACGGCGGCGGCCCGTAAGGCTGGTCCCTCGCAGAGCTTCATTTGCCCTCGTCCCAGCCAAGCCTTTGCCCGTTTCCCTCATTCTCTCGCCCATTTCCGCGCGCCCTCGCGCTCTCCAGCGGCCGTCCCTTGTGCTTTGCTGCGTTGCTTTTGCCTGGGTCCCGCCGTGCCGCCAGGTCCCCTCCTTCAGCAGCGCCTCGCAGTCCCAGCCCTTCATTAGCTCGCCCACACCCCGGGCCCACAACCTCCTACAAGTACCCAGCGCCGCGCACCCCCCTCGCAGCTCCCCACCTCTGCGACCTGTCCACGCTGCGCCGCCGCCGCCGCCGCCCGATGCTATAGACGATGGTTGCCGACGAGGTCTACGAAGCGGCGCTGCCCGTGCTGCAGGACGACGCGCTCGAGGACGACGACAGGACGGACAAGCTGGAGGAGCTGCTGCGCACCACCACCGGGCTCACGGGCAAGTCGCTGGAGAACATTGTGCTCGACTGTCTCTGGCGCTTCCGCGAAGCCGGCAGCTCCTCGAGCTCTCCGCCTCCGAGCCGCCATACTGTCATCCGCCGGCCTTCGCCCGCCCCGTGGCAGGCCAACCGCGTCCCGACGCCCGTCAACCAGTCCCCGCGCATCACCCACCCTCCGCCCGGCTTCGGGGTAGCTCCTCCAGGCTTCACCCGCGCAAAGTCGTCGAATGCGTCCCCGTTCACCTCGCCGCGCCCGTCCCCGCGCCTTGCCTTCTCCAGCCCGTACATCCCCCACAGTCCCAGCCTCAGCGCCTACCAGTTCAGCGACGGCCCCAGTCCCAACCCGGAGATATATGGCGACCTGGGTAGCGACACCGTAGACTGGCTCGTGAATGATGACACCGCAAGCGTCGAGTCCCAGTCATTCCTGGGCGACGGCACGCTGAACGGCGCGGCCGCTGAATGGGTCCAGCCGCAGACCATGGACATGGGCCCATATGACATGCTCCGCTCGATTCTCAGAGACGAGCGCCCCGACGAGGAGATTGAAAGAGCACTTGAATCCAATGGATATGATCTGAGTGCCGCGCTCCTGGCGCTCATGGGCACCGGCGCCTTTGATACTCAACAGCTCCAGGCCTCGATGGCGGAACAGAACACGTATATTGTGGGCAAATCCATGAGTCCGGCATTCAGACCCGCTACACCTGCGGGCCAGGCACGGAGCAACATCGTGTGCAAGTACTTCCTTTCTACCGGACACTGCGCCAGGGCAGACTGTAGGTTCAGCCATGATACCAGCAAAACCTTGTGCAAGTGAGTAAACTCGTTGTTGTGCTTGTCAACCCTCCATATTGACTTTGTTGTGCAGATACTTTATGAGTGGAAATTGCCTGGCCGGTGACACGTGCTTGTTCTCACATGACCCCTCGGCCTTGATGGCTCGCATGGTCATCTCAGATGTGTCTACTCCGCCGCTCCAGGCCGCCGTGCCCAACTTCCAGATGCAAGACTATGATTTGTTCCCATCACTACAAGCCAGCAGCTCACCCCAGTGGACACCTCAGCTTGCGGCTGCAGAGCCCATCTCTCTTGAACAGCTCCATAGCATGGCTGGCGGAGCTATGCATCCTCCACCCGGACTCAACCCTTTTCCAACCTTCATCCCCGGCTCTACCAGCCGTTCGCAGAGTCGACCCGGTAGTCGTCAGGTGTCCAGGGCTACCACACCGTCTGTACCTGCTGTGGACGACAACGAGGCTTTCCCTAGCCTAGGCTCTGCTGCCGCTGCAAAATCTGGCAAGCGACATCACGGTAAGAGAGGCGGCCATGGCCATGGAAAAGACACTTCACCTGCCCCAAACAATCTCGCGGACGTTGTGCGCATGTCGCCCTCCCCAAATCCCGTACAGCTGCGCAAAGGCTTGAGGCCTTCCAAGAGCTTTAATGGGTCAAGAGAAAATAGTGCTGCTGCCCAAGCGATTCCAGCTCCTGACAACATACCATGGCTCGAGACAGGACAGAACGTGAACAAGAAGTATCTCCAGGCTAGAGCTGAAGCGTTCAAGCATGGCAGTCTGCGGAACAAATTTCTGCAGAGGTATGTGGGCCTCCCGGCAATCACTGAATGAACATGGCTAACAGGAGTTCAGTGCCGCCCAAGCTTGGAATCGCAGCGACTCCCGCGCAGCCAAAGCTCTCAGCCTTCGGGGCCAGAGTGAAAATAATCTGATGCGTGAAGCCCATCGTGAAGCCGCACGTTATCTGTATGAGGAGCGTAACAAGGACACGGGCGAAAATGCACGTGAGCTGTTTGTTGACCTTCATGGTAAGCCACTTCCCTCCCTGTCTCCTACGTCACAAGGCTCAAAAATGTCCAGGTCTTCATCCAGATGAAGCAGTCTCGTATCTCGAAGGTATCCTTATGAAGCACAACTCTTCATCTCGCCCCATATATGCCATCACTGGCACGGGCCACCACTCTAAAAACGGCAAAGACAAGGTGGGCAAGGCCATCCGCAGCTTTCTCAACGAGTGGCGGTATGCCTTCCGCGAATTCTCTGTACCCGGTGACCGCAACAATGTTGGTGGTATTCTAGGCATTGACCCCAGCAGCTACGATAAGAGCGTAGCAGAGCGGGCGAAGGACGGTGAAGGGAGCTCGTCCGGTGAGCAAGAGGGTGTCAGGAAGGATACCAAGGTCCGCATCATGAAGAGGGACGAGGTCCTCGATGCGCCAAAAGGGCCGAAGCGAGCTGGTCTGTAATCGCCTCTAGTAGGTAGAAATCAATAAGAAATCTCCCCATTTTAACCACCTCTCGCACGGCTTGCATTTCTGTCATGAGCAGAACACATTGACCTGCTGGAACTGCTCGAGTCTTATCTCTTGTCATCTCGTCCTTCTTTTGCACATCGTGTTCCTGTATTCCAGCTGGAAGGTGGGGTATGCTGGGTATGTTGGGCCCTTCCTTCCCGCACCACACCGCCAAGTTCTCAACGGTCAACACCTCGCCTCTCCCATCCTATCGTCTGAGTTGCTTCTCTCACATTTATTCATATCGTCTCTTGATCTATCCCATCACACATCTTGCCTATTACGAGATCTCTTCTCTTCCTCGCTCGTTGAGGTTCTAGATCCACCACCACAATGCCACCGAAGGCGTCACGTACGCGAGACGAAATCTCCGAATCGGCAATCGAAGCATCAATCCCTGTTGCATCACGCCCCGCAGTCCTCCTCTGGATACGACAGCTGAAGCTTGGCCACGAGGCGTTTGTCACCCGACTCAGTGAACTTGAGAGCAGCTACCAGGCGCACGATGATCGACTCAAGGGCACAGAGGCAGCAGCAATGGTTGGCAAGACCATCGAAGAGGCCGTCAAACTGCTGGCTTCGCGCATGGCGGCTATGGAAGAGGACAACGAGTTCATCAAGGAATCTACGAAGCGGTTCAGTGAGATGCCTCTCAAGAAGGCGTATGATGAAGATACGAGGAGAATGGAGCGGAAGCTCTCTGCTCTCGATAAGCGGTTGGAGAGTATCGAGGACTTTTGCCAGAAGCAAATGGAGGCTCCGAAAGGGGCGGAACCTAGTCTTGAAGCGAACGACTTGAAGAGGAGGCTGGACAAGGTGGAGTTGGGGAGAGCAGAGGAGAAGAGGCAAGCGCAGACGCTGGAGGGCCGACTCACCACGATCGAGAAGAGCTGCCAGGATTACCAGAGAAAGAACAATGAGCTCCAGATTGAAGTCACGCAGTTGAGGAGTGCTCTGGCTGCGAGTGCCCAACCCCTGCCATCGGTGGAAGCTCGAGCGGATTATGTCCAGGTTCCAGCAAGTCCCATCCCTATGTTCATACCCCAACGGTAAGAACACTACCCTCGAAGTCCGTTGTAAATACTAACTAAGGCCAGCGGCAGAGCCATACCCTCTGACGTATCTCCCTCGCTCAACGCGCAAAGGCGAAAGACTGCCCGGACACTAACGCACACTTCTCAACAGCAGGCGCAGATTGTGCCTACGCAGATGTGCCTGGAGACGCAGTCACAGACGCCACATCCATCATCTACACCAGATAATGTCGTGGACCAGAAACCATCCAAGGGCAATATTCAGAACACCGTGCATACTCGTCCAAAGAGCAACATCCAAGCCAAAAGAAAGCGTATCGAGGCCCCCTCTTCGCGAAAAAGCCGCCGCAGGCTCCACGGAGGGGACGACACAAGCCAGGCGCCGAAACCCAAGCGGTCTCTAATCGTGAAGCTCAAGACTCCGCTTCAAGTCACTCCTGCTCTGCGGACCCTCCATTCCTCAAACAGACAGCCCCCAGCGTCTATCCGTCCCCGTTCCCGTCCAACGCCAACCCTGACATTCAAGCCCCCATTTTCTAAATCCAAAGCCAAAGCCAAAGCGCCAACAGTCCCATCATCCAACACCCCATCTACCCACTCGACGGTCGGTAAGAAGAAAGGCAAGGCCAATGAGTCCCAGAGTGCCACCACCACAGCACTGGAAAAGCCCAAGACGATAGCGACAAGCCCTATGCTTTCTGGTGAAAATACCGGGGTGTCTACAAAGAAGCCGCCGAGGAAGAGGGAGCGACGGATCATTGTGCCGGTTGACGAGAAGAATAAGTACTGTTTTGAGTGAGACTTGAGGAGGGTGGGATGAAGGGTGTGGGAAGTTTGATGGTGTTGGGGCGGTGGAATGGAGAGGCTAACGGGTATGAGTGAAGCATCGCCTGACCGTACGGCACGATTTCATAAATGGGTGGATAGGTTTGGTGGTGGTGGCTTCTTTGGTGATATGCTTATACTACTCACGGGGATCTCCACACAGATCGACATCATCTCGCAATGTAACAAAACGTGCAATCTATCAAGTGCCGTTATTTGAAAGAAGCAAAGAACCATATATTGAGCCATACTCAGTCCATCCCCGCCTAGCTAACTAGCTAATCCCCTAGGTATTATCTGTTCTGTTCCGCAGACCGCAACGCCCCGTCACACCTCCCCGCAGCTACCATATCCCATTCCGCCCTATATCCAGATCTGGCAACCCCTTCCATGTATGATAATACATAGTAGAAATAGACAGATATCCCCAATGTGTGGTCTCAAGGTAGTTTTCCCTCCCATATATGGTGATACACACCCTAGTAGAGATAGGCTGACAAGCGCAGTATCCATAAGGGAGGAAATCGAATAAGAAATAGCTGGCCGTAGGTCGAAGCAGTCCGTCTGTCGCTGTTTGTGGAGCTCGACCGATATGATAGATAGCCGTCCGTTATTGCGCCGTGGTAGTGATTCAACTCCCCCCCGTGTTCGTAGTTGATATCCGATGCCCATGCAATAAACGACCCGAAAAAAGAAGGAGACTGGAGAAAGGGAAAAAGAAAGAGGACAGAAGCATAAAAGGCGGCAAAAGATCTTCTCTCCTGCTCTCCCGTCCGCTCCACCCTCTCGGGCGAAAGAAAAGCTCCTCCCATCCAACCCCTATCCCTCCATTTCCACATCCTTGTCCTTGTCCCCCTCGTCTGCCTTCCCCTCCAACGCCGCCTTCCACTCCTCCTTCCTCGCATCCACCTCCTCCCTCCTCAACCCCTTCATCCACGTGTTATTCCTGACCAACTTCTCCACCAACGCCTCCTTCCTTCTGCTCACCAACCCCTCATACTCCTCCCTCGGCCTCGCGCTCTCTCCAACATTTGCCCTGACCGCATCTTTCTGTACAAAGTAATCCACGCCGCCGGTACCTGCGGGTTCGGTAGCGGTGAACTTCATGCGATATGTCTCAGGTGTGATGGTGATGACGAGTTTGGATTTCTCTTTGATGAGTTGCGTGGTGCGGTCCGTGTCGTCGGCGTCGGTGGATGCGAGGTGGTGTTTGAGAAAGGGCACGTTGACGTGGTTGAGGTCGATGCGCTCTGTAGGTTCAACGGCGGTAAAGGCTGCTACGTAAGCGCGCCATTGACGGGCGAGGTCGAGCGAATTGAAGTCAAAGGTCGGATCGTCTTTCTTGATGAGGCGGATTTGGGCTTCGCATGTGGTGGGGTTCTAAAATTGGAGTTAGTATGAATAGATAGAAAGGAATTTTATAGACTCTTACAAAAGCAATGCGATAGGTATCAGCGTCTCGTGCGAATTTCTCCACCGACTTGCGGTACTGGAGCTCAGCCTCATGGGTGGTCTCTTCGTTCAGCCTATCCTTCTTGAACAGGTTGTAGATGTCCATTGTCTTGTCTCTCGCATCATGGCTCACGACTGCGAGAACGGACTTGCCAAGCGCACTCATAAGCTTGTCGAAAGAGTACAGCTGCCAGCCAATCTGCAGATAGTATCGTCGAAGGGTCTCCTCGATCTGGGCCATATCCGCGTCGCCGACGATCTGGTCTTGCAGCAAGTCCAAGATCTGCTGGTAGTAGTTGGCCGAGTCGGACGTGTACTTGAAGAAGTCTGATGGAGTCTTGTCGATCATCTTGAGCTCGTGAGCCGGCTTTGGCTCCTGGGCACGCTTGACAGTCTCGCGAACCTGGGGCTCGTTCTCCTTGAGGCGCAGAAGTCGCTCGTACAGTACTTGGAACATACGGAAGAAGACGTAAATGTTCTGGTTCGCGTACATGTTGAAGGCGCTACGGGAGTACGGCTCGTCGTGCTCGACTGGGACATCGTCCAATCGAGCCTCAGCGGCGGAGTGCTCAATCCAGTTGGATTGAACGCGTTCATCTCGGGTGTTGGAGTCTGAGCCTGCCGCAGCCATATCATCCTCAACTCCTGAAGCGACATCAGGAGTAGTATCTCGACTGGCTGAAGCAATGCTATCCTCCTTGTCTTTGCGTGACTTGCCACGGGGGTCAAGAACGCCGCGGCGGAGATCGCTCTTCTTAGCCTTGGGGTTCAGCAGCTGTGAAGCATCTTGATCGGGGCTCGGAGTGTCGTCGCCAGAGTTGACCGAGGAATCGCGATTGAAGCTCTGAACACGCTGCTCGAACTTGGCCATATCCAGGCCGAAGAAGAGTGGAATAAACTCCTTGATGAAGGGGATGACCTTGGCAATATCAAGCGCATTGCTATTCTCGGCATGGGTGATGATAAGGCGAGCAACATCGCAGACGACCTCATCATCAGCGAAAGGATACGCAAACTGGTAATCCTGTTGAGGAACTTCTTGAACCTCTAATTGACGCTTCTGCTCCTCGTAGCGGACTTGGATCTCGTTCTGGAGAGACTTGGGCTGGAACTGTCGCTTGTCGAGTTGCTTGATCGAGAGGGCTTGGTGATCGAGAGACTTCCAGAACATCTTCTGAGTCTGGTCGCGCCACACCTTCTCCCACTCGCGCTGCGCAGACTTCCATCCTTCGGCTTGCGACTTCATGCGGTGAAGCAAGACGGGGACGACTTCCCACGGACGCTCGAAAAGCTTGGCGTTGACTTCCGCACCCTTCTCGCGACCGTAGATCTTGTACGTCACACGCTTGTGAATAGTCTCACTCTGTCCTCCGAGGCCAGGTGGGAGTACAAAGTTGGGTCGGTCTTCAGGTCGCATCGTAAGCAGCTGTTGAGCAAGAGGCTCAAGCTGCTGGATGGTTCGGTTGCAGGCCTCGATGTTGAAGTCGTAGTCATGGCGTTCCTCCTCAATACGGTGCAGGGCCTCTTCGAATTGGTTCTTGCGATGGGCGACGAAACCTGAGTCCTCAGATGCCCACGTAGGATGTGACGCCCACTCATCGTTGAGCACTGATCGACAAAGTTCGTCTCGACCGCTGCACTGACGCTCACGCTCCCTCATCGGCAGCAACCGATAACTAGGGCCAAGGCTACGGCAATTCGACAACGCAACACGCGAGTTGACGGTGCGTGGCCGTGAGTTGGACTGGCTCTCGAGTTCTCCAAGGAATCGCTTGAACCAAGTGGTCAACTCAGGGTTGCCTCCGATGAAAGCCTGTGCGCGGTGACGGAGAAGTGCAGTATCGATGAGGTCCTGAGAGTGGAGATTGCAGAGCTTGAGAAACTCATTCATGGTATTCTTGTTGCCCATGAACTTCTTGGCCCGATCGAAGAACGCCAACTCATCCTGCGTTGCGTTCACCAACGACGTCGGAGGAAGTGGCTCAGGCAAAGCTGGTGTCAATGTCGGTGAGACCGGTGGTCCCTCCGGCACAGCTGGCTGCTTTGCGGCATGGTTGGTCTTTGCACGCTTCGAGTTGTTAGCGTTGGGCTTCTTCAGAGCCGCGCGCGAGCGAGTGCCCCGCTTGCGCTTTGGAGGCATGGTGAGATATCGAGGTCAAGGTAAAGGACAAATAAAAAATGTTGAAGTGTAGAGAAATTGCAACAGAAGAATAGTGCTTGCCAGCAAGCACAAAGATACTCAGAAACAAACAGGCTTGAAGCGAAGATTTGAGAAGGGGGGAGGGAGAGATAAATGAGGAGTTGGGAGAAGAAGTTGCAGGTTCGGGAGAGCAAGTCGTCGCACAATATGAAGTGAATACAGCATAGCCAGGTGGTCCGTGCGCAAGTACAATAAGATCGCAGGGCACGAAAAATGGGGGGGCTGGGTTCACTCACCTTATTCACGCCGGCTTGATTGTAACCGCCTCTGATATTTGAAGTCTGTACCTCTGGAACCATAGGAGTGGGCATGGCCGCGGCCGCAGGGCCCGCTCCTTGGCGCTCTCCTCGCTTCCGCTTGTTGTCGCGGTTCGCCGTGGGTGTTGGGGCAAAGTTACCCATTGGAGGTAATCGTGAAGTGTCTGCTCGCGGGGTTTGGTGTTGAGGTTGCGGTTGACCGTAGCCAGGCTCGCCGCGGGCGCTGCTAAGCAGAGCGGCGTCCTCGGCCGCGTGACGAGCTGCTTGTTGCTGCTGAGCCCTGTGTTGAGCAGCCGACTCTGGCAAGAATTGCTTGAAATCTTCTAGGAGATCGGGTGCAGAGCCAAAGAGAGTCGTCACCTGGGCATATACGTCCTGGATAGGCTTTGACTCCCGCTGGTATGTTTGCAGTATCTCCAAAAATTGCTTATAGATATCTGGTTGGGAGGCGAACCGATTCTACCAGAGCTTAGTTTCTATAGCCTTGAGTCATGATAGCTTATTCACTCACCTTGATCTTATTCACGTAACTGATCGCATGATTGAACTCGACGGGACCACGTTTCTCCGCGGTGACTCCACCCGCCTGAGCAACTTGTGTTACTCCATTCAAGCCTTGACCAGGTAACGCTGCAACTGGTTCTCCACTGGGTGAGAGAATCGAGCGCGCAGTAGCCGCAGATACGGCGTTCTGGAGCTGTGACACTCCCCGCTGTTCCTGCTGGTGAGCAAGCGCAGCAGCCGTAGCTGTCGCCTCTGGATGTACGCGATTTGAAACTTCTGGAGACAAGGGGGCAGCTCCCGGAGGGCCCTGCTGTGGTCCGAACAATGGCTGCCCCAGGTTTTGCTGTCCAAGGATGCGATTGTTTGGCGAGAACATGGCCTCGGCCGCTTCTGGGACATTTCTGGCTTGTTGTGGCCAATGGCGGTTCTGTGCTGCCTCATAGTAAGCACTGTCGTTTGGCGGTGCAGTGTTACCATTGACAGCCGCATTCCGTGGTGGTGACAAAGGGCGCGGAGCAGGCATAGTTGATACCATAGTACCCATTGGAGTCGTCACGCGGATAGCGTTTGGATCCCCGTTGGTACCACATTCGATCTTGTAACCAGGAGGTAAGAAGGTGTTGAAGCCCTGGATAAGATTCGGGTGCCCAGCAAACAGAGTAGACACTCGCTCGATAACGCCCGGAGTGTCAATAGCCGCGCTCTTGAAATCTTTCATAATGTCTAAGAATCTATTATAGACATCTGGATGATCTGCGAATTGGACCTTGACTTGATCGAGATAACTGAGTGCATCCTAGAAAGCATGTTAGTACCTTTGATGGCCGTACTGTGTTCAATCACCCACGCTTACATTCAATATTGGTTGCTGGCCTTGGCCCATACCCATGGGGCCAGGGGGTCCCCCAAAAGGCATGACCATGGACGGTTGGGGAGGAGGCTGCGCCGCATGTTGCATCCTTGGTGTGGTATCGCCCTGTTGCGTTGGGGGATTACCAAACGCAGCCGCAGGGGGATTCGGACCTCCCAAAGGGCCTCCTAATGGACCACCCAACGGGCCAGGCTGTCCAAGGAGTCCGTTGGGGCCGTGAATAGTGCGTGTAGAAGGCGCGACCGCCACTGGTTGGTGGATCTGAATCGGCCCTGAATGGTTCTCAAGGGCGGCTTGTTCATGCTGTTGTCGATCGCGCAAATCGCGATCTCGCTGTTCCACTTCTCGCTTAATGATGTCCTCCTGGGCAGCGTGTGATTCCATTATCTCCCGTTCTCGGGCTTCTCTCTCTCGCAAATCCCTCTCTCGGTCCCCATTTGAAGGCGCCGAAGCCTGCATTGCCTGCGCTTGAAGCGTTTGTGTTAGGCCCGGTAATGAATATGATGGTCCTTGCTGTGGATTACTCTGCAGGTTCTGTGGTGGAGGCCCTGCTTCTGAGGAAGGCGGTCGCTGGACAGATTGGTGGGGTGAGGATTGGGGCGGTTGTTGGGTCAGCCCCGCAAGAGCTGGGAGAGTCTGGTTGTGTTGTGTGGCGGCACTTGAAGAGTAGAAAGGAGTTGCTAGAGTATAGTCAGTCATAATAATGGCGTGAGTGTATGAGGTGCACATACCAGAGGGTGGAGGAAGGACAGGCCCAGCACCCTGCGCAGGTGACGCCTGAGTTGACGACTGCTGGTTTGCATTGCTCGATCTGCAGTTCACGAAGTCAGTGACGGCCATGGCGAACGAAGGTTCCGAGATCGGCTTGACAGCTTGAGAGCTCCCAGTAACCGGTCGCAAGTGCTGCCCAGAAAATGCAAGAGCACCAGAACAAGAACTTACCCAAACGATGCCAGCGGGCGCGAAGCCTGTGTCTGGCCTTGCTCGGTTTGCTGTTGTCCGGGCGCCGGTGGCCACGCCTCACGATGCGCTGGATTCATCTCGGCTTTACAGCTGGTGGGTCGGTCTTAAGCGTGATGCGACGGCAAGAGGCACGACGCGTTTTCGTGTCTGTAGGCGTCTCAGGAGGCACTTCAGCTCATGGAGAGCTCCGATGAAGTGTTCTACACTGTTGCTCGCCTAGGCCCGCGAAGAGGGTCGATTCGGAGCTGGTCGAGCACCAGTCTCTAGATTTAGGAGGCTAAGCGCGAGCGCAAGAGGGCCGCGCGAAGGTGACTATTCGTGGAAACGCCGGGATAGTGCTATAGGAGGATGCTCAGGCGTGAGCGACACACGTCAGATGAGCAGCTCAGGAGGGATGGGTGATGTGATCCGTCGGTGCTGTGGGCGATGAGGAGTTAAGATCAAGCTGGGGATCTTCCAAGAGGCGCGGAGCTATGGTTGATCCGGGCCCACGAATGGACAAGCGTCTAGTTGGATGCGCCAAACCCAACAAGGCCCATTGTTCGACAAGCCTCGGAACATCTCATCAGGGGAAGTGGATCAACGGAAGGGAGCCCGTAGTCACGTGTGTTCATCATTAGTTTCCACCACGAGGGCCCACATGACGCAGCCAGTATCTCTCATCATTACGTGCACTCCACACCACCATCTCCCCTCACACCTGTGGACATTTCATCAAAGAGACTGACCGCACTGCATTCACCCCACACTCGAAAAACTACTTTCGTACATTCAAGACAATCTGCTTAAAGGCTTCAACCCAGCAGCACTGGTCCATGCCCACTTAGGGCATCCAACACCACTACACCAAAAACGCCCGCTTCCAAAGGAACACACATCATACATCATCAGGTATCTACCACCTATTCTCCGCGTCTAGAAAATCCACTGGAAGGACTCCTTGACCTCGAAGCTGAGTTCAGCCCTATATCATGTTTGTAAGCAGCTGTCCGTCCGATGGGAAGAGTGGAAAAAGACGTCAGGGGCAAGGGGATGGGAAACAGAGGGGGATATAACATACCTAATATCCTCACTACTAGCCCCAACCAGCACCTTAAACGCGCCCTCCTCAGCAATATACGCACCCGTCTGCCCCAACGTCGTATCAAAGTACCCCACCGAGTACTTGTTCAACTTCAGCGCCACATTCTTCGTCTCGCCGGGCTCAAGGAACACCTTTCCGAACGCCTGGAGTTCCTTCTCGGGACGCGGAAGTGTCGACTTGACATCCTTGACGTACGCCTGCACAATCTCGTGTGCGGCGACGGACCCAGTGTTGGTGACAGGCACGGTGATGGTGATGTCGTTGGATTCGGTCAGGACCGTGTTGTCGATGGTGGCGGTACCATATTCAAAGGTGGTGTATGTCAGGCCGTGACCGAAGGGGAAGAGCGGTGCGATCTTGGAACGCTCGTAATGTCTGTAACCGATGAAGAGACCCTCTCCGTAGACCGTCTGCAGGTTCTCGCCGGGCCAATTATGGTACGCCGGGTTATCTTCCAGCCGCTTGGGGAACGTCGTCGGCAACTTTCCGCTGGGGCTCTGGACTCCAAAGAGCACGTCAGCGAGCGCGTTACCGGCTTCCTGGCCCTGGTACCACGCCTGCAGGATAGCAGGAGCCTGGTCTACCCAAGGCATGGTGACTGGAGTTCCAGATTGGTTTACGACGACGGTGCGGGGATTTGCGGCAAGAACAGCTTCGATGAGACGGTCTTGCGATCCGTTCTTGGGAAGGTCCATGGTCTGTCTGTCGTAGCCTTCTGATTCCCATTCGGCATCGAGACCAACAACTAGGATAGCCACATCGGCCTCCTTTGCTGCATTGGCGGCCTCCTGCAACCGGTCGACCTTGTCCTCCTCTTGATAGCCAATACGGCAACCGCCATAGTCGTGTCGTCGTCCAATGATGGAAACCTTGGAGGCGGGTCGCACCTCGTTCGTGCTGTCAATTAGAATCTCAACCGGCTTGCCCTCCTCGAGTTGGATGGTCTTCAACACATCCTCGGAAGCTGAGAACATGGCCTCGCCCTCATCTACCCAGTCCCAGTTGTCGATGAAGAGCTCTCCGTTAATGTACATCTTTCCAGGACCGACTGATGCAAAGCTGAACATGTGATTACCGGTCGTCTTGGGCGTGATCGTGAACTTGACCTTGAAGGAGAAATCAGGCAGCACGTCCTTTGGCGCCGAGTCCCATAGCCAGAGATCCGTGCTGACTTTGTGCTGAACAACAGCTGGCTCGCCATGAAATTTATCACCACGGAAGTATTCTAATCGCACGCCCTGCTGGCCATCCGGTGCTGTGCAGTAAGGCGTGGCAAGGGGAAGCCATTTCGCGCTGTCGCAGCCCTGGGCGAATGTAAGCTCACCATCGAAACGGGACCGGATTCCATCCCAGGGAGTGACGGTGTAATATGGGTTTAGGCCAGCACTTCCTCCACCTCCAACTATTGCTCGCTTAACATTTGGCCCAATCACCGCCACCTTCTTGACGTCCTTGATAGGGAGCACATTATTCTCATTCTTCAATAATGTCAATCCTTCGATACCAGTTTGACGAATAAGATTGCTAGTTGCGGCGTTGTTGTTCGACTTCTCCGGGGGTTCTGGTGGGCCGTCCAAGCCTTTTGTCCGCTCAACCAGGTACAAGACGTTTCCTGCCATGAACTCAATCTGCTCGCGCGTGATTTCACCAACCTCCAGGGCTTCCATGACTTGGTCGAGTTGGCGCCATTTGGAGGGGCCGGGCATTTCGATATCAACACCTGCTTTTATTGAAGGGGCAGTAGCATATGTTCCCGTCCAGTCAGAAATAATAGCTCCTTCCCACTTCCACTCTCCACGAAGGATCTCTTTGAGGGAGTGTTCATACTCGTCTGCGTGGACGCCATTGACGCAGTTGTAAGCACTCATCAGTGCCCATGGCGAGGCTTCCCTAACGGCAATCTCGAAAGGCTTCAGGTAGATTTCTCGCATTGGCCTCTCTGCAATTACGGCATTGTAGGCCTGGCGTTGGGTCTCCTGCTCGTTACCAAAGAAATGCTTGATGGTTGCCGCAACACCTTTGCTCTGTAGGCCACGGACATACGATGCTGCCAACTTTCCGGTAAGATATGGATCTTCGGAGTACGACTCAAAGTTCCGGCCACCAAGGGGCGAACGGTGCATGCACACAGTGGGAGCAAGGAGGACGTTAGCACCACGAGCCTTTGTCTCATCTCCGAGATGGCGACCAATCTCCTCCATCAGATCCAGATTCCATGTGGATGCCATGGATATACCACATGGAAACAGGGCAGCCTATCATGTGTCAACTTCATCTACTCGACCTATCAGCGAACAGCTTACTGGGGTGCCATTTGTGAAGAACTCTCCTCGAGCACCGTTCGGGCCGTCGGTCGTCTTGATAGATGGAATGCCCTTTTCAGGAATGGCTTTTGTCCGCCAGAAGTCTGCTCCCGCAAGGAGGGAAATCTGTAAAGTCAGCTTACCCCTCCACAAAGTGTGTCATGTGTCGGCAGATAGATCAATATGACCACATTGCCAACAGAGATTGATATGGCAGCCTCATTTCCAGAGACCAGTAAACGAGATCTTGAAAACCACAGAATGGAGACGTCAAGATATGCTCGTTGGACAAAAGTCTGTGTACAGAATCTTTGAGGCTCTGAAGTGCTCCAACTGTCTCCCTCAAGCCCCACTAACCAGGCTCTGAAAATGACATTGCATATTCAAGAGAGTACGATCCTTCCGCAGCACGTGTGCACCCTCGTGGTGGGGGTCCAAGCTCTTCCTCAAGTACCGAGAAAAACACCACATACCTGCTCCTCCAAGGTCAACTTGGCAGCCAACTCCCTCGCCCGATCGTCCGGCCTCTCGGACCCGTAAATCTTCTTTCCAGTCATGGCGTCGTTGATGTCGTCAATCGACTTCTCGTCGGGAGTCGAGGTAGGAGTAAGGAACGGAGTGTCGACAATAGGCTGCACCAGGATGGCCGGGTGCTTTATATCGAGGTCCTTAACCTGTGCTCCCTCAATCGGACTGGGATGGGCCACCTCGATATCGGTCATGGTAGCCTCGCCCGGGATCCAATCTTGCAATGTCGGAATGTCTGGACGAGATGCCGCAGTCTCGCCACGCAGCGAGCAATGCTTCCCGAGCCGACTTGTCGCTTCAATGGACAAGAGGATGGACAAAGAGTAGGATGCTGAACCCAAAGTTTACAGCAGAGCAATCGCCGTAGATTGTCATCTTTTAGTAGCCGGGGCACAGAAGACGCAGCTATCAACCCACGCATAGCGTTAGGTGCGTGGACCCAGAAACATGTCGAATATCCGGATGTATTGGAACAAGCCTTGTACCTAGTCACGGAAGGCAGGCACGTCTCATGAGACGGCCTCTTGGGCGCCATTGGCCCGCCCAACGGCAATGTACCGAAGTACTCGCACACTCGCCTCGAACTGCCAGAGAGCCGCCCTATTTCACTCAATCTAGATCAGAGTGACAGGGCCGTCCTGTGGCGAACGTCCCAGGTGACAACGCGGGGTGAGCGGGGGGTGCAATGTCTTGCGCTGCTCCACTGTGTCGACCACTAAGGAAGGGCATAAGGGCCAGAATTGCCGCGAAAGGCAGCACAATGGCATTAATGGATTGCATATTGTCGTCTGCGGCCAGGCTGCGTGCAGCAGCCGCCCGCCACAATGGTAAGCATCGCTGATGGTGATTCGACGCTGGAGCATACAAGCCTGGCGGTGATAGCGGTCCTCAGATGCGCCCCGGGCGTGGATGCTCCGAAGCTAGTCTGGATCGCCAGAGCAGAGCAGCACGGCGGTCCAGTGGACATGTGCGAGCCTCTGATGGCCGGATAAATTTTTGGGAGCGCGTCGTGTTTTGCAGCGCTGGCGTCGGAGGCGCGGGAGCGTTGGCGTCGACGCGGCTCGAGCGGTCCGGAAGCCGTCGAGACGGCGCGGAGGAATATCAACGTGACTTGCTGCCGGCCCCGCCAAGGAGTCCGTCTGGAGACGTCCCCAGTTCGAGATAAATTGATAATCAAGTCTGACGCTGCAGAGTGTGTTGAAGAGTGTGATGGCGGTCGAGGCTCGCAGTGTCATATGCTAGAGCGCATTTCATGCCTCAACCATCACCAGACACAGCACCATCTCAATAATTGCATATCCACAGGGCGGATCGAATCCCATCGTCTACCGTGCCCGTGCCCCAGACGGACTCTACAAAACGCCGTGAGCAGTGGAATGTGGCACGATATCGCAAATTGTCTTTGAATACCTTTGAACCGAAGAGGACCATCTATAACAAAATTCGATTGTCTGTCTATCGCGCCGTTGCTCCATTCGCCTCACCCAGGACAGGCACCAAAGCCCGCATCTGCTTGACTCCTGTTTCCCGACCTCGCCGAAAGTCGGTATCGGCCGGCTGTCACGTCCAGCAGCATACCGTCTGCCCCCCCAAGATACGCAGAAACTGGTGCAATCGCCAGTGTGATCAACTTTTAATCAGACCCTGCCAGGTCAAAATCAACCACTCGTTTTGAAGATGCAACTACTGTTGCCTTCCTGTCTATGCATATGATATCATACTCACCCTACCAGTCATTGGCAGGTGCCTTTCTCCCATGCATGGCGGCTTGACGTTGCCTCAGCGCTTCTGCCAGGCCGCCCGCAATGCTTCCGCTACTGTCTCTAGCGCCAGTCTCCATGCTACTCGCTCCACTCCCGGAGTAGCCGCTGTCCCGCGCCGCGAGGTCCGGGGCGGCTTTTCTTCCCGCTGGACGTTTCGCAGGCGGAGCCGGGGCTGCACCCTTGGCGCGAGTTCCTCCGTTCGCACCAGCAGCGGGACGAGCTGGAGGTGCCGGCGGGGCTGGAGGGGGTGCCGGTTTGTTGACCACTTCCTCTAAATATGCGGATGGGGCCCACCCAGACGCGGACTTGTCTAATTTACTCGCCAACCACCAGCCTGCGACTTTGTCAGATATTGAGCTACATCAAAATGTCGTGCAGATATACGAACCGTTGGTTTCTTTTTGGGTCACCAATATCGTCTCACCCTTCGCAATGGTGAGCTCCCCAGCTGATTGTCCTGCAAAATCATACAGAGCGCGATACGTTGGCTCCTGTGGTGCTGGGGGTGGTGCAGGAGGACCTGGGGGAGGTGGAGGTGGAGGTGCACGCGTTGATGCTGACGACGCATTGCGTGCGTGATTGATGCCGTTTGATAACGCTGCAACTGGTTGAGCCATAGGTTGTGGTACCGCCCTCGGCTGGGCTGCCGCAGGTGTTGTCTGCCTAGGTTGTGCAGGGCGACTGGCGAGCTTGGACGGACCCCCACCAGGTCCTCCAGGACGCAGAAGTTTGCCCTTTGTTATCGGCTTAGCGGCAATCTGCTTCCCTTTGGGAGTAGGCCTTGACACCGAGTTAGGGGGCTCCCCTGGACCGGTGTGGATTGTCCCGCTCTTGTACAGGTCATCCCTTGGGACTGCGGGGTCTTTCATAGTCTTGACTTGCGCAAGCTTTCCTGGTTTCTTGCTGTACTCGATTCTACAGTGGATTAGTAACAGCTGAATTCCAGGGGAATTCAGAACTTACGTGTTTCCGATCTTCAAGTTCAGCGAGCCTCGAAGGGTAGTATGCAAATGAGTGAAGAACTCAGTCTTGAAGACGCAGTTTACCAGAGGATCTGGCTCATTCGGGGCACCAACCCCTATCGCAAACCAATCATCTTTCAGCGTTGAGGCACTGATGTACTTGATGGCGCCTAGGGGTATTGTTCGCTCGGCCTGGATCTGTACCTGCCGGTTTACCAAGACCTGCCTGACCAAGTACACATTTTTCTTCGTGAGTACCAGGGTACGAGGCTCCGGTTTACTCGAACGTCCAAGTTTTGAGACCAGAGTCTCAGCTGTGCACGAGAAAAGGACCTCTTCGCCGCCGATATTGATAGCGTTGGCTATCACCTCACCACGGCCACCCTTATTTCCGATGCCGAGATAGTCTCCCATGAATCGGCGCGAGCCAATGATACTGAATCTCCTTCTCTCTTTGCGCCCGGCCAGAATCTTGTGGCCCTGGTCACGCACTTGGATGAACTCTGAACTGCCATTTATGCGCCTCCAGAATCGCTGTATCCGAATGGCACATTCGGTTCTATAACGCAGATAATTTCTCCAGGCACGTTGGATTCGAATAGCCATATTGTGCCAGTAGCGGTCACGCATTGTCTCCAGCGCGAACAAGGTTTCCGGGGTCTTGATAAACACCTTGGTGACACCCATTTGGAATTCCTCCGCAGGGATATTGGTATCCCGGAGAATTTGCTTGGCACCGCTCTGATAATCACCTGTCCAAGTGTATTCGCCTGCGTAAGATGTCTTCGGGGATAGTAAGAAAAACCGCTCAACGAATTTCTCGAAGGTTTGACGGGACGCGAAGCCGGCACGCCGAATCCGAACGTTCTCCTGCAGACCCAAGTACTTGATTTGATGAAGAACGTTGGGATCATTATACTCGGTAGGCGACTTGTTCTCATTGGGCTTTATTGTACGAATGTACGACGGCTGAGCTTTCATCAAGGTCGTAACCAAATCGTTCGCGGATGCTTTGATCTTATCGCCAGCAGTCGGTGGTCGTCTCCGGTTGTCCTGATCGACCTGGTGTGGGAAGAGCGTATGGACGAAAGTGTTGCTACTTTGACCAAGAAGATTGAGAAGGTCCTTCAGGAGTTGATCTTTATTCTTGTCTGTCATCCCGTCTATGGCGTACGACACATCACCAGCGTAATGCTTAATGATGAACTGTCCTTGTCGGGGTTGGAAATTAGGGTTGGACGAGAGGGCATTCAATCGTTGGACAAAGGTTTGATCGGCTGCTGATGGATCTGCGTGCGCTGTAGCACAGGCATCGTTCAAAGCGGCAAACACACCAGGGGGTCGCTTTTCCTCAATCAACTCGCACACCACTTTGTTATCAAAGTACTTGATGGGAGTCCACTTGATCTGTTCCCTGGCATACTCATCCTGCTCCGCTTTCAACGTAAGCTGAATGAAAATTTGCTGAAGTTTTTCGTTGACGTAGTTGATGCATAGCTGCTCAAAGCTGTTGCGCTCGAAAATCTCGAATCCGTAAATGTCCAAAATACCGATCGAGTGCGCCATTGCTGCGCGAGCCTTCAAGGAAACGTTTACTCTTTCCACAATCCAGTCGAACAGGTTGAAGTATATGGCCTTCGCCAGGGCGTCTCGCACCGAGGATGCTTGTGCGGGATTCAGAGGCACATCGTATACAGAGCCCCTTCTACCTCCTCGGCTTGTTTCCAACACTCTCTCGACGAGAGCTTTGTTGACGTGAGGAGACTCGACTTCCAACAGGTAGGCCACGAAATCAACGACGGACTGGTCGGTAATCGCAGCATTGCCCGAATCGTCCTCGTGGAAAGATACGTTCCCCAGCCACAGAATAGCGGCAAGCATTCGGAAGATATTGTCCTGCTCGGCCTGTGACAATCCAATGATCTTCATGGCATTGAGGGTATCCTTGAATTCTGCATGATCATCGATGCCTTGTACATCAGTGCACTTTGATTTACTTGTGTACAAGTATGACTGCGGTTGTTGGATCCCGAATGTTTCTGCGTACACGTCAGTCAACTTTCTCATATTATAACACGCCATACCCATACCTCGGTAATTGGGAGATGCGGCCTTTGCAAATTGATAGAAGATGTGGAAGTTGCGCTCGTTGGTAATTTGGCCGACTACTCTCGACTTTTCAAGCAAGTAATTGTTGATGTTTGCGCCTACTGGTTCTCCTTGCGCGTTGAACTGAATCTCCAAGTATTTTCCAAAGCGCGAGGAATTGTTATTTCTCAAGGTCTTTGCATTTCCGAAGGATTCAAGCAGCGGATTTGTGGCCAGCACCATGTCCTTTATTTCTTGAATGGAGGAATTGCTTCCGCCAGATACATTCGCAATGTACTGCATGAGACGCTTCGCGGCCTCGGTCTTTCCAGCTCCTGATTCTCCAGAAATGATGACACACTGGTTCTCCTTGTATGCGTTCATGTTGTAGTACGAGGACTCCGCGATCGCGAACACGTGGGGAGGAACCTAAAAGTTCAGCTTCCAGGTGCATGCGCAACGTTCTCGAAATGCTTACCTCCAGTCGGTTCTTGCCCTTGTAGCTGTTCAGCACCTCGTCCGTGTATATTCCCACTGGCACTGGTAAGCAAGACTCTGGTCGGGTATGGTGTTGTCTAACATACAGTCTCGGAAAGGGTTGACCGACACCAGCACATGGCCAATGTATGTCTGCGACCAGCTCAGTACATGTCCCCACGCAAGGCCGCAACTCATAACGGCGGGGCGGGTGAGGGGTGTCCACATACGTAAATCTCCGCATTCTCGAAGCGCTTCTTCAGGTTATCGTTGATAGCCTCGTTAGAGATCTTAGAGATCAGCGTGAGATCCGACACGCCCACTTCCTTCTTTTTGGTGGATTCGAAGACGGCCTTCTTCGAGAATTGCGTCTTCTGTCCTCCACGAGCAGGTTTGCTGTCGCCTGCATCCTTTTTGCGCCCTGCGCGCTTCGTTTGCGCCTAGAGAGAGGGTCCTTCATTAGCCTGTGTCCTGCTGCCAGAGTGCAGAGATTGTGAGCATCCTACCATGATCGGAGCCCAAAACCGCGCTCAGGTCTCACGGGGCGTGTGTCGACTGCGGGGAGCAGTATAGGGTTTGCGGGGTGCTAGACAATGCGGGTATGATGCCGAGAACTGAGATGTGTATGGGAGTAGGCGCGAGGGAGGGCGGGAACAGTCCTTGAGGTCGTGGTGTGGAGGATGTTTGGTGGGCAGCTGTCGCACGCTTCAGATCCCACCCTCGTCACTCGGCCTCGTCGGAACGGCCACAGCCAGCCACCTTGCACCGCCTCAAACGGCAACGAATCATCCACGCAAGCATTTTCCTTGGCCTCACCCCATCATTACTCACCCATCAACCATGCCGCGCGACCTATACAAAGCCTTCACCTTGTGCACGTCACAGATCGCTTGTTGCGCACACTATTCACATCGAGGTGGCATTTGTCGTATTCTTTCAAACACCAAAGAGTGCCTCCCTAGACCCGCGCCATGCAACGCACATGCTAGTCATCATGAACAAACGAGTGCTCCTGTGTCATATACAGGACTGTCAGAAAGAAGTGAAAAATGACAACATCGCTGACGTCCATCGTGACAGTAAACTCCTGTTGATGCCAATGCCCAGATATGAATATCCCTCATATCCCCAAAACGCCGTCGCTTCCAATATGAACACCGAGAAATGCAGTATGCATTATAGGACATCGCCTCCGAATCGCCCAACGCTGACCCAATCTTCTTTCTTGTTTTCCTCCAACTGAGGTCCCTTCCATGTGTACGTCGTAGGGTCTAAGAGACAACCCAGACCACCGCCTTGGATCCAGCCTTCGAAGACAGATTCGATGAATTCCAACTTCATCCGAAGACCGTTCCCTTCTGCAATTTCCTTGTAGGGGTCTGCCTTGCCAGCTGGGCCGTATAGCAGTTGTTGGGGAGAGCCATACAGGACTTCGCGTTCCTTGATGCACTTCCATGCAATCTCTCCCGTGCGTTTGAAACGATTAGTCGCCTCCAAGGACAAACAGGTGAAATTACAATAGCCTGCGTCAGTGGAGATCACCAGCTTAGTGTGATCCGGAAAGTTGACCTGACATGCGTATTAGCAGTGAAGGTTAGAGAATCTTAGCTTGCAGGTCTTACCTGAAAGGCACCATCGACAAACCCCCAGATCCCGACATTACCGAGACGCTGATAGAAGCGGACGAAATTGGGTCGTCCAGGCACCTTTGCTCGAGAGGAATCGTCGAGCCCAAGTTGTACACACATGTACTTTCCAAACTTGGACCAAATAGTTCGCATGACCTTGGAACGGGTTGCGTCCGTAACCTCAACACGAGAGAGGGCCTTCCTAGAATTCGGGCTTGCGTAGTACTCGATGGGAATCTGCGACATATAGTCGGGGTCTTTGGCGAGCAGCTTGAGATACGAATTCCCATCAGGGCAGAAAGCCATGGTGACTGGATGTTGATCCGTGGCTGTTGCAAGACAACCGACAGTGCCGTCCTCAAGAACATATCCCACACCATGCTTTCGAGAGTAATCCACCCACTTCGCCACAAAAGGGAGCTGCGATGACTTCGTTCGTGGAGCATTGGATGGCTGTTTTTGAAGAGCGCGAGTTACATTCTCCCTGAACGTGTACAGCTGCTTCAGAACTGCCACAGGATCGGAGAATGGCGCTTCCTCACCCAAAAGGCGGAGTCCAGCGCTTGGCTGTGACGGAGGAGCGCTCGACTTTTCAGGTACCCTAGATATTGGCTTCGCGATGCGTAGCGGTAGCACCTCTGGCAAACGCTCCACCTTCTCCTGTGTCGGTTCTTTCATCGTCCGTGGACGTTGTACTGTACGGGTGTGTCGAGGTACTCTTGGAGGTACGGTTGCTGCTGCCGCGGTTGTCGTAGTAGCACGGTCAGGGTTAGATACTTTTCGTACCGATCTCATCCGTGTTGGCGCCTTCTCTGTTCCTCTTGGTGCAGGTTCCTTCTCCGCCACTCTCCTCGCAGTCTCAACCTCTTGTATCTTCTGTGCTGGCTCTGTATTTTCCTTGAGCGTGGACATGGCCTCTGCCCGCCTTGTAGTCCGCACTGGTCCCTCCTTTGATGATCGATCGTTCCCTGTAGTCTCTATCAGAGCCCGTCCCTCCGCCGACGATTCCTTCTCTTCACTAATCTCACTTAATCCGTTGGACGGGCGGAACGGCCAGTGAGTCCGCTCTGGGAATGGCAAGTACACTGTGTCCTTAGCAAAGGGGATGTTAGGTTGCTTCCCTGATTCTATTTCTTTCTGGCAGTCTCGTGCAACGGTTTTGTTCCTCCTGCTCCCATACGCCCCAAATGTCTTTCCTGGCGCGTATTCGCCAACTGCAGATGATTTGCACATGGTGTACCATTCATCGGTGTAGCCCTTTTTAATGGTTGAGGCGGTGGGCGGGCGAATCTTTGGCCATTTAGGAACTCTTGAGGTGCAACCACTGTCCAGCTGCAACGGTACATGTCCAAGTCTGAAGAATTGGTGGGTCACGATCTGGTCCGGAGTTGGCCGCTCGTCCTCATGAACAAGTAGGAGGGAAACGATATCGCGGAGGTCGTCCGTGATCTCGTTGGGGAATTTAGCAAGGTCGGGCCACGTATATTCGCGGGCCTTCAGTTTGCGATAGATGTCTTCGCGCTTGGCAGCATGGAAGGGCGCCCTACCGACGGCGAGCGTGTACCTAGAACAGTAAGTCTTTTATCCCACATCGAGGAAAGTAAAACCTACATCATAATACCAATAGCCCATAGGTCCACCTTTTCATCGTGCCCCTTGCCCGTCTTCTCCAACACCTCTGGCGCAAGGTAATTCGGCGTCCCACACATAGTGGTCCTCCGAATTGCGCCGAAATCACTCTGTGATACGAGTAGTGCAGCAAGCCCGAAATCTCCAACTTTGACATTCATGTCCTCGTCAAGGAACAAGTTGCCTGTCTTCAAGTCTCGATGCACAATGTTGCGTTGATGTAGGTATTTGATCGCTCCGCAGGTCTGAATCATGAAACGCCTGATCTCGGGCATGGTGAAATACTTGCGCTTTTTGATGGCGTCGGCAAGAGAGCCATTAGAGCAAAGCTCTAGGACAACGAAGGTGCTTGTCTCAAAAGAGAATGATCGGTAGAATTCGACGATGTTGGGATGTGCCAGCTTGGAGTGTATTTGGAGCTCAGTCACGAACTAAAACGCGTCAGCAGTGGTCTAGATAAACGGATCGGAGGCATCGTACCTTTTGTGCCAATTTGGGGGGCTCCATCTTCGACCTCACAATCTTCAAAGCGATCGGTTTGGTGCCGTGATATTCGGGCCCCATCAGTTTCGCACGATGGCAGATGGCGAAGCCGCCCTTGCCCAGCTGGTGGCCCGTCTCATACTGGAGGTTCTCGGGGTCTACTACCACCTCAGGCGGCGGGTCGGCATGGGGTGAGGGTGCTGACATTTCTTTTCGTGTGGTTGTCGAGATGGCTCGAACTTCGAAGATGTCCAAGTGGTGTTGAAGTTCTGGCGGACGGGATCAATAACAAACAACTCGCCTAAGTTGGCAGGGGGACCTTGGGCGCTTGGGCCGACCTCGCGTGCAGCACGACCGTGGGATGAATGGCTGCAAATATGGAAGCAATGCACGCCCAATCCAGGTTGCGAAGAAAGAAAATGCAGCGACAATGGTGTCTGCCGTGGGCAAGAGAAAGTAAAGAGGTACCCAGAGGGAGGCGGTACCAAACTTGAGAGCATTGTTATGATTATACCGTATCGGGCTAGCCTCGCCCGGAAGTAGCGCGGACAGCTTTCGCAGGCAACCTCACTCAACCGGAATAGACAGAAAAACTCCAGAGGACAGCCGCCAGCATTTCTTCACGATCTTCCAAGACTAATATAGGATGGAACTATAATCCCGCCACTTCCAATCCATCCATGAGCTCCCGGAGCCCTTCAATGCCTGGATTCATCTCTTCCTAGCCTTCCGACCTTCCAGCCGATCCGACCTCCACCATGTCGCTTACCCTCAAAATCACCTCGCTCTTCGTGAGAACGTTGGCGAAGCCCATGGCCGTTAGTTTGCAACTGTAAATGGCATGTTTTATGCTGAGCAAGTTCCAGAATGCAATCAAGCGCAATGCACACGAGCATGAGCGTTTCCGCAAGATATGTGTTTCATTTGCACAAGGCCTCCATCGGATCGACATGCGCATGAGGCTCGGACTTCTGCAAGATCCCGCTGTCATCGACCGACAGATCGCCAGGGAGGTGGCTGCGGCGAAAGCAGCGCGCGAGAAGACACATATGCCGACCGTGAAGACAGAAGCAGAGACGCTGGCAGACAAAGCGTTGACAGCGAAAGAAAGAGAAGCAATCAAAAAGAAGGCGGAGCAAGCACATAAGCCCCGCATACGGCCCCTCTCGGAAACAAAAGCCATCGAGACCGGCGCGAACTTCGTTTCAGAAGCCTTCATCTTTGGGGTAGGCATTGGGGTCATTGTATTCGAGCAATGGAGGCAAAGGAGAAAGGCTAGGAACCAACGAGATGATATCAAGGAAGACTTGGAAGAAGTCCAGCAGGAGCTCAAGGCTGTCAAAGCGGAGCTGGAAGAATTGAAGTCGAGACAGATTCCAGAGACCACGACTGCGAAATTACTTGGCTTTTGGAAAGGAAAGCAGGAGCCAGTAAATCCTGAGGACAAGAAAAACGTGGATCTGAAGTCGAAGGAGATGCTACAACCATCAATACCCACACCTACACCGGCCGTATCACAAAGTGATGGACAACCAAAAGCGGAGCAAGCACCAACCAAAAGCTCATAGCATATGTTAGGTACCCAAATCGCGCCAAATGAAGCCGCATCGCCATGTCTTCTTTGTAGGCTTTGTAATGCATATACGAATGAGTCTCGGGACTCTTATTCCCCACTCTGATACCCTACTTAGATAGATACTGACAACCGCGTTTCTGATTCCCCTCTTCCCTGTATAAAAACTTCATATGTATAATTCACGCATGTAAAAAGTTCGGTTGAACGACGCGGTGGCTCGGCATGTCACACACATAATAAAACTTGGAGAAATATGACGATCAAGCATCTTCTATGAAGGGACCAAAGGGTTATTGTTTCGATGTCGATATATATTTGCAGACAATTTGTTGCCAATTCTCCCATCTTTTTCCACTTTCGTTCTACATGAGGCAGTGGCGATGGCGATGGGCGTTCTTTCCACTCTCCAGTAAACCTAAACATCACCTCCTAGCTAGAAGTGTGCGAGCTCCCCCATACAACCACATTTCAAACTCTACTTGACGATTGCGTCCCTTGCGCGCTTCGTCCCAAGCTCTTCGATCGTACCCAAGCCTAAACTGTGGTCGAATCAAACACCTTCCACCTCTCCACCACCCACCATGGCACACCTCAACAGCCAACCATCCCGCTCAAAATACTTCTCCTCTCCCGAGAACCATAAGCATACTCGCCGCCTTCACGAGGATACCACATCCCACACAACTCAACTCATCAACAGCTCAGTCCCAGCTCACGTGGACAGCCGTCGCGACTTCTCCGCTGCTGCTACCAAACCCCTCCAACACTCTCACTCCTATACCAACACCAAGATCACCAACATATTCACATCGCATCGTCCCAATGCCCAGGAAGAGACCAAACCTAGCAACGCAGTCATGGACCTTTTACCCTTCTGTACCACGGATCAAGAGAGGCCACTGAGTAAAGAGCAGGTCATCGGGCTGAGCGATGTCGCCGGGAGCTTGAAGGAGGTTGTACTGTTGGCGCTGAGGGCTAGTGTTGATGGGGAGGCCGCGAGGGTGTTGGAGGAAGCGGTGGGCAAGGAGAGGGTTGCGAGTGTGGTGGAGTTTTGGGCGGATGAGTATGTTGTTGAGTAGGGGTTGATGATGGAGAGGAAAAGGAGAGGGCGAGATAGGGCGAAAAAGAGTGGCAATTTGGGGGTTTGTGATCCAGTCATTTGTAGGTGTGAAGCGGCGTGTGATGCATTGGTTCTTAGGTTTCAGGCTGCCCAGATGTCAGTCGCTCTTGTATGTATTGTATGGGGGTGACCCCACGGTGTTGAGGAGAGTGTATATGATGACCACCACTGCAATTCTCTACCGCATCTCTCCCCACGTGCACACCCACGTGTCCAACTCCCTAGGTATATAATTTCCCCATATATATACCATCCTTCCGTCTACACTCCCACGCCCATCCTAAATACAGAAAAGACCTTCTAAAAATCCAAGCTTGGTACGCAATTTGGCCACTAAAAATCCTTTCACTTATAGCCCATGGCCGTTTTTCTTTTCCTTCAAATTCCTAAAGTATCTACTGGGGCGTTGAAAGAGTTGGCACTTTACTAAAAATTGAAAATTCGTGCCCTTATGTCCCTCCTACAAGACCACAATGAAAAAGGCTCGAGAAAAATGCTGGAAAACTTTGTTCCTCAATCGAGTTCTGATCGACCTGATAAGGAAGAGAGATGGTAAGATTTTGTCTATGAAACAAAATTGGTGTGCTGTCGGAACATGGAGAAGGGGTGCTCTTTGGAAGTAAAATCTCTACGTGGCCTGACATCTATCTGGAGAAAACCTCGTTCACGTATTGAGCGACTTTAGCCGTATGTGGGAAAAAGAACGTACATCAGCCATAAAACATGTGAGGAGGAAGCCTTGTTTCCAAAATAATGGACGAAACACACTTGTAGTTGAATCTCTGCTCAGGAACGAAACTCTTACCAGTATACTGTGAGTATGGAATGGTCATAGAAGGGCGTATCGCAGGGCTGTTCTCGGGAACAAAAGTACAGAATCTGCTCGCATAATGTTTGGGGACAGCCTTGTTCCTAGTACAGACAACAAGACGCTTACGGAGAAGAGAATTTCTCTGAAATCTCAAAATATGGGAAGGTCACACTCCATGTGTGGAGAGACCCGTTACTCAAACAGCTACAATCGACGTGTATGCTAAAGGTCTTGTCACTAGCAATAATATGTCAACGTCGAAAGCATGCTTTGTTTTCAGACAGCAGAGTGAATGAACATAAGAGGCTTATCTCTATAGTAACGCAAGTGACTGGACACACGTATGATGGCTGTGGGGCTTGTTCCTCTAAACGAAATTAAATGGAGGCGGATTTGGGAAATGTTTTCCTGGAGCCAAGGGCTCGAGACGATTACTACATGTCGGGAAAAGGTCTCGGTTCTAAATGGACGTGTTCGATGCACGTGTGAAAGGCTCTTCTTTCCTGGATCGAAATACAAGGCCTGAGGATTTTACGTTCAGAGCAACTCTCCCCCCTTCACAATATATATTATGACATTCACAACTACGTCCAAAAGTTTAGCCATGTCGTGTCATGTCCCAGCGCCATTTCACGCCCGTCACATTCTCCCAAGAAATGTTTGCAGCTTTCACCGCCGAAAAATCAATTCAACGCTCATCCTCGGAAACACAAAAAGTTGAACTAAAACTGACGAGACACGCATCACATGTGCGCGTTGGAGCACTCTCTGGGATTGAAACGCTCCGCAATAACGTCTGGTGTGGAGACAACTGCTATTCTTTGATGTTGGATTGTGTTCTTTCTATGGAGAATAACAGATAATCTGTATCGAAATGCAAAGCACATACGAAATCGCAAATGTGCTGGAGTCTGTTGTGTGGGGAACCAAAATTCATACAATTCGCTTTCATCGCCGGGAAGATTGTTGAAGACGCCGCCCATGGCTGGGGATGAACAGCAGGAGGAGGGAGAGTCGTGATAAACCATTTCATGTATACAAGATGGGTACGGGGAACCAAGGCACGAGCAAGAATATGAACTTAAATTGTTTCAAACACGGCTCATGAACTCAGAGTACGATATTCAAAAGGTTTACCCTATCCGCCCCGAGATCAAAAATGTAGTAAACAAGCCTGGCATTGGCTTCCAATGTTCGAAACTCCCTAGAAAACAAAAATGACAACATACTCAAACCCAACCCCCCTGTTGCTTAAAAGAGATCTGAACCTGCCTAGTAAGAGAGAAATCTATCTCGGAACTGTCCTGAATATCTTCCTCCCTCCTTCCCGGAAAATCAGTATGGCCGTCCACATGACTTCCGACCTGACAGCCTCCCTTATCTCTCAAATTGTGGAATTCGATAGATTATGAGTGAGGTTCTTGTTGCTTTTAACCGATGGCCTGGAATTCCCATAGTTTGGAGCCAAGAGAATGCTGAAAGAAGTCTGAGGAGAAGTCTATGATGTCCGAGTGTTTTGTTCTCCAAGCTCCCTTTGATATCCATGCACGGAAACCAGCTTCAGCATACTGCCATGTCGGTTCTCGGGTACCTTGAGACATACATCCACTATCCCCTTCCGATACAGCATACCCTTGAACTGGAAAATCTGCCACATTCAGCATATGTGGCGCTTCTCCGGAAGAGACACATAACTTTTTAAAAAGGGTTTCAGGTTTGATGTCTTCCTCCTCTTCCTGTTACCCCCCGAAAAAGGTTTCTCGAAGCCACGCATGAGCCTCTCTACTATTCCATAACATCATGAGTGGATTAAACATGTCACCCAGACTCTACAAATGTCTATTTATCCCGCCTTATGGGAGCGGGCAGCCCAATCCCATTTACATACTCTAAAACCTTCTGTCAGGTATTACATGTGCCCTCCGTCGTTCTCCAGAGAGGGCCCCTCAAGCGTGACATGTGGGTTAAGGGAGTTGAAGTCCAAAAAAAAAGTTCCTACCTGTCGAATGTGGTATGCTCAAATTGCCTTCCAATGAATATAATAAAGGTTGAAGGAAGATGGTGGGTGTTTCTTCTCAGGCCTTGAAAGCAGTCACCAGAAAAATGGGGATAGAAATGCTCGATGGTGTCTGGTCCCAAAATTACCAAATATCTTTGACATGTGAACGTAAGACCTCCTCTTTTTCTCTGACTGTTCTCTCTACAATTTACAATTACCAAAGTTACGCAATATCTATGACTTATTTACAGAATCTCTCCAAAATCCGCTCCCAGAGGTTCTCATGCGTCTGGAAATAAGTAACCCTTGGGATTACTCCAATTCGAAGCCCCATTTCCCACGAAGTCCCAAAAGTCTTTGCAGGCACATTGAATGTGTTTTTTCCGCACCTTAACAGAAGATATGAGATTGAAATCCATCCTCTAAAGGCCTCATGCTGCTTCCTCTCTCTCTTTCCCCTCTCCCCCAGAACGGCCCATCCTGAACGTACGTGTGGACTCCCCACCCTCAACACCAAACCCCTCTCAAACCATACTATTCCCAACTATTTCGACAACGGCTTATACCGCTGCAACACGGATGGAATCAACATTACCTAAGGCGTGACTCGATGCCTTGTTCCAACTTCCATTCCCAAAAGGCTTGACAAAAGAAATGTCTATTGCCAGATTACATGTGGCCCTCTGGGCTCTAAAGGAAGCCACCTGGAGTGACATGTGCCCTTTATGCTGTTTCCTGGTTCCCCTGAAATAAAGCCAAAGGCATTCGAGGTCTCCAGAGAGAAGTATGGTCCCTAAGTCGTCATGCTCCATAGCTTCTTTTCCAAATATATCCGAGTCTTCCAATGAATGGAAAAAGTTCTCCTTTGCCTCTCTGAGGCTGGAGAGTTAAAAGTGGACGGAACCTCGGACATGTTGATTCCTCGCTCTCCTTCTCTCTACCCCACTATTTCTGGCTGTAAAGTTGCTAACTTTGAGAAAAATGTGGACTCTCTTACCTCTCTGTAAAGCGGATAGTACGAACATTATGTTGTTTGACAACTTCCAATCAAAACAAGACAAAAAGAATACAGCGAGCGAAGGATATACAGGTTCTATTCTTGAGAGAAAATTTGTCTAAGAAAGAGTCATTGCGATAGACGTGGACTGCCTGGCACAACCAGCAAGCATGTCATGGACTAAACCCGTGCTGCTAAAGAAATAATGTGGAGGGTTGGGATTGCTTTCGTACCCCTAGGGTCTGCAGAGGTGAAGGAAGATGTGTTTTGATCACCACCACTACATGCTCAGAACCAAATTAGTAAAATAAGCAACACAACACATGCGCACAACAGTTCATAAACTTCCAAAATATTTCATTGATATCCAACACCCCAACCATCACAAAATAACACACTTAGAGGGCAAACCACACGGCCCCTCCTTATCCCTCCCTTCCTCCTCCTGTTGTTGCTCTTCCTTCGCCGTCTTTTTCGCTCCACTGCCCGATAGTTTTTCAGTAGTTTGTTTTGTCGCCGTTCCGTTTGTATCCTTCACTCCCTTCGTATCATCTAGTCACGCAAAGTTGACCTTGGACACAACACCGTAAAAGGCCTTGCCCTGCGCAGCAGCGAGCTCAAGCTCCTTGGCCGAGGGCTGGCGCGAGCCGTCGGCGGCGGAGAAGGTTCCTGCACCCCAAGGGGAGCCGCCGCGGACCTCTGATAGGTCGGAGAGGAGGGCTGGTTGTGGTGTTAGAAGTCGTTCATGCCCATATCAGATTATGGTAGAGTATAGTATGAGAGGTAGAAGGAAGGAGGACTTACGGAAAGTGTACTTGTATCCGAGAGGAACATAGATCAAACCGTGGTGAGCAAGCGTCGACATGGCTGCCAGAGCTGTGGACTCCTGGCCGCCACCCTGGGTTCCCGTAGAGATGAACAAGCCCGCATATTTACCCCAGAAGCCACCGGTGGACCACTGCTTGCCGGTCTTGTCCCAGAACGTCTTCCACTGTGCGGGGAAGTTGCCGAAACGAGTGGGGACGCCGAAGAGGAAGGCGTCGTAGGACTCAAGGACGGAGGGGTCGGTGAGGACCTCGACGTCGGTCGCTTTGGGAGCGGCGTACATCTTGCCGAGAACTTCTTCGGGAAGGGTTTCGGCAATTCTGAGATGGGGTTAGTTGGGGGGGGGATGCAATGTGCGGAGATGTGGTTGCATGTGCATGCAGACTCCGGGTGGGGATGAAGGGACGTACTGGAAGAGCTTCACCTCGCCGCCAGCCTCCTCAATGCCCTTCTTCTCGGCATCGGCCTGTGGTTGAAGTCAGCAGTGCTCAATTGCGCGTGGAGGGAGCTCTTTCGTGAAGTTTGGGGACTCAATGGCACAAGGGAGCTCTGAAACATACCAATTGTTTGATGTGGCCGTACATCGAGTAGTAGACGATAGCGATCTTGACCATATTTGCGGCTGTAAAGCTCGAAGCTCTGTGAATCTAGCTGAATGAAGTGTAGGGAGAAGGGATTGAAGCTGGACTGAATGAACAAGAGAAAGCAAGATGAGGGGTCGCCTCCATCCTTTATGTACCGCCCCTCGCAGAGCTCCCAGCTCCCCTCCTCTCCTGCACTTGTCTCCAATTACGGTTCCATTAACAAGCTCCTCATCGCACCACCCACAGCTCGTTCCCGCAGTCTAGCTCGTTCCAGCGACGCGCTCCTTGCAACAACCCACTTTAACAACGCCCCGCCCCGTTGGCGTCACCGGCCTTGGCGGATTAGCCAAACATTACCAATGTCCTCCAAATGCGACGGCTGGGGTGACACAGGGCAGCGGCGCCTGTCCGCTGTGGAGGGCTCGCTTTATCATCCATTATGCCAATGGCCGAAACGCGAGGTCGATTAGCACAGATTGCAATGCATTTGATAATCATCACAGCATCAGAGTGCACAGCTTTGGGAAAGAGGCGCCGGATGGGAGAATGCGGCGATCCGATTCGTCTGGTGCTGTGTCAGCGGCCCTAATTCCGTGCTTTTCACTCCGCACTTGCTCTTCATCCTGAGACGCCTTGCGAGAACTGCGGGTCATACAAAGGCTGCGCCCTCGAACCTCCTCCGATCAGGACATGGCGAGAATGGTCTTTGGTGTCGTTGGATGCCTTACGCAGGTCCTAACCTCGCATGCCCTGCACGTTGCCTTTTGCGGGCAGGGCGTATCTGTGCGGGGGATCTGCATCGATGTGGTTAGCTGCCGTTTCACAACCCGTGGTTCCAACTTCATCGAAGCTTTTAGCGAGCACGAACCTCAGAAGATCGTCAGGAAGGACATCGCTGTTCCGAGGAGGGTACGAGGTGCGAATAAACATACACATCAGTAAAGGCGGTTGCAGTACGTAGACTCATGTGGGGTCTTGAGTACGAGATGCATATATCGATAGAGTATGAAGCATTATACATTTAGAAAGCCCTACATAAGTACCTACTTGGGACTGGCTAAAACTGGTGTGTACAGGAAACCAAGGAGGCACGCCGGCCAATCCTTTGTGGCCGTAGGCCCCCAGATCGCTAGGTATTTGGGAATGTTCCGTACACCGTAAAGAAAACCAAACTTTTTTGTGTTGCTTTTGCAGCCCGACTCCAGGCTCCTTTCGCTGATGCAGATGGTCGTAATGGGAAAGGAAACTCGTAATATTAGTATGCATGGCAGGGTCGGCCGTAATTCATTGATCGGTCTACGATCAGGCGCGGGTGGAAATAGACAAATGCTTGCGGCGGACGCCCATTAAGTACTCGTCCTCCTCCATCCGCTGGAACGGACCCTCCTCTTCCTTTTCATACAACCCTGTGCTTCCATACGGCCCCTTGCCGCTGGAGATCAATGTGGTAGGCCAGCTCCCATCAAACGTAAGCTGTGCCAGGGAAAAGTCGCCATGCACAGCATCAGACGATGGCTCGAATATGCAATCAGAAAAGAACAACTCAACATACAGGTCCTTGGGGATGTAGCTGTTGGCACGCCGGTGGATGAGACGCCGAGCTTGATGGAGAAGCTTCTCGAGAGCATCTGTGGCTTCGTCGGTGGAGCGGCCGTGCTCGTGACCGCAGAGATGAAGGGCACGAACCTGGAGATCACCGGCCCACTTCACATTCATATTGGAGAACAGATCCGCGCACATGGAAGGGAGTGAAATGGAGAGTGTCTCCAATTTCGGACAGCTTCGCAGAAGGTCGCAGAGATGCTCAGAGTCGCTGGGCGATCCTGGATGGGGGTGCCAGAAGCCATCCTGTGACCGCGGGCTGTGCTCCAGGACCCGGAGAGTAGAGCGTGAAGCCCTTACGACAGCCATGACGCCGTCGATGGAGATGGTCGAAATGCAAGTCAGATGGAACTCCTCAAGCTGCGTCGCAGTACGGGCAATGGCGAACAGATCGCGGTCTGTGATGGGCATGAAGTTGGTGTCGCCAAAGAGCTTGAGTCGCCGCAGCTGGCTGAAGTTGACAGACTGGAACGGTTGCAAATCAAACTGATTATCCTTCTCCGAGGCTTGTTGCGAGGTCGGGTCTACAGCTTGAAGTTCCAAAGACTCAAGCGGTTTGCCGTTGCCCAGAAGCAGCCCTCGCCATGCCTTCGCATCCATGTGGCGTACGGCCGTCCACGGGAGGGAAATCGACGTCAAGTTGGTGCAGTTCTTGAGCGCCTCAAAGATGAGCTCGTCAGTCTCGGTGGTGTAGAACCCGTGGAACCACATCCGCTTGATCTTGGCGGCGACATCAGGATACTTGGTGAATGTCTTGACCGTCTGCTTCAGAGAGGCGAACGGGTCGCGATAGACGGCGGTACCAGTGGGCCTGTCAATTAGCTCATACAGTTCATAGTTTTCGCGCCGAGTTGACAGCTCCGCCCATCGCTAGGTTCAGTCAGTTTCTTACTCTATCAACAGGTCCATGGGGCCTTACCTCTCCGCCCTTCCAGCGGCGGATATAGACGTTTTTGAGCGCATACCCCAAAGCCCAGTCATGCCATTGCCAGCAAACGAGACGGATTGCAGCGGTGGCATCCCACTTGAGCATCTCCGGAGGCACGGGGCCCCTCACGTAGCGCTGCAGCGGAGCCCTCTGGAGGGGCAGAGGGGCCTGTGACAGGCCAAAGGTGTAGGCCGGGCCATCATGTATGTTGGCTTTGGCGGTCTCCTCGAGGATCTTGAAAAGGATTTCTTTGGGGAAGTCGTTGAGTTGCATTGAATTACGGTCGGCGGGGATACAGGTGCTCTTTGTCTGTAGAACAGAGCAGGGAGTGGTTCGGTCCACTAAGTAGTCGAGGTTGAGTAGCGCTGGGAAATTGGTGACGGAATGGATCGGTGTGGTGGGTGAAGTTGGTATGAGGTCAGAGGAAGTGGGCGGCCGTGACTACTTATACCAGCAAACCCTCGACGGGAAAGGCAAAACTTCACACAAATTTTCCAGACAAAGAAGGATGTATGAGTGGTACCATGTTAGTCAAGCGGCTTCCCCAGTTCCAAACGCCAGCGCCAACAGCCCAGTCCCGGGAGCCGGCTGCGGGGGCTAAGTGGAGCGCTAAGAAGGGTCATTTTCCAGCGTTGAATAATGACACCATGGGACCCGTTGATTGCGGTGGCAGCTTCAGGGAACGTGTGCGCGTTCACGATGGCGAGGCGTGTGTCATTGGTGGTCTTGGCGGCGGAGCCGATTCGCGTCACGTGCGGCAAAGCCCAAAGACCGGCAAAGCCAGGTGATCATGCGGTGCGAAAGACGCCCAGAAGGGAGTTTCTCTTACCCTCAGCCAACACTTTTTGACACATCGAAACGCCTGGCGAGACGCTCCGAACCTGACGATGCATTCATATTGCATTTCTGCCAGCTGCTAGAGATCCGCTCGTTCCAAGCTGACTGCAGCCTCCTCCTGTCGTGTCAGTCCCACCGCTGCCGACGCGAAGCGCTGGCATCAAGTTCTGCGAAGCATCATCGACTTCACCATCCAGCATCCTGCAAACAGCCTGTGCGGACCGTGGCTTGCTGGGCCAAAGCGTGCGACCAGCTCATTCTTTCACCGTGCTGCATTGCACCCGCTGCATTGGATGCTGCATTCTTTTCCCTCCTCCTTTTCGTTGGGACTTAGTATCGTGAGATTGCACAACTCGCGCCATTGCATCACATTCTGGCGTCTTCACACAGCCGCATTCCCGGTCTTTCGTCACGGCTACTATGAATCTCTTACGAAATCTTGCTGGGGCCATACATCTGGGGAGCAACACGCAAACAACCCAAGTTGTGCGAGCAAATCCAGCCTTCGTGCACGACTTTGATATCAGATACTGCCAACAGCGCCATCCCGAAAGAGAGACCATGACGGCTTGGTGTTCAGGACTCCAACTCTCCGCCCCTCCGCTGACACCAGTTTTCATATTCCTGCAGACGATCCAATTACTGCTTGCTCAACCATTGTTTTCAGACCATGCCACTGGCTTTCTCTTACGTTTTTGAAACCTCTTCCCCGCCTTGGAGTCTACACCCTCGCCAGCACACGATGCGTTGCGGGAGCTACTCTAGCCCGGGCTTCAAGAGTACTAAAAGGTCCTTGTGAATGTCGCACCTGCTCCAATAGTGCCAGGGTCCAATTCTCTCATGGGTCAAGGCATTCGTCGAGCATCTGCAAAATGGCCTCTACCAAGCAACGTCATAGTAGAACCACCACTGGCGGCTTGGGAACATAGCACTGGGAACAATATCGAGCCGCGTCTTAGGGCTAATACACGTGCATCGCAGAAGAGCGCACAAAGGAGCAGTCAAGCTTTCCGAATTCGGCATCTCCGGATTTCTATCACCTAACAAATATCGTACCCCGCAACATAAGGGCCTACCCCTGGCTAACCTCAAGGGGCATACGAGCTCGATATTTGGTGTGCTAAACTTCGAAGTTATCGCAATTGGAAGGATGGACGACTTTGGCACTACCAACGTTGCCGACGACGTCTGAGGAGAGGGCGCTAAGAATAGTAGCGTGACGGGTATTCTCGCCTCAACGGTAGACGAAGGCCGACCCAGGCTCACGGAAGTCACGAGGGTCTGCGTATGACTCGTCTCCTTTGTGCCAAACACCATGGAATACCATCGTGACTCTTTTCTTCAGCTTTGTTCACCAAGCATCGTGACCAGCTAACCTTCTCGCCGTCGGCTTCAGATCGGTCACTCCTCGGACGCCATCTCAATGGACCGAGGCACACGATGTTTACGGTTTGCTCCCGCGTCGGACAGGACGGAATGATATCTTGTGTATCATCTTGATCAGTGTGGACATACTCCGTACCTTGATCCCACTTTACATGAGGCTCTTGTCTATCGAAGTCTTCTTGTATTCACGATCTATGGACCGGCTTCAATCTCCGGGGACTTCTTCAATTATACCGCCGACCATCTCGTCGCACAGGATCGTCCAAAACCTCCTGCAAACAACCGTTCATTAAAGATGCCGGGACCCTGCGTATAGTTTCGATCATAATATCGCCTTCCAATACAGCACAACATCCATAGATTGAGAAGATTCCGCACTCTATCTTTCACACTTGGTATCAACGTACGACGACACTCTTCCATCAGTGGTCTTCACATCGACAGTGTCACCTAGACGTGCTGCTATCTTTGAACGACCTCAACCGTTTCTCATGTTCCGGTTTTCTTCGAAACTGTTTCCATGATACGCCCTCAATCTCTCCTGGCCCTTTGGTAGCCATGGTGGATTGAAACGGAAAGTAGACTTTTCGATATTATTCCCCTGTCAAAATTTCTCTCCCAGAACTCCACCCACCAAGCCAAGTTTTCCACTTCTGTCAACCATTATTCACTATCTATACATCATCATCACCAAAGACGAGGCAATGCCATTACGTCGCCATATCTTATCTCTGTACACACTGAGGTTCTATTTAAGTTATCTTGTGCGCAGGGAATCAAGGTGGTACATGATGTATCCACCCGCGTCTCTACCCGTCCATCTCCCACACTAGCAAACACCTGTCCCATGCACAACACATGTATCTGCCCAGAACGCCAAAAAGGGTATCCTGTCTCGCGCCCAAATACCTAGATCGCTAGTATCCCTTTATTCCTATCTATGCCGGACCGAAATGTCGAGATGTTGTCTTCCGGCCAACATACCAGCCAATAGAATATCTATCCTATCCTACATATCTCCGATATAGGAACAGCCCCCACTGTACCGCAAATCCCTATTCCTCCAGAGGCCTTGGTCTCTTTCGATGCTACCTCGCCCGCCGCTGCGCATCCACACTATTCGCATGCGCGAGTAAATACTTGCAACATGTAAGCGTATACTTACACGCCTTGGTCCACAACTCCTCCTTGTTCAACGTAAGCTTGATACTCTGGTCATGTATCTTATCCTTGCGGATCTCGTAGGGCATCTTCATGCTGCCTACGACACCTATACCCCGTGGGCTGTTGAGCGACGGCGAGGGACTACTGTGCCGGTCGGCATTCGCAAGGGTGTTGGTCGACGAATGTGCATGTCCATGTACGTGTGGATTTCCCCCCGCCGGACCCGACCCTGGCATATTCTCCACAAACTCGCCCAACTGCCTCAAACACTCCAAAAACGCAATCATAGCCGTATCAAACTTGCGATGCAAGAAGCCAAAATTGATCGGAAACTCGCCGCTAGAATACAGTTCGAGGCGCTGTCTTGTCACGCTCGGCGAACTGGACTGATTGCGCGACGATGAGTCTCCACCTTTGACTTCAAGCTTGAGGATCGTGGACGTAGAGCCCATGGGACAGAGCTCGTAGCCTTGGAATTTGTAGCCTAGCCGTTCGGCGAGCGTGGCGAGGAGGAGACAGGTTTGGCCCCATGCGGCGTTGATTTCGGGCCAGTCGACGTAGGGCGAGGGAAGCCGGCCCAGGCGTAGACCGTTGATGGTGGCGAAGTGGTTGTCGTGTGTTATGTTGAAGGTGTCGTTGTAAACGCTGCGGCGCTGGAGTTGGGTGAGGGTTTGCGTGTCGTGCGCATGGCGTGCTGATAGTGCGTCTCGTTCGTTTTGGAAGGAGGACATGTGTGTGGAGAAGTCGTTGCGGCCTTTCCAGAAGTCTTCTTCGGCTTGGTCGAGCTGGCGCGCCTCGGCGTCGAGGGCGGCGAGCTGGGCGTCCAATTCTGCTTTCTCGGCTTCAAGTCTTTCCAGCTGGGAGAGAGCCATTGCTTCGTTTTTCTGCGCCGCTGTGAGCTCGGCTTGTGCGGCTTTGACTTCTTCGGAGGTGGGCACATCCATGTTGGCTCGGCGGAGATAGTCGACGTATGCGTCCCGTTCTCGTGTAGAAGTCCCAAGCCGCTTTTGCAGTCCATCCACCAGCAACTCGGTGCACTCGATGCAGATGGGATGGTCAATGTCCGAACGCGCGGACAGGATCTCAAACATGCGGTTTGTCGTTTCCATGCCCTCTGACATGATCCCCCCACGTGACGGCTCTTCCTTCTTCTGTGCGCGCCCAATTTCTTCTACGGGGGTGAGGAGATCGGGGTTCCGGTGTGATGGGGGGGAGGACGGCGGGTCCAGCATCGACTCCGACATGTGGATGTTGACGAACGACATGGCGGTATTCTGGCCGCCATGCTGTGTGTATCGCGGCGGAGGCACGCTGCGCTTGAACGTCGGGTTGCGGGCAGACTGGAGGGCGGAGTCGTATGTTTGATTGCGGGCGGAGGGGTAGGTTTGGTGCGACTGTCGCGGCGGGGTGCTCTGCGAGGTCTGGTGTTGTGTGGGGACTGTGGAGTCTGTATTGAAGAGTTAAGGGCGGAGACGGCGGAGAAGGATGCTGGAGTGTCTACCGGTGAGGAGCTTGAAGGCGGCCGGGTTGAGCTGCTGGATCGAGGCATCCACTTCGATGGGCGTGCGGCACTTTTGGCAGTACTGCGCCTTCTTGGGCTTTGTGTCGTTGGCCATGGCGTGCTGCTATTGCAGGCGCATGTCCAGACGGGAGGGTGTCGAGAGCGCGTTCACGTCTAGAGGCCGGTGGTAGGTGGCAGAGGGCAAGTTGGCGTTGCACGTGCAGCGTGAAGCACTCGTGCAGGGTGGTGGTGGTGGTGGTGGTGACGGCAGTCGGGATCGCCATATGCACGGGCCCTGTGGCTGATGTCCTGCAGCTCTCAGGGCTCCCCGGTCCAGCCGCGTCCGGCGCCGTGGGGAACGCGTCCCAGCCTTCGCGTTTTGATGTTTGTTCCGTCCCCGCCACGAACCCGCCCGCAATTAGACACTGTCCCATCCCCCTCTACGACTCGGCGCGCAGAGCAAACGGCGGCCTCTTGCGCTGCACAACCGCCGCCATGTCCCTCGAAGCTCACAACCGCTTTCTCGCCAACGTCGGCGCGCCCCCCGACGAGTCGGACCCCGTCTACCTCAAACGGAAAGCCGAGGGCGCCGCGCGACTGAAGAGCCATTTCGAGCAGATCATTGAGAAGTTTGAGAACATGCCCGAGTGCATGACCGACGAAATCGATATGGAATTAGGCAGGGTTGTGGTGGACAGGGGCCACCTGAAGAAGATGTCGACGCAAACAAGGGCACTGAATCAAGCCGAGTTCCTCGAGGACATGCTGACGGATAGGCTCGAGGAGGATGAAGATGACATTGACGAATTGGCGCCTCCAGAAACGGAGACAGCGTCGGCTCGCGCACAGCGCATTGCGCGGAAGACCGTAATAAATACAACTGCTGCACCATTGCCAGACCAGAATCCCACGCCATTAGCGCTCATGACTTCAATGGCGTCTATGCCTGCTCAGCTTATGCAACAGATGTTTCTTCCACAAACACCAGGAGGACAGGAGGGCCAGGGCCAGGACGCTGCGAGATCGCAACTTCAACAATTGATGACGAACGCATTCTCATCAGCATTGCAAGGCGTCATTCAGAACATCACCACGGGGACAACTGTGCCAGCTACTCCCACCCCGGCGGTTACAACCGCTCCTACACCCTCGAACCCGACGCAATTGAGGCCTGGAACGGACCCCAAGTGGTATTTCCCAGTCCTCCCCGAAAGACCGCCTCGACTAGTACACTCCAATTCGAGTCCTAGCATCCCCCTTGCAACCCGAAAACGAAGGAGCTCCTTTACGGAACAAGCACGAAAGCTACGGGGCAAGAGCAGGGCGTCTCGTCAATCAGAATCGGTCGCGGCGCAACAAAGCGTTGGCAGGAATACACCAAAACCACTTATAGCTCAAAAAGAGGAAGGCGCGTCTAAGCGGAAGCGCAATTTCAAGTACATCTTCACCGGTGACGACGAAGCGTACATTATTCATATGAAGGAACTTGAAAAGCGGTCCTGGAGAGCGATTCGGGAAGGCCGATCCGAGTTGAACAATTTCCCCTTGGCTGCTATTCAAAAGCACTACTATAAGGTCAGATCCGCTCAGTTCTTTACGGCTTCTGCCAAGGATGTAGAGGAGGAAGTGGCCGAAGCGGATTCATTAGAGGCAGACCACATGGGAGAAACGAATTCGTGGCATGAGGAGGAAATCGCAGATACGGGCACGGACGTGCGACCGACACCTGAAGGGAAACGAAGCAGGGCGCAACCGATGGTTTTGATACCGAGAAAGGCGACCCCTCTAGTTCGACACCGCGGACTTCTAACACCAAGCTCTATGGTTAGCTCGGTTCAAGCAAATGACTCTCAAACAAATCAGACGCCACCGGAGGTCGTGACGATACACACTGTGGAAAATATAGATGAGAATCAACTGGCGCCGGATATTCATAATAGCGAACACCGCGATGATGAAAGTCTGGAGGAAGGGGAAGAGCAGGAGGCTGACCATGTGCAAAGCGACCGGGAAGTAACAGTCACGAGTTTCTCCCCTGATGAAGTCCTTCCTTCTATCGAAAAGTATGGCTTGGAAGAGCATGATTATATCGATGTCTTTCCAGTGCTTGAAGACGAGGTTGAGCCACAGACGGACACATTACGAGTTCCCACCACACCCGCACAAGTTCCCAAGTCCACAAGAACGAGGTCGTCGAACAGGTTACGAAATACCATCCCTATCGATATACGGCAGCATGCTGATGAAAGCGAAACTGATTTGGATCTTGTACCTACAAGCTCACCTCCCAAACACACCGACAACTCTTATCGTGGGACATCTATCGAAACGTGCAAACCGGGAGGCAAACTTCCCCACAATAAACCTGTTCGCCTTGATGTCCCACCAACGAATCTTTGCTCTTCGCCTCCCGCTGAAACACACACACTCCCATCGATCAAGGACAAGGAAGCACAAGCCCGAAACGAAGATGATGTCCCCCTTTCCTCGACAGAAACTACGCCTGAACCAACACAAGCTATCGTCGCAACAACCCACTCCGACACCGAGGACGTCGACGAACTCCAAATGCACCTCCCACATACTCCACGCATTAAACTCGAACCGAAGACTCCACCACGTATCTCCGCACTATACGGTACACCCAGGCCTACCATCCAATCCAAATCTACCGACAAATCCACATCCACTCCTCGACCCAATGCTCCCCTAACAGCATCCTCCAGACAAGATACAGAGACGCCTAATCTAAGCAGAAAGCGCTTTGCGAGACAAGTAAGGGCTTCGTGGTCGAAAGATGCGAGGAAAAGTAACCTGGGGAGGAGAAAGAGTGGATTGGATTTGGGGAAGTGGGGAGGGGGAGTGGAGAAGAAGAGGAGGAGTTTGCCTGGGTCCGGATTGGGTGCTAGAGGGGATGAGACGAGTGAGGACGAATTGGCGGGGTAGGTGGTTTGGGGATGTGTGTATAGTGAAGCTTGTTGGTTGCTTGGGAGCGGGATGGGATGGGATGGGCATTGTTATGTGATATGTGATATATGTATGGCATTGTGGTATTGCATGATGGTTGTGTATGGCACAAGTAACGCTTTGGTTGGGGGTAAAATATATATTACAAATGATATCCGCTGTGTGCTCCAGTAGATGAGAAAGTTTGTGGCGGTGATGGTGATCAACGTCTTCACCGCAAGACGGAGAATGGAGACTGCTGACTTTCCGATATCTGCATGTCACTCCACCCCACACCCTTCTGCTCCACGCCCCCTCCTCTCCCAGAAATTAATGTTGCATGTGCATAGTTTTGGCCCAGATACACACTCTCATGTTGGCCTTGTTCGGTGTTTTTAGAAAAGGCTCCACAGCATATACCAAATGTTCTTGGTTTTCAAGAGAAAGACGAGCACAGCATAATGCCATCGATAGGAGGTTTCAGAGGAAGACAGGCTCAGGACATTGGTTGGCTTAGTCCGCGTTTTTAGAGAGGGACGAGGCCACAACATGAGTCTGTATACAGCAAGCTTTGGAGAGCGAGAAAGCCACAACATACGCTGGCTTCTAATTGTTTTTAGAAAAAGACAAGTCCACAACATTCATCTTCATCCGCAAAGTTTTTGAAGAAGGACAGACCACAACATGATGGCGTTCGACGGCCAGTTTAGAGAAAGGCAAAGCCACAATATGAGTGTGTCTCCTGCCAATTTAGAGAAAGACGAATTCTATAATACATATTGGCATGCCCAAATCTTTTGAAGAAAAGGCAAGCCCACGCACAACATTCGCTATCGTGAATCGAAATTCAAGAGACCCAAGTCCACGACATACACCTTGTATTCGTGCTTTTTAGAGAAACACAAAAGATGCATGTCTGTGAGGAAAGAAAAAGGGGAGAGTAGGGTGGGCTATGCGGGTTTATATATGCACTTGTGGAGAGGGGGAGCGTGCGAGGGGGGGGGATTAGGTAAGCCGCTGAACGGTGCAGCTGGGCGAGGAAGCATTAGTGTTGGTTGGATCTGGGGTATGGGGAGGTAGCCGATGGTGATGACGAGGGGAGGGAGTTGGATCTTTGGGTTTATGGAAGAAAGAAGACAGAGGAGAAGACGGTGTGAGTTTTATATAGAATGTGAGTTGGATCGAGGCGGAAAGCGGGTATAATAGATTTCACTGCCCCAAGACACGAAGGCATGTAGTTCCCTTTCTCTGCTTTTTAATAGATTCTAGACTATCTGTAAAGCCAAGAGGTTTACGGTAGATCTTTGATCAAGTTTCAAAGAAATTTCAAGGGCAAGAGGCAAGCCGTTCATCGGCTCCACGTATGTGGAATTTTACTCCTCTAATCTCATACACCTTTGAGTATAGTATTTTGACATCTGACTTCTCCAGTCAATCCCATCACTCAGAAGCGGTATGCTTTTTAGCAGACTCGCCAAAACATAGCCGTTTTGCTTTCGCGGTTTCAGACAGTGCAAGAGAAGACCAGTTAGTTGTAGAAAGAAGAAGAATTAAAGCTGAAAGAGTGAGCATATTTACATGGTGCAGTGGAGGCTGGGAGAAAGGCTGGAATGATGAGGCAATGGGTTACGTGAATCCTCGGCGTCTTCGATGGAATTGGAGAGTGATGTAGGTTTGTGGTGATGATCATTTTGGTGATGGAGAGCATGCTGCGCGTATTACAACATTGGAAGGGAACTATAAATCTCAATGACATCCTTGAGGCTCGAAGAAGAGAGATCAAATATAAAACTCCCACCCTCGTGGTGTAGATACGCTAGAGCACACTTATAAATGATATCCCATGACTACCTAAACTTTTACAGGATAACAGATTATTTGGCATTGAATCCAATGTATGGCCACGGTCCCCACCTTATCGCTTGGCTAAATATGGGTTAGCGCATGTGTGTTGCTGAGTCAACAGTGTCGGGAACTTCCATTCCCCGACGGCTGTTTTCAGGATCTCCCAGCGCTCAACTTCGCGATGTCGACCCTCCTATGGCATAACACACGGCTATGTCATCATCACGGACTCCTCTAAAAGAAAATCAGCATATCACGCCGCCTTTGAGTTTCGTCGACCCGCCTTTAACGCCTCCGCCAACCGACGAGAAAACCTTCACTCAGGCTCCCCGAGTCATCGCGCTTTTCAAGGATATCGAAGCTGGGAAATCCATCCAGCAGCCTCCGTGGACAGTGCTTCAGCTTGCACGAGGAGAGTATGATGAGATAGAGCGTCGGCTTGAGCAAGACGAACTGCTATGTGGATATGTTAAGGACAAAATACGGTGCGTTGTTTCTCAATGGGGAGTGGGACCAACTGACGATGCATTTTGGATAGATATGACTATGATAGCAATAAGAACCAACTTGTTGTTCGCATGCCTACAGCTGTACACGAACTGTTTATTGCTCGCGTTGAGGATACTATATTCAGTCAGCTGAAATTGATTCGTGAAGGATCAAGTAATGCAGCAGCCTTTGCCCTGAAGGTGCAGCCAGCTCGATCTACTGAAATATACTTCCCAGTTGATAACGCTCCACCTGGTACAAGATCAAAACATGAGCCAGATGCCTCTTTTTGGCATACGGATGCACGATACCCTGGCGTTATAATTGAAGTCGCATATTCGCAGAAGAGAAAGAAGTTGGGTCGGCTAGCCGAAGATTATCTTCTGGATTCGAACGCAAGCGTACGAGTCGTTGTTGGCCTAGACATTGAATACGGAAAGAAGGGGTCGCAGAAGGCAACGTTATTGGTATGGCGAACTCAGGTCGTCAATACTGCCGATGGGGATGAGTTAAGAGTGGTTCAAGAAATTATAGATGAGGTAGGACGTGTCCTGACTTACCATTTTTCATTACTCTCTGACATCCCTTACAGCCATTCCGCGACGACCAAGGAAACCCTACTGATCACCCAGGGCTACAACTTCGTCTTACAGACTTTGCTTATGAGGAGCTCGCACATAATGAGATTGGGGATGAGGATCGAGAACTGGTCGTCTCGACTCAACAACTCTGTGAATACCTTAATGTGGCAGAGACTATGGTAGGACGACTGGAATCACTTGGTGAGCATTTAATTGCTCCTGGGCTCAAGAAGCGCAAAAGATCGGAGACACCTACAGATCAGATCACTTCCGGGGATGAAGCAACGTACGTTAGGCAAGAGAAGAGAGCCGCGAAACAAATGGCGAAGGACGATTCCGATTATGAGGATACGTCAGTCAAAAGCTCGTCAGAGTAAACCCACAAGACTTCCATTGCGCCTCATTATCATGTTTTACACCTTACTATTGGAAAACATGTTATTAACCCCATGCTTTTCTGGACGTGCTAGCGAGTACACTATATCTCATCAAAGAAAAATATCCGGTCGCGCACCGCTAAAACTGGACCTCGTTTTGGTCCCTGCAGCCTGGTTCCAGATCCATCTGATCTAGTCGTGGCTGAAGACTGTGCTCGGGACCTCTTGGCGCCCACCCGTCACAAGTGGGGACATCTGATGCCCTCCTTCTTCATCCACGCCAAAATAAATTCAACACCTCTCGCACCAAGGATGTAGCCAGTGCGGGGTCGCCCATCCTCCTTGCTTGTGGTGGCAACATCCAGTGCCAAATCGGTTTGATTACGGTTCGATATCACTCGGAAGCAATGGATACTTGTTTCAGGGATATAGGGTTCCTGGAGCTGAGAGTGGCTACACGGACTTAGGCCAAACCTTGTGGTTGAGTGGCTTGTTGTGGGGAAGCCTCTCAGGGAGTTCGGGGTGCTCGAAGGGTCCCCGCTGGATAAGAAGTCTGGAAGATCCCCGTGAGGAGAGGCATCTTCCAGATTCTTGAATCTCATGCAGTGGAGCTGTCATTACTCTTGTGTTTTACACGCGAGGCAATATCATCACTTTGGGGTTCACTACTCTGGCTGACCCCTCACAGTCCTCGGGCTGCCACCCCTTGCAATACGTTGCTCAACCCGTTCCATATTTGCACTCACTTTTTAATTCTACCAAATAAAGCCGTATCAAAGTCCTATCTCTATGTTCTCCGTTTGCCACTTATTCAAAACTTTAAGCGAAAACTCTGTATCGGGTGATGAGGGCTAAGGATCCGTTTCCGTGTCTGGAAGCATGCCTTCATTAGTAAGATGGCCTTTTATTGCAGCTTTGGGACTTGAGCGTGAACGCGAGGTTGTTCATGCTGGTCAACGTACTGGATGCTCCTCACCAAGTACCTCTTTCTTGTCTCCATCACTTGCGCTTCCAGTCCTTCAGCCTCCTTCTACCGCCCTTGGCTGCAAAAGTTAACGCCAGGGCCCAGATTGGCCATGCTGGTGAGCGTGGGTAGGTGCTCTGTAGCCTACGACTAAAGAAGGCTGTCCTTGTCGGGTATGTTCGCTCACCTGGGCTCAACTGCCCCTGAATTATCAATATTCGAACCTGGATGTCTTTTACACAAGCCCGTATTTTGATTTAATTTCTCGCATGTCCCATTCCCTTCTCATCTGCCCATCATCCAACGACCTGATCCAGCGGACTTGTTCACACAAGATCTCATTATCTCTTATCATGCTAGGCGGCGTGTCAAACACCCCGCTAAGTTCTCTTTCTACCATCCTCAGTCCCGCTTCTTGGCCCGCAGGCTTCCGTCCGCCCTCATTCGACCTGACTAACAAAGAACTCGCCGCTATCCATTGCGGCACCGATGGGACCGTTAAGAAATCCACATTGATAGTGTCGATGTTAATCTTCTCTTCTTTCGCATTTTTAGGTGGAAAGGGGAGCCAGGGTCCTTTAGTTAGGAACTCGTTGAGCATGCAGACGAGACTGTAACGCCAGAGCGCTGCGCAGCCCCTTTGAAGCTCATAGTTGCCGAAGAAGCGGAGAGTGATTTCGAGCCGGTTGACTCTAGGTGTGATCGCTGGAATCAGAGTTGGAGTCACATAAAGCCGTCCGATATTTTCCACGATGCAGTCGAGTCTGTACACTAACTTATTCGCGCGGATGACCCCATGGAGGATTTCGCAGGCTTCGGAATGAATTTGGCGGTTTATGAGGAGAGATGAGCTGGATATTTGGGGCCGGGCATAGGCAACGCATTTGTAGCCAAGATTGCCCCCTTCAGTGGGGTTTCTGATGCTGTAATGAGTAGTGCGGCAATCGTCTGGTGATGAGGGATAGGGGAATGGTGTGAAGAGCACGTTTTTGTAGACTTGGTCGCGGAGTTCACGGGACAGGGAGAAGAAGTTCGACATTTTTGTGATCTTTTGAGGGGTGAAGGCCTAGAAAGTGAGACGTTGGTCGGAAGATACCCGATGAGGTTGATGAAGTTATAGTTATGGAATTAAGAGCGGCTGAAGATCGAGCATTACCCCGCACGCCTTTTCGAATATCAGATGGTCGGCGCTCGGACGCCCACGCAAGGACTAAACGGCGTCAGTGTCCCGTATCTTACGGTAATCTGGGTGATTTGGCACTTGATATCACCATCGCTGGCAGAGAGGGCGGTCGATCTGCTCCGGCCATACCCTTGCGCCGGAGGCGATAGTTTGTAGATATGGCTGAAGAGAAGAGGTGCTGTATACGGCTCTGGATAGTGTAGAATCTTGCCCAGTATAGCTACGACCACAGCTCTGCTAGTCCTTATCCCTCACGAACATAAACAATCCAAGACTCTCCACGGCCCTAAAGATTGCACATGTAAGGAGCCGCTGGCCGTTTGACCGTGACAATTGTATCACCAAAAAATGCAGAGCCTTTCTACTTTCGTCTGCGCTCGCAACGACGGCCTTTCACTGATAACGCTCAACCCACTTGTCGAAGCGCAGGCTTCAATTTCCAGGGCCGCCGCACTCAGCTCAGTCTTACATCCCTCCTGTTGTGTTCCCCTTCAACGAGCCGAGACGAGCTCTCGGCTGCTGCTTGGTCTCGGAATCGGCGTTTGTGGGCTCGCGAGGCATGACGGGGAGAAAACTGGCGGCAGGGCGAGGTGATACTGCAGAGCTGTGTTTCATCAGGGGCCATCAAGGCCATCGTGCGTTGGACCGCATCTCGAAGTTGTAGGATAGCTGTGTCGACGATGGCTACGACGCTGTCATGTGTTGGCCGACTACACAAGCACTACAAATCAATTGACTACCTGCAGATGATGAGATGAGAGGTTCTCTCGTATGAGCCAGGATTAGAGTCTCGCTTCCGATAGAAGTACCAATCGACATGGCGATCCCACATGAATTTGACCGCGACAGCACGCACAAGGTTGATGATGACTTCCGAGCATCAGAGGGAGGTTTTGAGCCTAGGATAAGGCTGTTATACAAAAATTCGGAGCGATAAAGACTTGACGTTAGTGTTGTAGAGAGGGAAGCGTATTACGCCATGAAAGAAGGCGTGGAGGCAACGATGCAAACTGAGGAGCCAACGGATTCATGAGCTGTCAGTTCGATTTATCTCAAAAGGGTCATTTCAAAGACTACACATAGATTGATCATTTCCAACCCTTCAACCCCGCCAAAGACCTACCCAGCGCCCTTACCATATATAATTTCAAGCTTGCCTTTTGTTATCTTGGATCCAGACCGCCACATTGCCTTCCATGCCACTTCGAATGACGAACTTTAGAGACCTCACAAACAAGGGGAAATCCTCGCATGAATTCTTCGAAAGGACACGATCAACACATACTCACCACATTATCTGATTTAAGCTATGACAGCAGCGAACCCACACCATTCCCTGGAGACGTTGAGAGACTCTTAGTTCCAGAACCAGATGCCCATTTTGGCTCGAATTGACGCTTTTTAAACAAAGTTCTCCCCATTGAGAGTCGCTCAAATCGCAGTTGTTTTTAGAAAGAAAGACTCTACAACATTCTACTGTCGTGCGTTAGGTTTTAGAAGCCGAGGTTTTTGTTTTCCGGATTTGTAGAGAAGGGAACGGGGATGGTCGCTTATATAGAGTTTAATGCGAGAATATGTTGAATGGTAAATGGAGATTCCATGGCCGCTCTAGTCTTCCCATCAGTCTGGCATTACTATAATATCAATGCTCGTATCACATCGCGCTGGATCCCTCCCTTTCCAGCCGGGCAATCCACCTCCACCCCATGAGCAGCTCGGTCCATCTTTTGGACTTCGAGAAGCACGTCCATTCTTCATCTCCGTTGAATTTTTTAGCCGCCCGCCAACATGCTATAGTGGTAGTATGTTTTTTAAAGAAGCCATGTCAAGTTCCTCGCAACCTTTTCAGAGTCCCAACCCGAGACCACCATATTCTGTGGTGGCCAAACTTTTTAACCACTCGCCAACATTCCGATCTCGATCGGCAGCTGTTAGAACAGACCATCCCACTCCTTTCTACTTTTAACACTCCCAGAGCCAGACCGCCATAAAATCAATAGAGGCCTTTTTTTTTTTTTGGAAAAACCGACAACATCACGTTCTTGGGTGTTACTTTTAGAAAAGACTTCCCATCGAAAGCAGGGTTTGTCCGTTTTAGAAATAACAGCAGAGCCTCGAATTCTGTGTGAGGAAAGGAAGGAGAGTTAAACGTGGAAGTGAGGAGATTTATATAGTGTGAGAAAGGGAATGGGGAAAGATGGGATGATACAGGGGCCAGCCGTTAATACAAGTGACAGAAAGACACACATGAGCCCCCTGATGCGCGAGGATGGTAAGCGACGGTGATGAGAATGGCAAGACCTTGTTTGAATGTAGTATATTGTTTTGGATTGTTTGATCTAACACCAGTCTGTTTCGACTGAGCACGTCGTACAATGCCCTTCCCCTGCACCCCCATCTTCATTGATGCCAACCTCCAATGTCGTATAAGTTGCCTGCCACTTCGCGCTGCAAAGCATATGCTTGATTTAGCTTTGGACTCTGAAGGTTCGTCCACTGGCTGTCTTGCGCTCCTTCTCCTCGTTCTCCGGCCTGGCTCTTCGGAGTACTGCATCATTTGTTAGCGGCATGAGACATATCATATAACATCTGAACGCACCTTGAAGGAAGTCCGCTGTCCGCCTCCGCATCCTGGAGTGGATGTACGCCTTGGAAGCTTTGATGTGGTAGTGGAAGTAGTCGCGGAATGTCTGAATGTGTGAAATGACTTCTGCCCGTCGCTGTTTGGTGAGATGGCGAGGGAAGAGAACTATAGTAATCAGTGCTGTACTCGTAGGTCTTGTGTGGGAACATACCGAATGTGATGTAGCCAATCTCGCCAGAGCCAGAGTTGTTGATACCTGGGATGTTCTGGAGTTCTAGCGGGGGATCGTTTCGGAAGAGCACTTGTGGGGCGTTCTGAATAGCCCGTCGTCGAGCATCCACGAATTCCTACAGGCAATCCCATTAGCACTGCTGTCTTCCCTGGACCCTTGAATTGCATGGCATACCTGCAAGAACACCTTCCCAAAGATTCTGTCTGTCTCTTCTCGGAAGATAGTCGAGAAGAGGACTGTTACACGGTCGTGGCTGGCTTTGATGTATATCGCCTCCTCTTCACGGTAATGGATGGCGCGCACTTCTCCACCCTCCTGAACACCAGCAGGCGCTGACTCGGACGTGTACTTCGAGGCTTCCTCAGACAACTCGTGAAACTCGTCGAAAGCCTGCTCGAAGGGTGCAGCCATGGCGTTGCGCTTGAGGAGCGAGATTCGGCGGATCAAGTCATCCTTGCCCTCTGTCTCACTAATCAGCCAAATTCCAACATGTGCGGTCGCAATTGCACGTACCCTGGTCCGCTGGTAGGTTTTCCAAATCTACCTGAACCGAGAAGTCGTATCCGTTCTCCGGGGCCACGATGTACTGTCCGTATTCCCTCTCCAGTACTGCCTGCGCGCCATACTGCACTAATTCGTGGAAGCACTTCACGTTTATCGATACGAGGATCTTGGTCTTGGTTTCGGGGGTCGAGATATGGAATGTGACGCCGTCGAAGTCGGAGACTACTTGGTCGATGTTCACAGGAGGCCCTCTGGCATTTGTTAGCTCCAGTGTCCAACACAGTGGTGAGCGGCAGGCAGCGGGGTAAGCGCGTACCCTTGGAAGCGGTCGGTGAGGAGGGACTCGATGAGGACGTTCTGGTAGTCGAGGAGCAGCATGGCGAGAGATGCTCCACTGGCGGGCTGTGAGGCTTGCGGGGAGTGCGGCGGAGGAGCTTGTGTAGGTGGAGGGTCGCGGCGGTCGGTCGTGGTGGTGTGCGGAGCGGACGGTGGCGGTGCGTGTGGCTGACGTGGGGTTTCCGGGCTGCAGGCGTCGAAAAAAGATTTGGGAGCTCCGAAAAGTTACAACAATCTCATTGCTCGCGGCGCATGCACTCACACGGCTTGGAAGCGGAGAGGATGATTGAAATATCTGCCAGAATATCATAAAAGCTCCTTTCATTCGTCAGACACCCTAAATTCGAGCCCCAAATCGCAGGAATGGTTAGATCGTACAGGTACGTCGCAACTTCCATAGCTCAAGCAAATGGGCTAAGAACGGCAGCAAGTACGAGCAGACCGACGCGTTTGGTGTGGTCGCATCGCCCACCGCGAACATTGTCTGGTCCTCCGAAGGAACTTCTCGCGTTGCAGGCGCAGGACGGGCCTACGCCGCTGCAAACGAAGAAGTCCTGTGCTGGGATGTAAAGAAGGGCGAACTCTTGAGCAGATGGCGCGACTCTGCGTGCACAGAAGAAGTCACGGCAATATGTCGGAGTGACGTAGATCGAGACGTATTCGCTGTGGGCTATGCAGATGGCAGTATACGCATATGGGACTCGAGGCTCGCACAGGTCATCATCAGCTTCAACGGACACAAGTCGGCCGTCACAGTACTTGTGTTCGACCAGTCAGGTGCACGATTGGCAAGCGGCGCAAGAGACACAGATATCGTGATATGGGATCTGGTCAGCGAAGTTGGATTGTTCAAGCTGCGAGGGCACAAGGCACAGATCACCGGTCTCCAATTTATACACCCTGGAAAGGCGACCGAGGATGACGAGATGGATGGTGCCGGGCCCGAGGTTGATTCCGAACAGGCGTTCCTCCTCTCCACAAGCAAGGACGCGCTCATTAAGATATGGGACGTCAACTCGCAGCATTGCATCGAAACACACGTTGCACAATCCAACGGAGAGTGCTGGGCTTTGGGCGTCTCACCGGATGGGAGCGGTTGCATGACAGCTGGAAATGATGGGGAGCTCAAGGTCTGGGCTATTGACTTGGTAGGGCTTAGAAAGGCCGCATTGTCAGTTGGGGAAAGTGGCGAACAGCGCTATCTGCACGAGAGAGGCACGCTATATCGACAAGGAAAAGACCGAACATTGGGAGTCACATTCTACACCAGATCAGACTACATCGCCGTGCATGGATCCGAAAAATCTGTTGAGATCTGGAGGATACGGACTGAAGGAGAGGTGCAAAAGAGCCTGGCAAGAAAGCGGAAAAGGAGGAGGGAGAAGGCAAAGAACGCGGCCGAGGAAGCAGAGGAGGAAGCCGAACTTGCGGAAGAAAAAGAGAACGTCGCAGAAGCCGACATATCAGAGGTCATAGTGCCATATGTTACAGTGCGAACAGCCGGCAAGGTTCGATCTGTGTCTTGGATGCACGTTAAAGGCTCCAAAAAGCTGCAAATCCTGGTGGGCATGAACAACAACCTCATCGATGTATATGAGATCTCACGAAAGAGCAAGACGAAGAGCGATGAGGCACCAGAGTACAACAGGACGCTATCGGTCGAACTCTCTGGACACAGGAACGACGTGCGAGCTTTAGCACTGAGCTCAGACGACCGCATGCTGGCATCTGCCTCGAGTGGAGGTCTCAAAGTTTGGAACGTACGAACACAGAATTGCCTTCGGACGTTGGAGTGCGGCTATGCGCTCTGCTGTGCTTTCCTCCCCGGAGACAAGATAGTTCTGGTCGGCACCAAAGAAGGCCACCTCGAGCTCTTCGACATTGCAGCCTCCTCTCTGCTTGATAGAATCGAAGCCCACGAGGGCGCAATATGGACGCTCCAAGTTCACCCCGATGGCAAGTCTGTTGTGACTGGTAGCGCTGATAAGAGCGTTAAATTCTGGAGTTTCGAAATCGTGCAAGAAGAAATACCCGGTACCCGAAGAACTATCCCGCGTCTTAAGCTCGTCCAAAACCGAATCCTTAAAGTCAATGACGATGTATTGAACGTGCACTTCTCTCCCGACTCTCGGCTACTTGCTGTCTCCACCCTGGACAACACTGTCAAAGTTTTCTTCGTTGATTCACTGAAGTTATTCCTGAATCTCTATGGCCACAAACTTCCCGTCCTCAACATGTCTATATCCTCCGACAGCAAACTCATTGCAACCTGTTCCGCCGACAAAAACATCCGTATCTGGGGTCTCGACTTTGGTGACTGTCACAAAGCGCTCTTCGGCCACGAAGACAGCATCATGCAAATCTCCTTCATCGCTCACCCCGTCGACGCAGACGAAAAACACATTCTCTTCTCCGCCAGCAAAGACAAACTCATCAAAAGCTGGGACGGTGACAAATTCGAGCAAATCCAACGCTTCAAAGGCCATCATGGAGAAATCTGGGCCATGATCGTCTCCCGAACAGGCGACTTTGTTGTCTCCGCCTCACACGACAAGAGTATCCGCATCTGGACCAAATCCGACGAGCCCATCTTCCTCGAAGAAGAACGCGAGCGCGAACTCGAAGAACTCTATGAAAACACGCTCGCCACCTCTCTCGAAAATGACCTTCCCCTGAACGGTGAAGTAGAAGCAGTTGACGCCTCCAAACAGACCATCTCGACCCTCACAGCCGGCGAAAAGATCGCCGAAGCCCTTGAGCTCGGAATGGAAGATCTCGCCCTCGTATCCGCATGGACTGAGGACCGTAAAACGAACCCTAAACTCGCGCCGCCACAAAGAAATCCCTTGTACATCGCTCTCGGCTCCGTATCCGCTGAACGCCACGTCCTCAACACTCTAGCCCGAATCCCAGCCTCGTCTTTACACGATGCGCTCCTAGTGCTGCCCTTCTCTTCCCTCCCAGCCTTGTTCACGTTTATATCGATCTGGGTGGAGAGACAGTGGAATGTCACGCTGACGTGTCGTGTGCTCTTCTTCATGCTCAAGACACATCAAAAGCAGATTGTGAGTAGTCGGGAACTGAAGGGGGTCATTGAGGGGATGAGGGATGGGTTGAGGAAGACCCTGGGTGGCATGAAGGATTTGATGGGGTTTAATATTGCGGCGGTGGGGTTTGTGGGGGAGAGGGTTAGGGAGAAGGGGATTGTAAGGCTGGAGGATGTGGAGAATAGTGCTGAGGGGGATGGGGGCAAGAGGAAGAGGGGGTTTGTGGATGTGGCGTAGGGATTAGGTTAGGAAGAAGGGGGAGTCGGGGGTGGAGTGCAGAGGAGGTATATGATGGATGGTATTTTGGCGTTTGGGAGGTGTTGTGTAAAAGCAGGATAGGTTTAGTCTTCGTATATGTATAGAGAATGCGAGAACGAGTTGTTCATTAGGTTTTGGATTCTCAGTTGTCCCGGAACATACGTAATTCCCTAAACATCTCATCCAAGTGATGCTGTATATCATAGATTCTCGCCATGCAGCCTGGCCCTTCTAATCTGCCACAGCCCCAGCACGAGCATCCTGCCATCCTCCTTCTCTCCAGATGATAACCTTTTGGCTTTCTGTATCCTTTAAATATCGTTTCCCCCCCTTCTAGCCCTCGCTTCCCCACGCTCGGCATTTATGTCTTGAGGTCCCTTTTTGGATGGGGCTCGGGGGGGTCCTCATCCCAGTATTATTTCGTAGAATATGATAAAAGTGTTGACGACGATAAGTGGTACTGTGCAGCTGTTAGTTATATTTCCTTCCTCCTTCATTCCAGGATATACGCACTCCGCATCAGCGTCCGCACCGACGACACCAGATTCACCAGTCGCGCTTTCACGCTGGCATCATCTCGTGCACCACCGAACCCAGGCTCCGCAGACGCTGTCCAGCCAACTAGTACGTGCTAGTGTCAGCAAGCTGTTCCTAAAACTGGGCTTGTATGTACATTGGTGTGAGAGAGGGTTTGGGAGCCATACTGCGCGCAAGAAATCTGTCTTCTGAGAGGATGGCGATGGCATTTGTGAAGAGAATGGCGACGTAGAGGAGGCCACCGAGGCCGAAGAGCACCATCGTGAGCGGCTGGTCGGGAGTTGAGGTTTTGGTGGTGCGCTGGGAATTGTGTCAATCGCGTTCACGGTGCCTATCAAATGCCACCTAAAGCATCGCGAAGGTCTGACGGTTGCCAAGACACACGTGACCGGGGGCGATTGGCAGCCTCCTGCATTTGTCCATGTGTCGATGCAGATGTTCAACTCCGATCTCCAGTGCTCCAGACAGGGATCTGAGCATCCCACTGCACGATGCCATGGCAGCTTCAATTGGCCGCTGGGCCGCCCTCTGGCTGCACCGCACATTCAAGTGTCCATGCGGATTTGCTATTCCATCCTGCTTTCTGGCACAGGCAGGGACGCAGCGTTTCTCAAACGGTGTTGTGTTCATGAATGATCGGCGACGATACACAGGGGTCCAGTGCCCTTTAAAAGGACTCCCATGTCCGTCATTTGCTGTTGGAACAGCGAGCCATGAGTGATGTTTTCGCGTCCGGCACATGCTGGGGTATCCTCCGCCGCCCAGCACACGGGTCTCTTTGAGCATCCATGCATGTCCCACCTTTTTGCTTCCGGGTTCACGTCATACCCAATGGTGCGCCACAGCCTGGACCCCCAGACCGCGTGCGGCATCCTCTTCGAACACCCAACCCTTTTGGTCCTTTGCTTTTCTCAAAATTTGGACTTTCCCGCCCCTTGAAGCTGGCCACGGGTGTGTCCCTTATCAGACCACCAAGTTTCGCAGGAATTGCCAGAGCAGGACGCAATATACCCCTCGCACGCATTCGCGAGGCGGGATCGCCGCCTAGACCGTTCGATCTGCACTGCTGCATCTCACTACCGACACCTCCCACTTCCCTCCACAACAGAACGCGACTGCGGCTTTCCCAACCACTCTCTGCTCTCTCTCTCCATCCCCCAATTCTCCTTCCAGCTGGATCACGACGTCGCCTTGTGGCTTTCCATGTTCTGGGTGGAAGTACACTCGCTTCATGATTCGATGCGGAGGTGCTGAGACGCAATTGGACATTGGAACACGCCGATCGAGGTGCATGTCGATACTGCCCCAGCACATTGCAAGTGCGCCATATTGGATGCGTCCGGTCCGCGGAACAAGGACGGCCATTAAATAAAGAGCAATGACAGAGAGCGATGGAGTGGACGGCGGGTATTTCAATATGCCGGAGGGGATGGAGGGCTCGCCTGGGTCGCAACATAGCAATGGCTCTATGTCCATAGGGCTGCCCCCATCATCGACCACTATGGCATCTCTCACCGCCCTGCAATACCTCCCTATCCCGGTTCTTGTATTGGCCTCTACAAAGACAGTGGTGCTGGCAAACGAGGCAATGGGACGGCTGCTGGATATCGATTTCGAAAGTGCGATCAATGACAGCATGACAATAACGGATCTTCTCTACGGGATGAACATGGGAGATCTGGGCATCGATATACTGCAGAATGGATCACCTATATTGGTGACATGGGAAGTACGTACCAGGACGGGCACTGTACTGCGTTGGTCTTACTAACATCTGACAGACCTTCTTTGACAGCGTGGTGAGGGATTCGACATCAGCCATACATAATGAGGAAGATGATGCTAGATCACTAGACAGTGGCAGAACAACGCCGACGGCTGCTGTTGTAACAAACGAGGCATCCAATAGAGAGTCCGAACCCCCTAAACGACTACTGCCCAAGCTTAGTAGCTCGAATCTTGCTGGGACAATCGTCCATGATGTGGCAGTAGAGGTGGTTATTGCACCAATGAACAGAATTATTCCGGGAGGAACAACTAAGGGCGGATCTGACCGTTTACGCGACATCATGCAATCATCTATGATTATATCGGTGTGGGCTATTGAGGAAGTTCAGTACTATACGCTTACGTTCACCAGCGCAAGTCCGACTGAAGTGCCTGCCACCGCACGACCCTCGACACGCGTAGTTCAGAGGACGACCACTGGATTCCACATGAACAGATCCCGCGGCTCTACTTCAAGTTCATCCTCCGGGCAACAGTCAGGAGGCTCGAATTCGAATCCCTCATCCAAAGCTGTTACGCCAACACTCCAATATCCACAGTTCCCGCCACGTGGGCCCCCAAGACGTGACAAGGCCGACATAACAGCTTCACCCTCGCTATTTCAAAAAGCAACACAACTCAAGGATGCCATTTTGAACTCGATCAGCATGCCGGCATACGCCATGTGGAAGGATGAAAGTTTTGGTATTCCGAATAAGGCCATTCTACGCCTCCGGTCAAAAGACGATCCCATTCCTGTTGGCGATCAAAGAGCTTTTCTAGCGCAGTACCGCCTCTGGTCAGAAGATTTTAAACGCGAGCTCGTCATGGAAGAATTCCCCATCATTGAGCTCTGCCGGACTCGCGAACGGTTTGATGGTCGACGGGTGGGTATGAAGCACCCTAATAACGGTAACCGTATGATCTTCGATGTGACTGGTCAATGTGTTTACCATGACGAGACGGGCGAGTTTTTGGGAGGCATTGTGATCTTCAAGGATGTGACATCTGTGAGTATACGCTTCTCCTGCGCTCTTCTATGCACGACCTCACTGACACCTCTCAGTATACGAAGAAGATTGCTGCGCAGATTGAGGAGAATGAGAAGCAGTTTGAGTATATTGCTAATTTTATGCCGGTCATGGTGTGGACGACGACGCCGGATGGGATGCATGATTGGTTTAGTCAGAGGTGGTATGATTATACTGGTAAGTGCGATTTCAGTGCGATTTCAGTGCGAAAAACGAAAATATGTCACCAGGTGGTGAACGCCAGGAATGAGTTTAGACAGCGTTTTCCTAATCCTCCTGTCCTTCCTAGATTGAAGGTATTTGGCAGGAGAGCGCCTCCCTCAAACAGGAAAACAGTATCTGCAATGTCTAAAGAAATTTGCTAATTGTTCATCAACCTTTAGGATTGACCGTGGACGAATCACTGGGAGAAGGCTGGAGATTACCATTCCACCCTGATGATATGACATCGACGGCGCATCGATGGATGCATTCCCTCAAAACTGGAGATGAGTACAATACCGAATACCGATGTCAAAGACATGACGGAGAGTGGCGCTGGATGCTGGGCAGAGCGGTGCCGTTTTATGACGATGATGGCAAAATTATCAAATGGTTCGGTACGTGTACGGATATCCACGATCTGGTCGAAGCAAGACAAGAAGCAAGACAGACGAAGGCACAATTGCTGCGTGTCATCGAGCATGCGCATGTTACATTATGGGCGATAAATAAAAGTAACGAACTTATCTTAATGGAGGGAGACATGAGGTTCAACCAAAACCCGAACAAGGATGCCATTGGGGAGAATATCTACGAACTTTTTGGGAAGCTAGGTGCCAAAGGAGCGGAGATCGAACGATGGAGGCGACCAATTAATCACATACTAGAAGGCGCAGTGCAGGGCGAGATTGTGGAAAAGTTTGTCCAGGACGAACGCTATTACCGGACTCGGCTGTGCCCACTCTGGAGTACTTCGCGGGTTGGAGGAGTTGATGGGGCCGCCTATATCGATGGGGTTATCGGCGTCTCGATGGATGTCACTGAGTTAATGGAGAGAGAAAATCAGTTGAAGTTGCAAGAGAAGGAGAACTCCAGACTACTGGCGAATGCGGCGGCTGCGAAGGAGGCTTCCCGGATGAAATCGCAATTCCTGGCCAACATGTCGCATGAAATTCGAACCCCAATTGCTGGAGTTATAGGCATGTCCGAATTGCTTCTCGATATGAATTTGGACGAGGAAGAGAAGGAGTGCGCGGAAAATATACAACGCTCGGCGAATGGCCTACTTACGGTTATCAACGACATTCTGGACTTCTCCAAGGTGGAATCCGGGAGGCTTGACGTTGAGGAAGTGCAGTTCAGCTTGTCAGTGGTGCTGGGAGATGTTAACAAGATGATGTCGTTTGCGGCGCAGAGGAAGAATATTGCGTATGAGAGCTTCATCCAGCCGGAAGTCGAACGAGATTTGAGGGTTATGGGGGATCCAGGGCGTCTGAGACAAATCTTGACAAACCTGCTCACGAACAGCATCAAATTTACCTCGGAGGGCTCCGTACGATTGGATGCTGCTATCACGAGCGAGTCTAAAGATATCGTCACCGTACACTTCACTGTCGCAGATACTGGGATCGGGATTGAAGAAGAGGTTCGCAAACGACTGTTCCAGCCTTTCAGTCAGGCGGACTCATCGACTGCCCGCCGATTCGGAGGAACAGGGTTGGGACTGACAATTAGCAAGAATGTGAGTCACATGAGATTACTAAAAAGGGGACGATCCTATACTGATATTCGACGTAGCTTGTGGAGCTGATGCGCGGCGACATTGATCTCGAATCGAAACTCGGACAGGGAACCATTGCAACCTTCTGGATACCGTTCAGCAGGGCTCCTTACCAAGACGACGGCTCACCTTTAGTCGATCTTGCTTCGATTCCTGATCGACTGCAGTCTGATGTGTCGGTCTCATGCGGAAGTTCTGAAGATCATTCAACCCCCCCAATGACCCCGAAGATTTACAACGGTACCCCTCCTAGGCAGCCTCATGCATATAGTGATGCCGCGTCACGACCACCATCCGCACTCCCACATATTAACCATGCTATCCCAGATCATCTGCTCACCCTTTCTGAGAGTGAGAGACAGAAAATCCACATCCTAGTGGTTGAGGACAAGTAAGAACGAGCCCCCTTCCACATCCCTTTCCAAGTGTTTGAGCCCAGATTCTAATTAAACGCCTGCAGTCAAATCAATCAGCAGATTGCCCTCAAGACTATCAAGAAGTTGCATTTCTCTGTTAATGCGGTATGGAATGGCCAGGAGGTCCTCGATTACCTCCTAGAGGAACCATCTCCTACGCATCCTCGTCCACACATTATCTTGATGGACGTTCAGATGCCTATTCGAGACGGGTATTCTGGTGGGTTAAACCATTCTACCCCAGGACACACCACCTTTTCACCTCCAGCGCAACATGCACCCCTACAGCCTGAGCTCAGTATACGTGAATGACACGCTTTTGCATATCCTTTTCCTTATGACTCAACACTGCATGCCGCTGAAGGGGAAAAGGTGCTGTAGTGTCTCTGCATGTAGCTAACACCTCACAGCCACTCAAGCCATTAGGACCGAGGCCCCTTTCAAGGATATGCCCGAACTTCGGAACGTTCCCATAGTCGCGATGACTGCATCTGCAATCCAGGGGGATAAGGAAAAGTGTCAGCAAGCTGGCATGGATGTGAGTGGTTCTCCACCCCTCCCTTCTCTCACCCCCCTTTCCACAACACCCATGTTGTACTTTGGAGAAATCTCACAAGTGCAGGATTATTTAGCGAAGCCGGTCAAGGGCAAACTTCTCGAAAAGATGTTGGTCAAATGGGCCATTGAGGGTCGTCGGAAATCTGCCAAGCCGCTCCTCCTCCAAAAAGCCAAAGATCAACATGGCCCACCCATTAGCACGGACGCGATGGCAATACCCCCTCACCCTCCGCCGAACCCGCGCTCGAGCCCTGCACCCTTCCAAATCGCGACTGATCCACCGTCGATCGACAATTTTCCGGTCCAACTTGAAACACTGGTCCCCCCACCCCTGACGACTGACCGCAACCGCCTCGTCTTTGAGGAACGCAGTGCGCTAGCTAAGAGCTCGGAGAGCGCGGATGATAGTACAATGCGGCGAATAGAGGCAGAAGAAAAAGCGAGCATGCTTCGAGATGACAAGTTGATCAACATGTCAGGGTCTGCCAGTGATCCCGGAGAGCGGCCTTTTGTTCACCGCCAGAACAGTTATACGGGTGGGGAGGAGGATGGCCCGACGCATAGGCTTACGAAGGAAAATATGCAGAAGCTGGCTAGTGAGCGGGAGGGAGAGGGGTCAAGTGGAGGGGGGAAAGAGGAGGGCAGGAGAGGGTCTTGGGGTCCGGAAAGGAGTAGTAGCGTGGATGTGGACATGACACCGACGAATGGGAGCCAGCATAGTCCGACGACGAAGGAGAAAAGTGTTAGGCCGAGTTTACAGGACAACCAGAGGGACAGCGAGGTCACGATTGTTTCGTCAAATCTGGAGCACAGGAAAAATAGCTAATCAACCGCATCACAGCTGTCAAAAGATTGAAGATCTGGGGATGGTTGTCCTGTATTGCCAATGAGGGGATTCCGATCCTGGCCCCGCTCCACGACTCAGGGCCCCAACCGCCTCGCATATCCGCCTTCGTAAATCTGCCGCAACATTTCATCTAGCCCTCGCCATTACGAGAGCACCCCCAAGCCCTTAGAAATACAAACATTGCGGCTCCCCGATATCAACGTATTTCCAGGAGGCGCAGCGTTACACCGTTTCTTGCTCGTCTTGTGTTCTATTGGTGTACCGGAACTTGCACGTCGGCGACCTAAACAGCCTCACTCAATTGGTCGTTGTGCACGGTTATCTTGGACAAATTAGCGAGAGCATGGTGGTCTTTGCGTGACAGGTGCTGCATGCAATCTGTATGCACAGCGCAAGATGTGGAAGTGGTTATTGCAGTGAACCTTGGAAGGAATAGGGTAGTTTGAGCGTTTAGATGGATGGATGGATGCTGGGCAAGCCCCAAGACGACGCCTCAGGCTGCAATGCAGGTATTCCCGTGTACCACCCTTGTACAGATGTAGCGATGCAGCGGAAAATGACCAACACGACAGACATGGGATTAAAGTTGAAACTGGGCATAGCATGGTCCCCGGATGGTGGCTTCTGCCATCTACCATCTGCCATCTGGGCGAGAGATGCCGAATGCGTTGGGATCTACATGTGGAAAGCGCTCAGTGCAGTGGCAGCTCGAGCTCTGCAAGAGATCTCGGTATCTATTGGGATCGTCGAGATGCGCTATGCGCGTGACGAGATAAGTGCTGGAGCGCAAGCACACTTTCAAGTTTGTCCTCTAGATGGAACTGCGGCCCCTGCACACGAGACCTGATGTGGAAGTGCTCGAATGCGCACAAGATATGTTGGCAGATGGAACAGGGCACGTGGATGGAAAGATTGATGCCTCTCTCCCCTCCTTTCCGAGATCCTGTCCAAGAGGTATCCTCCCGTATCAATCAATAAATGAAAAACAAGTCAAAGCTAGAGTTCCATGTGCCGCGCGAGTCGCTCGTGGTGTAGAGAGGTGTGGAGAGGTGGAGATATGAGTGCTGATCTTGGTGTGCACCGAAGGATGCAGTGAATTTCAACCTGTTGAACCATGGTCTTGGGATTTTTGGGCCGTAGTTCTTAAACTCTAGTAAAGGGATATGGACTGTGGTGTGGGCGCATGACTTGTGGGAGTAGAAATGTGTATAAGGACCTTCCTACTGCGTACTGGTACATGGACTTTGAAATATGAAGTCGCCAACTAGAGCCGTGAGGTTTTGCCGAGCATGAGTAGAGTAGGTGGGTACGCTTTGACATTTCCACGGTTGTTTGCATTCTGTTGTGATGAGATACCCAAGGTGTTGGTAAATTGCTGGGGATAAAAGTGCCTCATGCTTATCTCTTTTGGTGAGTATGCAAGGGAATTGAGGGCTAGGGTAGACCCCTTTTTGTCTATCCTAGGCTTGGGGCATGGTGTTTGATGCCGTGCTTAGACGTGTTTGCAGGTGGGTAGGCGCAGGATTGAGGTTGAATACTAGGCCAAGGAAGTGTGCTTTCCATCTTGGGATTGAGACTGCAACTTCCTTAAACCTTCTTGCAACATCATATCAACTTTTTATGAACACCTCTGAGTATCGTTCTTTAATCTGTACAACATGAAGGGATCCACATTCCTCAGTCGTCTGATCAAACAATAACAGTGCCGCGCGTCTGTTACAGAACGGTATACTGAAGATCATCATACTTTATGATTTCGTCAGGTATTGCTGCAGAAGCAATATCAGGAAGTAAGCAGATCGAGCCAAAAGCGCCACCTCTTCAGACACGCTTATCGGTGCAAGAGACGGTGTGAAGGCGAACGATGAGGGACAGGACGGCTAAACTAGGTTCATCTGGCAGCCAGCAAGACAGGGCATGTGGGCGTTGATGCAGGGTCCATGGCCCGCGGACCTCACACCCCGGAAACTGCCATGCCAAAATGTGGTTCGCCGATGGCGGAGTGGAGTCCTGCGCGGGTGGCCAACAAGCACATTCCTGTGAAGTGAGTGGCACTAGGATCAAGCTTAACTGACGGCTCTTGACGCCATTCCGACAGGCGCATGTTTGTTGTCTACACATGTCGTCCTAAGGATGCTGCCGATATGAATGTTCCACTTCAAAAGGTCGGGCATTGTCTTCAAATATGCTCCTCTGACGTAAAGTCTAGGGGACTGTATTACTGTGGTGGCAAGCCGCAATATACACGAGAGAACCAGAGACATGGTGCCAAGCAAACGACATCGATGTGCCCGTATGCCAACCGGAAGACCCTGCATGAAGACCGAGATGCAAGGCGGCCCAGTGCTGAAACTTATCCACTCACAGCCGTTCAAGACAAGCCGCACCACAGCGGTGAGATGGTAGTTGCCGTTGATGCTTTTTCAGGCCGAATTGCCACTCGACGGCTCTCGGCATCGGCTTTCGTTCCATCTCAAGTTGTTTCTTGCGAAAGCCCTCACAGCCTTCAAAAGCCACGCTGCAGGTAACGTAGTGGTCGTCACGGGAGAAAAAGGTAGTGTGATTGATGAGTGGTGGTGGTCGAGCAGGCAAGGATTCAGAAGTAAACATCTCCCGCCTTATTACAGCCAGTCACAGCACTTCCTATAGCGTCATCTTGCAGTGTTTTAAGTCCCGAGACAACGGTCAGATCCACTTATCAACGACAAGCCTCGCGGGTCGTCCAATCAGTAAATTGAACAAAAACGAGGCGCTGACCAGGTTGAGGGCCAAGAGCGGACCATGTCGTCAGTGGTCAAGGCTGAGCCTCTGCTCTCTGTTTGACGTCGTGTCAGGTCAGCAGTAGAGCCCGCCTTGGCTCTCATCATTTCGCAAGCACTATCCAGCCTATGGCCATTGATAATAGGGCTACAAAGCGGTGTTAATTGCCCCGTAGGCCCGTATAGGTACAAAGAGAGATGGCAGTCTTGTCTCGAAATCGACTGTCCCGGGTCGGCTTCGGAAATACTGATGCAGTGCTGTCACCTGGTTCGTTTACAGCCGGCCGGCTTGACATCATCCTGTATGAGTCGCGCATCGACGATTTGCTGGCGAAGTCGATGTGTATAGTACATCAATTGGCTGTATGGCGCAGGGCGTCAAGCCATGGAGCGGAATGCGTTGTAAACAGCTCAGGCAGGTACAGCGTGCGCCCAATCCTCTTTTGCGCGCAGAAGACAAGATATCTCCAGTGCGTCGATTGGCTGCAGCATTTCTCGAATTCGAGCAGGAGCACCGCAATCTGGTTAAGCTACGAAGATTTTCTCCCAAAAGGAATGTGAACGGCGATCAAACGCTTGTTCACGCTGCGTCCAGGGAGGCTAATTTCACATCGGGCTGTCGTCAAGAGAGACCGTGAAATGATCCCAAATGCTCCGTGGTAGGACTGGCGGACAGACGCCAGGTAGAAAGTTACTTTACTGCATTCGTGGGGGCAGAGCGAGCAGCGGGCCGATTACCCTCTGCCGCGAGGGCTCCTGACTTGAAGAAAAGGACCCCTTTTCCGCGCACCTGCTCGTGCTTGGCCTGGATGCTGCTGCTCTGCGACCGTTGGCCGTGCCGACGCGCCAGAGGGAGATCAAACACGACGGCAGCAAAAAGCACGGCCGACGCGAGCTTAGAGAGATTTGATGCCGCAATTCTCCGGCCTGAAGCTCACGGCTGCGGCGCACAACACAGCTTTTGCAAGATATCGATGCTTCCCACTCGGGCGACGGGGGGTGGCAGCCCTTACTTAATACGGGTTTCAGGCGCCGCAAAAGTGAATTGACTAGGCCCAAACGGGTGGCGCAGAGTCCTCCCGCCTCCACCACGCCGCCATTCGCCCCGTGCCAGCCACCAGCGCGCAACGACCGGCAACCATGGCTCGAAGCTGGACGGCTGCCAGGCGTTCAAGAGCCAACCCGCGGCGCTGCTAGGCTGGCAGCCGGCCGGATTGTCGATGCTCCGTAGCTGGAGCCCTCCATGGCAACCCGCCGGGCGCCGACAAAGAAAGGCGCGGTGCCAGCGTTTTGGTGATGGCGCCAAAAGCCTCTCCACATCCTCGCACCCCTAAAGCAGCCTCGAATAACCCTCGTGCTAGCGGCGCCTGAAGCCCTGCACTCTGCTGCACGTATCTAGTGCGTCCGGGGGTGTTTTGGTGGCTACGCAGCCAACCTGCTCCCTCCCTGGGCCGATGATTCCATCGACGTAACCCCAGGAGCCGAATTTATCAATCAGCCCTCCCCATTTGAGGCCCGCAGATCCATCACTGCCTTTGCACTCACTGCCTCCGCTGCTCACTACTAAATTCCAAGCCGTCGTCCACAATCTCGCCGCCTTTTGTCCATCGATACTCGATCCATCTTGGGCCTCCCTCACATCGTTGCCTCTTTGTTGCTGGTCCCCCCGTTGCCCAACCAGTCGCATCGCTGGCCACCGGAACCATACTCACGCTTCACCGCACGGCCAGCACGCCTACGTAAACCGACTGCGGTCCGCCCCTGCGCCTGGCAAGGACACTTCTCCACACTTTGCGGTGCACTTGAAACGCTCGAGCACCTGCCACTCCGTCACCTGCGCGCTCAGACCCCGAAAACCCAATCTCTGTGGCCCATTGCCACGGCTCCTCGTTAGGACTGGTCTTGCGATCGACATCCCGAACTGACTATCCTTACTCCCTCTGGAAGGCCTCTACACGGGTGTCCCAAGTGTCAGCTTCAACTTCAAAAGTCCGCTGATCCCCCGTCTGCCAGCGTTCCAGTGATCTTCATCCTCCCCACGTTTCCCGATCCTCGTTGTTTCAGCTGCCACAGGTCTCCAAACTGGTCGCTTCTCACGATAACCCTTTGTTTGTCTGTACTTCCTCAGCACCACTTTTGAAAAGGGCCTCCCGTCGTCTGCATACTCTTTGTTCCCAGTATGGCAATGGCCGTCGACAATCGCCAGCAGTCCCAGCTAAGCAACATGGGCTACGACCCCTTGCGTTACCCAGCACCGCACTTCACCAACCCGTGGGTGTCGGCGCCGGCACCAAGCTCGCAGCAACAGTTGTATCCGACCACCATTGCACCGAATGTGTCTGCTGGACTCGAGACTGCCCAATCTCAAACGATGCACCGGCCCACTAGCATTGCCATCCCCTATCATGGCCTCCAGGTGACGGCGCCTGCGCTTGGATCAGGTATTACTCTCCCGGATGGCACGTACACAACAGAAAACTTACTAGATGCGTCTCAAGATCTACTATCACGAAGCTACAATGGCGGATATGCTACCGCAGCTTCTCCTCAAAACAACCAGTATGCACCCACATCGGCCCCTTATTCTCAGGTGGAATATGGCAATAGCACACGCGCCCCCTTTCCATATCAGCAAGACTCCTCCCGTCGCTCTTCACATCCGTCAGTACCCTCAACCGCCGCATTTGATACCGACATGGATCTCCAAAGGCAACGCCAGAGTTCACTAGTTGACCTTAGCAGAATGGGTACGCAGCCGCAGCGAAACAGCTTCAGCGACGCTCTCGATGCAAGTCGGGGTATGGTCTCCTTGAGCCAGTCGGATATCACCCCGAGGAATATCTACGGCACTCAAGGATCCAGTCGAAGCTCGACCGATTCGTACGGCTTTCCGTCGACACACTCGACACACTCGGCACACTCGTCCATCTCCTCGTCCAGCTACAACGGCGGAAACTACTATGGCGGCGAAGGGTCTGTTACCGACTACAGCTCTGCGTCCGAGTCTGTTGATCTGTCCAACCCGCGCACGCTCCCGCGTCCGAACGCGCTCATGGGAGCGAGCATTCCCCCAGCACCACAGTCTATGATGGGTCAGTTCAGCTCCAAGGTTTCGTCCAGTTCGCAGAAGAAGCACAAGTGCAAGGTTTGCGACAAGCGATTCACGCGTCCAAGTTCGCTACAAACCCACATGTATTCGCATACTGGCGAGAAGCGTAGGTGTCCTCTTGATCAAGATGCGATTCACAGCGCTAACATGACACAGCATTTGCATGCGAAGTTGAAGGCTGTGGCCGTCATTTCTCCGTTGTATCGAATCTTCGAAGGCACCGAAAAGTACACAAGGGCGAAGGCGGCCTAGATCATCCGTCTCCCGACGATGAATGAGCCGGTTCTGTCGATCACTTCTTCGCCGGATTGACCCTGATAGACACGCACGGTCTTGTGTATCCGGGACACTCCCGAACTAGTTCATCGTCACGTCCACGATTTCTTCATCTTGTGTCTACGTTTGGTACCCGTTGTGCGTTTTGAGATATCCCCTGTCGCATTTCTTCGCAACTACACGCAGCAAACACGGGGTCGGGTATGTTGGATTGGGCCCGTTGCTGACGAAAAGATCTTGACACGAATCTTCTTCTATCTTTCGCTTGTTGTTCCGTTTGTGGGATTTGCCACGGTTACGTCCTCATTGACGAGGATGGCACTGCCGTCGGCTGGCGTTCATGGTGTTTACTGGAGCACGATAACCCCTTTTGTTTTCTGCGAGCGAGTCCTTTTCCTGCCCGCCCTGTATCATTATACGTCTCCTTTTCGGTGTCTTAGGTATGGGTCCTTCGTCGTTTTGTCTTCTGCCTCTCATCTGAAAAGAGTTTGGCTGGTTTGGCACGGATACCTTTGCTTCGGACATCTGGAGCATCATCGTTCACTATACCCTTTAATGTTTTAGACCCTCATTAGCAGTAGCAGTGTCGCCCCAAGAGGTGGACTGCATGCCACAATTGTACAGTAGTATGGCTTGGAAGTTTGGAGCCCAGCGCCTTTGGCGGGCTCCTACACAGTGTCTCTCACTTATTCGCGGAGTGGATGCTGCATCTGGTCACGGATACCTTGTTGTAGCTACAATCATAGAAGAATGTCTAGGTTACTACCACATACAACTTTGTCCTACCTTAGGGCATTGCACTTGTGTTCATTGTGCTCCTCACGTGCTCAGCTTGTAATACGGTACATACACCATGAGATCTGAGGCGATCACACTGTTCTATCTTTGAAGTCAAAATACGCCCGTACGAAAGTGTACCCCGAATAATTGCTGTCCACCACCAGAATTCCACCGACGGGCTTTCATCCTCCCACCAGGGCCTGACAACAAAGACCCCAACCCCTCACCATACGGCACCAACACCTTTGCATCTGAACCACAGCGTCACAATCCCTCACGCCCTGTCATCATCGCCATCATCATCATACCACATCCCCCTCTATCCCTATCCCGCCCCATTATCGCACCATCCACCATCTAGATACCAGACCCTGAACGCACCACCTTTTCACCTTGCGCCTTCCGCCCCAAAGCCACTGACATCACCGCACATGGTCTCCCCTGTCATCCCTGGACCCTGAGCGCGACGCCACGGTGGGTCTCTGCGCTTGCTTTTGCCGCGGTGCGAGAAGCACGATGGTTTGGTTGGTTGGTCTGGTTGGAGCATGAGGGGCGGGGCGGAGTGGGGTGTGCGCAGGGGAGACGGCGACGCGATGTTACATTTCAGAGGGTGGCCGGCTATGCGAATTAAGTTACCGGCGAATGGGTTTGGTGGAGGGAGGTGGTGTGTGTCGTGGGTAGATTTTGTTGTTGCTTTTGCATTTCTGTGCATGCAATGGGAATGAGGCTGTGAAATTACCACTCCCACACAACTACCGAGGTAACTTCAGGGTTTGGATGGATGCATTGCTTGTTCCCGGCCTCGGGGTTTACACGATCCACCAAGCCAGATTCTGCAATCCGGGAATGCAAACGCATCTTGTTGATTTTTGTGGAAGGGAATGGGAAATGGATGGATGGGGTGGCGCCCGTTAAGCGGTGCTGGACCTACAAGGTGGATCGTTTTGGCTGTCAAGTCTCCATTTTTTTTGGTCGGCTCGGGCTGGTTTGCCAGTGGAGCGTTGGGGACATGGATGGAGACTGTTCAAGCCTCACTCACTCGGGGTTGAGGAGGCTTGGGGGAGGGGTAAAGGTGGATGGGCCGAGGGATAGAGAGACTACTTGGGGACTGGGGACTGAATACAAGGCACACAGGGCCGAGGGGTTGTTTCAGAACGATGTCATACTTCAGGTAAAAGGTCTACTTTGCGAACATTGAGCCCGCGATGGATAGCGGGGTGATTTTGCTCCTCTCTCCTCCATCTCCACACAAAACCCTCCCACAAGCCTCCCAAGCCGTCAATTTGTCCTGCAAACCATCCTGAAACCATTGCCCATTGATTGATACTCTTTTCCGCATCGCAAAGCCATACAATTCATCGCCTGAGGTCAGCTTACACTTTTCCCCCATCCCCATGCCCCAATATCCACAGATGCGAACCTCTCATCCTCCTCTTTCCCACATGCCACAATTCAGCCCCATCGCCTGTATTACCCGAATCTGACATGACATGTTGCCCCCAGCCAGTTCCACCAGCCAGTTCCACCTATGATTGTCCGCATTCCCCTTTCGAACAATTGCCACCGCGTTATTGTGCACTTTTAAACTGTGGCGGTGGTACTGTCGCGCTCTCCGGGCATGCCAAGCGTGAAGATGATAATGGCATACCTACAGGATGTTACTGCGTAGTGATTTACCAGCCAGTGGCAGTGGCTCTTCAGTCCCATGGCATAAACTACAGTCTCAGATACCCTACCTACGAAAGCCAAGCCCGAAGAAGGGTTGGCCTCTGGTATGGCATTGTGGTCGCGCGTGTCATTCCCGTACACATACGCATACCCCCCCAATACCCATCACATACCCCGTCAGCATGACCCTCACCCTCCCCTCCTCATTCTAGAACACCGTCCGGAAATACCCCCCTTCTATACGAAGCCTTCGCATCCCCTTCGATGGCAAAATTCAGGCATATCTGTAGCTGCACCCATATCCATCTATCTGTGGTGCAGCTATCTGCATTACATCTGCATGCACACAGCCTAGCTTAGACATTGCCCTGGCTACTTAGCAGCGCTACCCAATAAATAGTCGGGCGATACTCGGAATTCCCCCGAAACCTGGAAAATGGGTAAGGGAGGGAGATGAATGAAGAGGATCAGGGTGGGTGTACAGTTTGAAGAGGGCCACATGGCATGACAGCTCACGTAGCAACGACATGGCATGCTTCCAGAAGAGAAGAAAAGGAGAAGGGATCGGCGTTGGTTGTCCATGCGCTGGCTGCAATACATCATCACATTCTGACTGTGGTGTGTGTACGTAAAGCGGGGTTGTGGTGGATAGTCATACCTGGAGTCTGATATAGCTGTGCTTTGTAGTGGTGGATATGCATAGATGGGACTTCTCTTGTAGGTTCTCGCCCGGTGCGGCATACAATTCTACTTATGCGGACAGGGCAGTGGTAGGGTTAGCGGTACAAGTACAAGTTCAAGGTATGAAGTTATTCTGTCCATGTGATATGCTTGGCTACGTAGCCGTGTACTCAACGAAGGCTTGGGATGGCTAATTGATTAATGCAAAATGCTACAGCACCTGACAGAGATGCAATCGAGCGGATGGGGAACATATCCGATTGCTACTAGAATGGCAAGGCTACCAGGACTCTGTGGGGATGGTGCCTTCCAGATTGGACTTTGTGGTACTCTGACTCCAGTCCTCCTTCGCTCCCAGCATTGGCTGGTACCATACGGAACACCTTACACGGACATTCAACCACGCCAATACTTCCATGTAACCACTTAGCCATTCGGCCTCAGGGAAGAACCATTCCTGCCCCTAGCGGGGTACTGTATCCTCTCATAACTCTGAAACAGCCCTGCCTTCGCGCTGAAGCAATCGCAATGCCTCAACAGCTGAAGACTCCCGCGGCCCGATATTCCTCGTACCCTAATCGTGATTCGTCCTCTTACGGGTCCGGCTGGCAGCGCTTTTGGCCTTGCTCTTCCCCAAGATTAGCGGTAAGTAAATGGCAGTTCTTTCAATCTCGACCATAGGTGATTTTGCCTCTCTTTGCGGGCTTGCCGTCCGCATCATCGTCGTCGGGCGCCTTCTTCTTCTTGTTGTTATTGTTGTTCGGCATCGCAGACTTGTTTGCTCCATTCGACGTGGGTTGGCTCGACTCGCGGGTTGGGAAAGACGAGGTGGGAGTAGGCGCATGTGACGGCGTGGTTTGCGCAGAATTGGCTGGCGTCTCCGATTCCTGCGGGGTCTGTCAGCCGTTGGCCTTGATAGTCCTTCTGGTCGGACGCCCTTGGGGTCATACCCTCATGAAGCTAGCTGAACTCCGGCTGAATATCCTGTCCGCGTCGCTAATCTGAGCCTTTCGGCGCGTGGCGGTGCTTGGTCCGCCAGAGATGGAGCCCGTCGTTGCACCCTTGATGTAGTTGTCGAAGCCCTTGATGATGTTGCCCGCGGTGGTCTCCTCCAGGTACGAGGTTTCGATTCGGAGAATGTTCTCTTCGATTTGCGCCTAGGAGTGCGGGTAAGCAGATTGCCCCGCTCGCACAGCATCACACAACGCACCAGGTTGCTGTCAATCAGCCTCTTCTTCTGCAGCGACTCGCGGAGGTCGCGTCGCAGCCGCTCGTAGTAGGGCATGCCGCGGGAGGCATCGTTGGCAGCGTTTCCGGTGCCAGCGGGGGGGGCGTTTTCTGCCATGGTTTGCGGGTGCAGGTGCGGGTGCGGGTGTGGGTGCAGCGTAGCAAGTTGTCACCGCACTGCCAGTTGGTCGAGGTTTGTGGAGGTCGCGACAGGCGTTGGGGTGGTCGCGACATGTCTCAATGTTCTAGCCCAATGTGGGTAGTCGCTTGGCACTGGACGGCTCCCGCTTTCAGCAATCCACGACTCCGTTTCTTCGCAGCCACTGCCGCCTCTCTCTCTTTCAGCACCCACCGCGCAATCGCGACTTCCCGCCGCCCTCGCCACCCACGCCTCCCACGCCTCCCACGCCTCCGCAGATCTGTCGCCCGGCGTCACTCTCACTCGGCATCGACCACGCGACCCCCGCGCATAGGCAACACCGGCCATGGACCACAAAGAAGTCGAGCTCCGAGGCAAGGCCATCGGCAAGGCCATCACCGAGAACGAGCCCTCCTCGTCTCTCCTGAAGCTCCTGGGGGACCTCAAGACAGGCGTCAAGGCCACCGAGGACCTTCTCCGCCAGACCAAGATCGGTGTCACGGTCAACAAGCTGCGCACGCACAAGGACCCCGCAGTTGCCAAGTTGGCACAGGAGCTGGTTTTGCGGTGGCGCGACGAGGTGAAGAAGAAGGGGCCGGTCAAGAACGTGCGCGCAAATGGACCGGGCGGCAACACAGGAACAGCAAGTCCCGCGCCGACACGCAGCGCCAACGCGAGTCCCGCACCCGGCGCCGTAAACAAGAAAAAGCACACCGTCGACCCGGACAAGAGGAACCACAAGACAGACAAGATCGACTATGCTGTGACGGGCGAGCAGGCACGCGACCAGTGCGTGCGGTTGATGTACGATGGCTTGGCCTTCCAGAGCGAGGAGCGTATGTACCCTCCACTCCCCACCTCCACCCAGCACGTCTTCTAACCCATTCCAGTGCCCGAAGACATCCTCCCCATTGCCAAGACCATCGAAGCCGCCGCCTACGCCCAAGCCAAGCACGAAAACAACGAAGCCTACCGCCTCAAAATCCGCTCCCTCTTCCAAAACCTCAAGAACAAATCCAACCCCGGTCTCCGGAAGCGCGTGCTCTCCGGTGAAATCCCGCCCAAGCGCTTCGTCACCATGTCGCACGATGATATGAAGTCCAAAGAGCGCAAGCAAGAAGATGAGCGCCTGGAAAAGGAAAACATGAACTCGGCCATGGTGGCCCAGGTCGAGAAGAGCATATCAAAGGAGTTCCAGTGCGGCAAGTGCAAGAAGAAAATGGTGAGCTATTCGCAGGCGCAGACGAGGAGTGCCGATGAACCTATGACGACGTTTTGTGAGTGCATGAATTGCGGTAATCGGTGGAAGTTCTCGTAGGAGGTGGAGGCGGAGCCTGGGGCGTGTGGCTTCATGGGTTATATCCACGGGGTTCGTATAGTAGTCTTCAGAGAGGCTTTTTTTTGGAGCAGTAGTGAGGGAGCGGAGAGGGAGGAAGACGTGTACGATTTCCGTGGGTGTTTTGGTTTCCTAGGTCGGGGCGGCGCGGGTGGGCATCATGGGGTACGGCGTACGTATACTGGGCCTTGGCTGTCCTTTTCTTTTTCAGCCTGGTTCTTCTTCGTTGGCTAGTAATATAATATGCTAGCTTGCACGGGCTCGGCAGCATGTCTTACCCTCTTCTACGAGGGGTGTTTAGACGCTCGCTGTAGCACAGTGCATTTC
>ML977584.1:7837-23959 GCA_010015725.1 Amniculicola lignicola CBS 123094 | reverse complement strand
TCTGAAAACGGTGGACGGTTTGCTGCAGTTGAGGGCAGGCAGAGATATCGTGTCTTGAGCAATATTAGTTTGTAAACGTTAATCTTATAGCGGTGCATTGAGGTGAGGTGTATGAACGGACGGGCGATTGGTTTGAGCTTGTATGATTAGGGAGAAGAGATCATTTACGCATCCATCTGTATATATCAAGAAGGGGACAATCATGTTGCCCTGAGCTCAACATTGTACATAGGAAAATATCAAGAGTGAGAGGAAGGATAGCCAGCATTCGTGATATCAGAGGCCTCTCGCCGATGTTACCGAATGGTCGTGTACGCCATAGATCACAATTGCAACCTCTGCGAAAAGTATCTGTTGGAAAAAGAAATTAATGTCTCATGGAACCACCAACTTGAACAAAAGACTCTCCATTGAAGCCAAAAGCCAAAAGAATTAGCCGCCCACCCAGCCATCCCCAGAAGCAAACTTTTTATAGCCATAGAATAATCCGAAACTCCACCCACCCCAATCTGCAAAACCTTATGTATGTACATGAATACACATAGTCTTCATCTCTGTCTGCTCTTGATCCGTTCGTCCGTCTTCCATCAGGAGTATATATTATTTTCATCATTATCTGTCACCTAAATTCAACGTCTGTGTTTGTGTGTCCTGCGGGTATACCATTTAGATCGTCTTTCCGCCCACGAAATCCCTCCAAGACCGGACCTCGGGCGGGATACCGTCTTGCTTGGGCAGCTTAACGCTCATGCACTGAGCGAAGAGGACGGCGGTCTATGCATACGTTAGCAAATTCACTTCAATACACACTATCAGAATAGAGAAACATACCTTAGGCTCCATGAACAATGGGACACCAAAGTCCACAGCATTCCTCCGCATAACATAGTCCTCATCAACCAGACTGCTCGCTCTGAATTTGGCCAGATTGAACACACCCCTGATGTCATACTTCTCAAACACCTCTCGCAGCGCCCTCTTATCTTCCTTGGGGAATTCGATGACTTCGACCTCTACGCCCTCAGCACCGCCTTCGAGCAGGGCCTTCACATCCTTGTTCGCGGCATAGAACTTGTAGCCGAGCGGGTGGATATACTTGGCGATGGTGACGAGGTCTTGCGAGGTAGATTCGCCGCCGAAAAGGAGTCCCTCTCCGGGCTGGGGAAGGCGGAAGTTCATGGTGGATTGCATGGATGCCCAGTACGCTTCGATGATGTCCGTACCGAAGCAAGCCATTTCGCCAGTCGATGCCATTTCGACGCCAAGGAAAGGATCTGCGCCCGCCAGCCTGGTCCATGAGAACTGCGGGACCTTGGTAGCGAGGTAGTCCCTTTCAATAGCCATCAAATCAACGGGTTCAGGGACATCACGTCCGACCAGTGCCCTGGTTGCAACATCAATGAAGTTAGTACCGAGGACCTTGGAGACGAAGGGGAAGGAGCGGGATGCGCGGAGATTGCATTCAATGACCTTGAGTTTGGGCTCGCCGCCTTCGGGGTCAGCGGCTTTGATGATTTGCATGTTGAAGGGGCCAGTGATGTTCCATGCCTTGGCGACCCTCTCCGCAATGTCCTTGACACGGTCTTTGATGCTTTGATCAAGGTTGACCGGAGGCAGAACTAGAGTAGCATCACCCGAGTGAACACCTGCGTCCTCGACGTGCTCACTCACGGCGTGGATAAGGAGGTTTCCATTCGATGCAACAGCGTCAACATCAATCTCGTTTGCGCCTTCGATGAATTGTGTGATGACGACGGGGTGGTCAGGTGAGACATCTGCGGCGGCGGTGAGCTTCTCTGAAAGCTCGCCCTCGTTGCGGATGACAGTCATGGCGGCACCGGAGAGAACGTAAGAAGGTCGAACAAGGACGGGATATCCGACATCATTGGCAAACTTCTGGGCCTCCTCGTAGGACGTGAGTTCTTTCCAAGCAGGCTGGTCGACGCCAATCGAATCAAGGATAGTAGAGAACTTGTGACGATCCTCGGCCTTGTCGATGTCCAGTGGATCGGTTCCGAGAACCTTCGCCTTTCCGGTTTCTTGCAATTTCAGTGCGATGTTCTGAGGGAGTTGACCACCGACGGAGACGACGACTCCACTGGCACTTTCCAATTCGTAGATGTCCATAACACGCTCGTAGCTCAGTTCTTCAAAGTAGAGCCTGTCGGCAACGTCGAAGTCCGTGGAGTATGTCTCCGGGTTGTAGCTGTGGACAGTTAGTGATGTTTGTATATTAGAAAGAAGGACCAAGGAGAAAAGTTTGCTGAAAGACCTCTATTTCCCACTCTCGAGGGTTCAATAATCCACACTCTGAGTATCCAACTCAGGGTCAATGTTTATAGAACTCTCCATGCGCAGCCAGGGCAACATCCCCTTTTAAATGGTGGGTTTACTTACTTGATCATAACCGTCTTCTTCCCAAGCTTGTTGAGCGAAAGTGTAGCGTTCACCGCACACCAATCGAACTCCACAGAGCTTCCAATACGATAAACTCCGCTTCCAAGAACGAGGGTGCCATGGTCGTCAAAGGTGACATCGTGAGAAGACGCGTTGTAAGTGGTCTAGTATTGTTAGTTAGCGACTGAAGGCTGCTGAGAATTGAAATAATCAATGAGAATTGAACGACAGAAAGAAAGAAGGAAGGAGCACCCCAACCACAGACAACACCAACATCAATCTTGGAAAGTAAAGATCGATAAAGGAGGGGTGAAAATACAAATGAAAGAAGTTGACAAAAGAAGATTAGAAACTCACATATAAATAGTTCGTATTCGCTGGGAACTCAGCAGCCAGAGTATCAATCTTCTTAACCCAAGGCCTGATTCCAAAGCCCTTCCTGCGCGCTCGAACCTCATCTTCGGTGCTATTCACCGCCTTGGCAATCTGCTTGTCGGAGAAGCCGAGCTTCTTAGCCTTCAGAAGAATCTCCTTCTTCAGGCCATACAGGCTCCCTATATCCTCGAGATCATGTGTCAGGTCGACGATATTCTGGAGCTTGTACAAGAACCATTTGTCGATCTTGGTGAGGTCGTGGACTTTGTCGACACTGTATCCCTCATGGTACATGGCCTGGCCGACGGCGAGCCAACGGCGGTCAGTAGGGTTCTTGAGTGTGTCGTCTAGGTCCTCAAACTTGTCGCCTTGGAAACCAAGGAACTTGGGGTCGACTTGTCGGCACGCCTTCTGGAAGGACTCCTCGAATGTGCGACCGATGGCCATGACTTCTCCGACAGACTTCATGGAGCTGCCAATGTCCCGCTTGACATTCTGGAACTTGCTCAGATCCCAACGGGGCATCTTGGTGACGATGTAATCCAAGCTGGGTTCGAAGTTGGCTGTGGTTGTCTTTGTGACCGCGTTCGGGAGTTCTGGTAGTGTGTGTCCGAGACCGATTTTCGCGGCAGTGTAGGCAAGAGGGTATCCTGTTGCCTTTGAGGCCAGTGCCGAAGATCGAGACAGACGGGCGTTGACCTCAATGACCCTGTAGTCCAGGCCATCCGGCTGGAGCGCGTATTGGACGTTGCACTCTCCAACAACACCCAAGTGACGTACAATCTTGATGGCAGCTGAGCGGAGCATGTGGTATTCCTCGTCGCTAAACGTCTGGCTGGGCGAGACAACGATACTGTCACCAGTATGTACTCCGAGCGGATCAAAGTTCTCCATGTTGCAGACAGTAATGCAGTTATCAGCTGCATCTCGGACGACCTCGTACTCTGCCTCCTTCCAGCCCTTGAGGGATTTCTCGACCAAGATTTGGGGAGACAGGGTCAGTGACTTGGCCGATAAGTTCCTGAGCTCCTCTGCATTGTTCGCGAAACCAGATCCAAGGCCGCCGAGAGCGTAGGCAGCACGCACGATGATAGGGTATCCGATCTTGTCCGCGGCGTCCAGAGCCTCGTCGATGGAGGAAACGGCAATCGATTTGGCGATGGGGATGTCGATCTCGTCGAGAGCCCGGGCAAAGAGGTCACGATCCTCACTCGTCTCGAGCGTCTTGACGCTGGTGCCAAGCACTTTGACTCCGTACTTCTCGAAGATGCCCTTCCTGTTCATGTTCACACCAAGATTCAGAGCCGTCTGGCCGCCGAAGCTGAGGAAGATGCCGTCTGGCTTTTCTTTCTGGATCACATATTCGACGTATTCTGGCGTTACGGGGAGGTAGTAGATCTCGTCGGCGAGCACGTGCGAGGTTTGGATGGTTGCAATGTTTGGGTTGATGAGGACTGAGTGGACACCGGCCTCCTTCAAGGCCTTCAGGGCCTGTGAACCTGATATAAGAGTAAGCAAGGAGCATTCTTGATTCGTGCCTGGACACATTGCTCATACCAGAGTAGTCAAACTCTCCAGCCTGGCCAATGCTCAGACCGCCCGAGCCAATGACCAGGACCTTCTTCACGTCCACCAGATCGCGGGCTCCCGATATAACTCCGCTGTTGAGATATGCCTTTGCATTGGGTGCCTCCTGGGTCGTGTTCCACGTTGCGTGGATTTTGGAGAATGCTCGCAGCTGGCTGTGTTTTGCTGCTGGTGACTCATGGCTTCGCATGGACAGCAAAGGCCTCGCAGCCCGGGAGGTGAAGGTCCGAGAGGACGCCGCGGGATTGCTGAGGCGACATTGCCGGGCGAAAGCTGGTGCGCGGCGTGCCAGACGTCCGCAGAGAGCCATGGCAGCTGGTCTGCGACTGGTGAGCTTTGAAGCTCTACTGAACCCCGCCGACGGAAAGGAAGGCGTTGACTGCGTTGACTGCGTTGACTGCGGTGAATGAAGGTTGCCAAGGGCCGAATGGGTGCAATTGAGGGCCGCCCGAGCTTGTCCTGGATGCTGCAGCCCGTCGAAGCTGTCGTCGAGGAATTTGGTTTTGGAATCGGCGGGGAGTGGTGGAGCTGCACGTCAAGCTAGGAAATTTCCAAGATCGCCAATCAGCTCGCTTCCGATGCCGCTGAGCGATAAGCAAGCACGGCGGTATCGTGGGCAGAAAAGGCGTCACGTCAAGTGCAGCGCGATTGAGAAGCAAACAAAGGTCAATGAGCAACGAGGCTCGAGTGTTGACTCGGCGGGGCACGCGTGCTCAAGTCAGAGAGCGAGATGATGAAGATTTGCTACGCGCTGCAGCTAAGGCGGAATTTTGCGCGCGAGCCCATGGGACCGAATACCGGCGCCGCAGCCTGTCCACGATCTGAAAAAGATTTTTCTTGAAGCTGCACAATAGCGGCTCTGCATGGAGAATTGCATCACTGGCGTCGCCCTGCGGGGAACGGATCCTATCAAGCTCAGTCCTGCGTCGTCACAAGGGAGGCGTAATTCGCAGGGAAAATTGCTACGCCTGCAGTGATGGCATTTCCAGGGCCCAATCAGCGCCTTGCTCGGCCCACGTATGTAAAACTTCAAAGTGTCAAACTGCGTGCAAGTGCGATGACGCTGAGCCTTTATACATTCTGCTTCTTCAATTTGTCTGCTGCCGTGTGCCGGCTCTTGTATTCTCGAGGACTTTCGACCACTTTTGCCTTTTCCCCGCGTAGACGTTCCATCACCGTAGGTTGTGTCCACATGCCGACTTTGTCCTTCCGAGCCTTTTCCTCCGCATCGCGATATTTCTGCTCAAGGCCGCCGAATTCAGACCCAGTTTTCGCCTCGTAGACAGTTGCAAGTCCGATCTTCAGCATTTCTAAACCAACGTCCTTCTTCAACAGCCATTTCCGTATGTAGACCTGAGCAACCACTCTGTCGTACTGGTCACGTCTGTATATGCGTGCCCGGACTCGTCGATTGAGAATGTACTGGGTGAGCCACTGCAGGGCTTCCTGGGAGTATGGTTGTGCCTCTCTACCCCAGTGGGCCAATTCTGGAGCATCGACACCTGCAATTCGAATGTGGATCTGAAGTATTGTTAGAGTTTCTATCAAATCTGAAGGGGGCAATTCCCCGAAACATGGCGTACGGTCTTGTTAGCCAACTTCTTTTTGTCAATTGGGACCCTCTTCCACGGCAACCAGCCCCATCCTGCGATTCTCCCACCGGGTGTGTGGAACAATCTGAAGTTGTCGGCATCTCCAACACTCGTGACTCGGCCAAACATGCTTCTTTGGCGGAAATGACTGGGTTTGATATGGTTCACGCTTGGGATCCGTCGCAGATATGTCTTATATATCCTCAGCGCAGACAGCGTTGTCAGAGTGAAGACGACCGAGGGGATGACGGTGCCAGGGTCTGTAAAGATGGATGACCAGTTGGACGTCTCCCAGGCTTCCCTCCATGACGCGAGCGGTGACCGTGTCTTGTCATTTTCGTCGCCCGACCAAGGCCATCGCATTGTTGGGTTCTGCGAAACGGCGGGGCTGCTGTCGGTCGGTGGAGACTCGAGAGGTGGGCGGTCGAGGTCCAAACATCGCGGAGCTGGCCCAAGCGCTATCCTCACGTGCTCCTCTTAAACATGGCCACCCTTCTGAAGGTACCTCAATGCGAAGGAGGGAATATGCAATCTGATGAGAATCGACATGCATGGAACAATTGTTAGATTTTTCTAATTGTAAGAATACATAAAATTCAATACACAAGTCTCACGGCCACTTTCTGCTTGGGAGCATCTACGGATGGGCATACTTGGAGACCGCACATCTAAATAGTGCTGGAATTCCCTACCCTCGGCGATCTGTAGAAAGCCACTCGACTGGTAGATTCATGTCAATGCCTAGCTAGCTTCCTGTCTCTAGCTTAAAGTGATTGTCTATTTGTCCCTGAGCATACACCTACTTCCATAGGAGTGGGCCACTATCTCATACAACACCTTTGTCAATATTCGAATCTTCTGCTAAGAACGGCTAATTTTATGAAGTCGACGCGGACTTGGCCTGCAGTAGCTGGTTGCCCAAGCCCCAAGCCCTTTTACTAGAAACGTCGGGTGTGGGGTGGACTGGTTCGGCCAATATGACTACGTATCCCTCTTGATCCTGAACTCCGACTACGAAGACGTGCTCACTCGTATTGCGGTATCAAGGAAGTTTCTTATGGCATGGTTTTCATGGACATGTCCCTGCTACGAATGTTAGGTCAATGTCTGCAACGGAGCAAGGGTGACTCTGAGGAGGCATACAGTACTGGGTGACTCACTTTTGAGGCATCCTTCCTGAGGCAATTGTATTGGAACTTGAAATTAGAATCAACAAAAGAACTCAGGTTGTTGGCTCTCAGCCTTGCGTCAGCAGAACTCCCCTCTGCCCAGAAAGAACAGGCTCCCAAAGACATCCGAATCGGGTCCAATGATAACATCAAAATCCAAGCCTATAGCAGAATAGTTCCAGTGTCGTCTAATCCACATCGTGGCTCGCTACTCGGGTCGGAACCCATATCGAGTGTGAACTGTCATATTGCGGGGCTCCTGGTCTGCGAGTCCTGGTTACAAGGACGTTCAAGTAAACAATGGAAGTTTACACCACGTTCAAGACACGCAACGGAATGACTCTGAACGGGCCCAAACGGATCGGGGACTGATGCGATATCCTTTTATGTGTTCAACCGGCGGAAGTGGGGACAAGGATAGGAGGATCGCGAGAGTCTCGTCAATCACGATGGCATCGTGGTGGAGAACGAGTAGGCGTGATATATTGCAACATATGGCCCGTGTCACAATGAAACAAATGCCCAGTGCAAAGAGTGCGAAGGTGGAACAAGTTCAGAACGCGGAGAGATGAAGAGGAGAAGGGCACAGGCCCATGTTCCAGGCCACCAAATCGTGCCAAGAATGCCAGAAACGGGTTGGCGGCATTTGGAACAACCACTTCCGAACGGCAGCTCATCCATCTTGCCCAACCATCGCTCCACCGTCCTTCAAAGAACGAAATGGTCTGTCTCTGAGACGTATAACACTCTTTTTATCCACATTTTCTATTCCTGCCACATCGCGCCGGATGGTTCATTGCGACCCATAACTCCTTGACCCGGCCGCGATCAGGTGGCTCCGCAGTTCAACATGTACTCGACATTCGCCTCCACAGCCGATACCGATGCGCTGGAAGATCATCCCTTCCTTTTTGCGCAAACAGAAGACGGCATTCTGTCGGAGTCAATTTCACACGAAAGCGTCCGTCTTAAGGCTCCTAGTCCGCACATGGTATCCATGTCAGGTCTGAACAACTTCTATGGACACTTCAGCGAATCAACTCCCTCATCAGTTCACTACGGCGACACACAAGAGCTATCTGAGGCTAGTGCTGGTAATTTTAGCGGCAGAGAAGAGCGCGACGGTTCGACGTCAAGCGGATATATGAACGGGCACGAGCGCAGCTTCGCTCCTTCTCCGTTGAACTTCGCCCAGTCGGCGCAGATGTCCGCATCTACTGATGCGTTCACCGGGGGAAGTGGCAGCGCACGTTCTGCATCCAAAACCAATGCGAATGGAGTATCTAAAGTGCCCAATGGAATCATCGGCTTGAAGGCGACGACGGCATCGTCTCGATATCAAGACCTCGAAATCAACCGAAAAGACCTGTCAGGATCTCCGGGAGCCTTCAGCCACAATTCGAAGTCTTCTTCAACTCCTGAAGTCTCTTCAGCGCGATTTCGCAACAGTGCCAAAGATTACGGCAAACCCCCCGGGTTTCGAGCAAATTCGTCCATACCAGCTGACATGTCGTGGCCAGAGTTTGCAAGGCAATGCATTCTGGCTGCCGAAAACTCGCGCCTGAACCCATTTGCTCTACATCACGAAGAATACAAGCTCCTTCGAGAGCACATTACTCAGGCACAAGTCACTACCTACCTGAACATTCGCAATGCTATCCTACGGTTATGGACAAGGAATCCTCTGGTTTATGTGACAATGGAAGAAGCGGTGGGGTGTGTAAGGGATAAACGCTACTTTGGTCTTGCCAGAGTAGCGTATCTTTGGCTCATGAGGAACGGCTACATCAACTTTGGATGTGTGGCAGTCCCCAATATGCACGACTCGGTGCGGTCGAAAATCAAAACAAACCCAAGGCGAACGATTCTCATTATCGGCGCCGGTATGTCCGGACTTGGTTGCGCAAGACATTTGGAGGGTCTCTTCGCATCGCAATGCACTGAGCAAGGAGAGCAGCCACCAAAATTGATAGTACTCGAAGCTCGGCCTCGAGTTGGTGGCAGAGTATACTCACATCCGCTGCGGAATCAATCGAGTTCCACACTTCCTAATGGACATCGATGCACGGCCGAGATGGGTGCGCAAATTGTCACGGGTTACGAGCATGGTAACCCCATGAATGCCGTTATACGGGGCCAGCTTGGCATACCATACCACGGCCTGCGGGACAACACGATACTATACGACCATGATGGAACAATAGTAGAGAAGAGTCGGGATATCCTAGTGGAAAAGCTTTACAACGATGTTCTCGAACGGGCGAGCGTGTATCGAAACAAGCCTGCTGTGTTTAGAACACTCGAAGGTGATCGGAATATCATGTTGTTTGGACGAGAACTGGCTGATAATGGTGGTGCTACAATATCTGAGCTGGAGAATTCTAGCGCACCATTGCCTGCCGATGCTAAGACCACGGCATCCGTGACTGAGGAGAAGCCTTCATCTGGAGTCGAAAAGCTGGCAGGAAGAGCATACCAGCTCAGTTCTGGGTTTGATCCTAATATTCCAGCAGCAGAATCGGTGAAGAATATGGGGTGGCCTTTGCGACCGAACACGAATATGAGTCAATCCCTAGATCTTGACCCAATTGCCAAATCCTCCGATTATCCTACACTCGGTCAAACTATGGACGATGGGATCAATCAGTATCAAGCAATCGTAGACCTGAAACCGAAGGACCTGCGTCTCCTGAACTGGCACCATGCAAACCTCGAGTATGCGAATGCCGTGAGCGTCAACCAACTAAGCTTAAGCGGCTGGGATCAAGATATTGGAAACGAGTTTGAAGGCGAACATTCAGAAATCGTTGGTGGCTACCAGCAGGTTCCGCGCGGGCTGTGGCAATGTCCCGACAAGCTTGATGTTCGGTTCAAGACGATTGTCAAATCCATCCGGTACAAGACGCAGTCCCCGGGCAAAGGGAAAGCTGTAAAGGTTGAGTGTACTAATGGAGAGGTGTTCGAGGCGGACCACATTGTCCTCACGACTCCTCTTGGTGTTCTCAAGTCAGGATCTATCACCTTTGAGCCTTCACTGCCAGATTGGAAGCAGGATGTTATTGAGCGGATGGGCTTTGGTCTGCTCAACAAAGTGAATACCTGCGGTCCTCACCTATGATTCCTTCTGCTGACACACGACTAGGTCATCCTTGTTTATGAAAAAGCATTCTGGGAGGCTGATCGAGACATGTTCGGATTGCTGAACGAAGCAGAGTATCAAGGTAGTCTCGAACAGCGCGACTACACCTCGCGGAGAGGCCGCTTTTACCTCTTCTGGAACTGCATCAAGACAAGTGGCCGCCCAACTCTTGTAGCTCTCATGGCAGGCGATGCTGCTCACTATGCCGAAGCAACGCCGAACGATGATCTCATTAAGGAAGTCACGGGTAGATTGAACAAGATGTTCGCACCCACCCCCGTTCCACTACCTTCTGAGACGATTATCACCCGATGGAACAAGGATCCTTTCGCGCGAGGCAGCTACTCTTATGTTGGGCCCAAAACACAGACTGGTGACTACGATGTAATGGCAAGACCACATGGGCCAATACACTTCGCTGGTGAAGCTACCTGTGGCACACATCCGGCGACGGTACATGGCGCGTATCTGTCTGGGCTTCGCGCTGCATCAGAAGTCTTTGAACATATAACTGGACCTATCAAGATCCCAAGCCCTTTGGTCGAGAAGAAGGTGAAGATTGAGCAGCCTCCAACGCCCAGCGGGCTGGCATTCAAACACAGGCTGGAACCTCAGAGTGTCACGCAAAGCCCAAACGCTCGGCGTCTTCCAGATGAGGACTACGAGGCTTCCATTATCGGTGCTATCCTCACCGAGATTGGAGAGCGTCCCATCAAACCTGGCCGAGCAGGTGTCAATCCCTTTCTACTCTTTACAAAAGACTACTGGCATATTTGTAAGAAGGAGTGCGATGATGCGCGAAGGAAGGCTACGGGAGACCCCAATGCAAAGGCAGCAAAGCAGGAGGTCCGATTAGCAGTAGGCCTGAAATGGCGGACTGCGAGCGTAGCGGTGCGAAAGCCATACGACGACATCACACAGAACGCTCGAGACAACGCTACCGCTAATGCGGCAACTTTCAAAGACCGTGTAGCACAGTGGGACAGTGATGCTACGCGCATTCGAGAAGTGTATATACAGGCACATCCTCCACCGGGAGGCATGGAGTCACTAATGCTGAGCAGCCACACGGCTATTGAGCTGGGAGGGGGAAAGCGGCTTCGGCGCATTTGAGGATCGTGTTCTGCTTCCAGCTTGGTTTATATTTCACTTTCTCTTACTCTTGCATACCCACATAGCATCTGCATCACGGCGGCGTCGAGGGCATTCTTACTTTTCATTTTATATCATCATTGTTTGGTGGCGAGGGATTGAGTGTGGGCTCCGGATTCGTATTCGGGTGAATGGACTAGGACCGCTCTGGTTAATGCGGGTGATATGGGATGCTGCATATGGCACGTCTGCGAGGGGCAATGGTTCCTCTGCAGCGCGGTAGCTAGCGTAGGATTTGGCCCTCTACTGCACCAGCGGCATGAGGCTAAGAGCAGCAGTATAGTCTCTATAGTCTAGCCCAGACCGTGTTCCAACACGGTGCTGTTGCACAAATGGCACCTGCTGTCTGTCACGCGCGCTGTTGTTGTGGTTGGCAGTTGATGTGGAAGCGGTGCGGAGTGGAGAGGGGGCGCAACCATGTGGCCGGCAGAGGGGAGAGATGCATGACGGGCGCCACGATGCTTGCGCAAAGTCTTGATTCTAGAAGCTTGGGGTGGAGCGCGCATGCATTGGTGGATATTTAGCCACTGGGTGTTGGAACGGGTTCGCAGCAAGTGCGCGCTTGTGGGAGCGCGCGTCCGAGGCACTTGCTAGAGGGAGAGCAGAGGGCGGAGGCGGTCGAACATGGCCGCATGGCAGCATGGCAGCATGGCAGCATGGCAGCATGGCAGCATGGCAGCATGGCAGCCTCGCAGCGTGAAAGCGACCCCGAGACGGCGGAGGCGCACTCTGGGGAGGCCGCTGCCCACGTGAGGCGCTGGGAATAACATCGCCTGCAACCATCTAAAGTGGAGAGAAGCGTCAGGCACTGGGAACCCCACAAGCCCGGCCTCGTGGCTGGGAACGGGCTGGGAACGGCCAGGGGACGGCCGATTGGAAAAGCCACGGGCCGGGTTTGCGTCTGGCCATTCACGGCGCAAGCACAGCACCTGCCGTTCGGGCTCGTTTCGAACCACCTGGGCAGCCTTTCGCCGCTTGCTGTCCGCTTGCTGCCCGCGCGCTGTTTCCACCCCGTCGACCACCGCACATTGCCCATCCCCATGCTAGACGCCGCCGACATCCACATCTTGGGGACATTCCCAGCGACCGCTCTTCTCCGCCGCGCCGCATGAGCTCGAATGCTCCTCCGCGCTCCGTCCGTCGTCCTCACCACCCCCGCCACACTCGCACGCTGCCCTGCTGCCCGCCACCATGAGCTCGTTCTTCGGCCGCTTCAAGCCCGGCACTGTGAGTGTGTTCTGCCGCCCGCGACAGCTGCGCGCGGCCGCAATGGCTGGTGCTGACCCCGGTGTAGGGCCCGGCGAGCCCAGCGTCGAAAGACGTGCCCGCGAAGAAAGACCCCAACGCGCTGCAGCCGACGCCGCTCGAGAAGCTGCTCGCCGACGCGGGGCCCATCCGCGAAGACGGCAGCGACAAGTTCTTCGGCTTTGAGAATGTAAGTTGCGCCCGATCGCGTCCTGCGCTGAAGTCGGCCTTGCTAACATGCGTCCCCCCCAACAGTTTGGCAGCACTTGGTAACTGCCGCGGCACCCCCCGAGTGCATGGCCCACGACGTGCTAACACCCGCCCCTCAGCTACTGCAACTCGATAATACAGTGTCTCTACTACTCGGTCCCGTTCCGGGAACAGGTCATCAGCTTTCCCTCGCGGTCGCCGCCCGAGGCCCTCGAGCGGCCGGCAAACGCGCCCCTGCCCCGTCTCAACACCGACACAGGATCGCCTCCCCTCGCCAATGGCCAAAACTCGGCCCTGTCGCCCAAGGGGCGCAACTCGATATCTAGCCCCGTTGCGGCACCCCGCAAGTCCACATCCACACCCGGTGCGCTGGGCGCCCCTCCAGGGACGAAGCCGGAGGACAACAAGGACTCGCCCGAGTACAAGAAGAAGCAGGCAATCGCAGCAGGCCCGGTGCTGACAATGGACTATGAAAATTCGCACGCATACGGCATGTCGGAATCGCTCTTCACTGCGATGAAGGACATCTTTGAGGCGGTGATTGTGAACAAATCGCGTATTGGCGTGGTCAGCCCGCACAAGTTCCTGGAGATTTTACGGCGAGAGAACGAAATGTTCCGAACGCCGATGCACCAAGACGCCCACGAGTTCTTGAATTTGCTGCTCAACGAAGTCGTGGAGAATGTCGAGCAGTTCTCCAAGCACAGAATCACAGAAAACGGACATGCCGAGCCCAACGGGCTGGCGACCACATCTGGCGCCGTCGTCCCACAGCATTCGTTGCAGTCGAACAGCACCGGCTGGGTACACGAATTGTTCGAGGGCACGCTGACATCCGAAACACGATGTCTTACTTGCGAAAACACGTCACAGCGGGACGAAGCATTTTTAGACTTATCCGTGGACCTGGAACAACACACATCGGTCACGAGCTGTCTCCGAAAGTTCTCCGAGGAGGAGATGCTGTGCGAGCGCAACAAGTTTCACTGCGACAACTGCGGAGGATTGCAAGAAGCGGAAAAGAGGATGAAGGTGAAACGGTTACCGAAGATTCTGGCCCTGCATCTGAAGCGTTTCAAATACACTGAAGATCTGCAGCGCTTGCAGAAGCTCTTCCACCGTGTTGTTTACCCATACTACCTTCGCTTATTCAATACGACAGATGATGCAGAGGATCCCGATCGCCTATACGAACTATACGCAGTGGTGGTACACATAGGAGGTGGACCGTACCACGGACACTACGTTTCGATTATTAAGACACAAGATCGGGGTTGGCTGCTGTTCGACGACGAAATGGTAGAACCGGTTGACAAGGCCTACGTACGGAACTTCTTTGGCGGCGAGAACGTGTTGGCTTGCGCGTATGTGCTCTTCTACCAGGAGACAACACTAGAGGCGATGCAGAAGGAGCAGGAGGCAGAGGAGGAGGCAGCGGCTAAGAAGGCTACTGTAGTCCCACAAGAAGGTGTACCAGCCTCACCTATCCACAAGCAGAATGGTAACACGAATGGACATCCACTGCAAACCGCTACCACGCCATCTGTAGAGCAAGAAGACCATTTCGCCAGCTTGAACCACGCCGCGACGGCGCCTCCAGTGCCTCATTCGGATCACACCGCTCTAGAGCATATGGTGACAAGTATACCGATGCTCAACTCGCGGAAAAGCAACCTCCAATCACTGTCCAAGCAAGAAAAGGCAGATAAAGTCCGAGAGGAAAAGGAGCGGAAAGCAGCAGAGAAGGAGCTAGAAAAACAAGCTAAACAGAAACGCAAAGAGATGGAGCAAAAACGCCGGGAAAACTACCGCAAACAGGAAGAAGATCTAAGAGCGGCACTAGAGCTTAGTAGGGCGAGTGTCGTGGAAGACGAAAAGAAGAGGAAAGTCAATCCGCTTACTGCAACGCTGGGGGAATCACCAGACGCGTTGCCACAATTGCATGTTCACAAGGAAAAGGAGAAGGAAAATGGGTTTACGAAGGGTGGGCTTAGTCGCTTCAGGCATACCAGCATGAGTCTGAGGGGTAAACCTAAATTCTGGCCGGGCAATCATAAGGATAAGAGTGAAAAAGCGGGCGTGGATGAGAGTGCAGTCCTGCAGGAGGGACCGCATACGCCCGGGGAGCAGATGGATGGGGGAACGCCGGCGGGGACGCCAGATAAGGGCGAGAAGGAAAAGGAGAAGGGGAAGAATAGGTTTAGTCTTGGGAGAAAGAAGTCGACTTTTCATCTATGATAAGCGTCGAAGAAGGTCAGGTTTTGACAGGGTGTCGGAAGGACAAGGATTTATTCCCATCCCTCTCTCTCGACCTTAATACCTATCTCGTCCCTGCGATACCCGTAATCGAACACGCATCTATATCCGTCTCTCTCCCTACATCTATCTATATTTATCTCTATCTCACCACCCATGGTGGCCGAATGGCCTTTCGCATTTCAAAGTATGTATTTGGAGCATGGAAGGATATGTTGATCTTTTGTGTGCATAGCTTTGTCCTTTTATCACTGAGGATCGATCCAGGGACCCTGATGAAAGGATCCACGGGTGGCTTGGGGCCTTCTTCTACTGGTATTGGCGTCTTGTTGTTTAGGGTGAGGAGAGGAAGGGGATAGGGGAGGGGGCGGCCATTTGATGTATATGGATTTTTTGTTGAAATAGCATGAGCCTAGCGTGTATGAGTTTGGCTTGCGTTGGGCTTGTTCAAAGAATATTGGGGGAGAGGGGGGGGAGTGGGGCGCTCGGGGTGACATGGCACGGTATGATACCGTATCTAGGGTGTCGTGCGGCATGGCATAGTGGGATTGATGTTCTGTTCATAGCAAGTGGTGGCTGGTGTGTTATGCGCATATCTAGGCGCTGAGGATTTTGTGCGGGTATGACTATGGAATGTGTTGTTTTGTTGATGAGATTGGAGGGTTTGTTTTGTTGGCTTGAGTGATTTATTGGGGATGGGTGTGTTGTGAAGTGGAGTCTGCTGGAAGCAGTTGAGATTGTACACAGTGACAGATGACAGACCGGAGACTCGGAGAGTGTGCTTGATAGTACGATGCTAGTACGGCCTTGCCAAACTGAAGAACGATCAGATGAGGAAAGATATGTAAACCCCCGCCCCTCATCGGTATATAATCCCTTCCTCCCTTTCTCCCTTCCTCCCTTTCTCCCTTCCTCCCTTTCTCCCTTCCTCCCTTTCTCCCTTCCTCCCTTTCTCCCTTCCTCCATCCTTCTTCACAGAAACATGAGATATACGCCGGTA
>ML977583.1:354675-503003 GCA_010015725.1 Amniculicola lignicola CBS 123094 | reverse complement strand
AGAGGGGGAGCTAATAGTCTAGTTAGTATCTTAGGTACTATTATCTTAGTTCCTATAGGTCCTTCCTTATATAAGGTTAGTTTAGGTAGTAGCCTAGTAGATGAAACTATTAATAGTATACAAGATCCTTAGGGTAGAAGTAGAGTTTCTATAAGATCTCTATTTACTAGACTTTTCAGTTCTATAGCTATTTTATAGTTTATCCTAATTATTCTATATAGTCCTTTATAGTTTATTATATCCCTAAGTTCTTATCCAATTGTATAGTTAATATATTAGAAGTATTCCACTTCCTATATATAGAAGTATTCCTTAAAGTTATTAAGGATTTAGTTAGGTAATCCTTTTAATTAGTAGATATTAGCAAGAATATATATAGCATATATATTAAGGTAGAAGGTTAATAGGTCTATAGTTATATTAATCTAGTTATTCTAGTATTAAAGGCGTATAGTACTTTAGAGGGTAGATATTCTAATACTAGTTTCCTCTAACAGGTCCTTATATAAATATAGGAACTTTACTTCTTCTTTGTATAAATCTAATTAGTTCTTATCTAGGATTAGTAAATGTATAGGCTAGCTAGCTTCAGCCAATATAGTATTAGCTGGTTAGTTGGGTTAAGCTATTATAGTGCTGGTATTAGTATTAGCACTAGTATTTATTTATTTTAGTTACTACTAGGTTTATGCAGCAGGATTCTTAGGGTATATAATATACTATCTTCCTTTATACATTCTTAAAGGTTAATCTCTCTATTCTATAGCTGTGAATAGAAATAGTAATAAAATAGAGACCTTAGTAGAAGTTAGTTTTACTAAGGTATAACTCTGTCTTTACTCTTGCTAATTTACAGTTAAAGTTAATCAACTACTAATTAGTATTGAATAGACTTTAACGTACGCTGTAGATAGGTAGCTCTATCCTAATATACGTATCTATAGTATATATATATATATAGGATATAACTAGGTGGTACGCAATTAGGGGTTGGTATTATTTATGTCTATCTAGAGTTGGACGAAAGCTCAGCTTTCAGGTACCCCTTGCCAAGCCTCCGTGCGGTTAATCACGTGAGGTAAGCTCATGTGATCCCGCACGCAGGCTGGTTGATACCCCTGAATTATCTATGTACGGACAGTAAGAGTGTGCATTACTTGGGATTCTATGTCGCTCTGACACTAAAATAGTGACGCAAACATGCACTGGAACCGTCATCACCTCGATTGGAAGGACCAACATAATGATCTCACCGGGCCGAAGCCGGATCTGACATACGGGTATCCCATCTTCGACGAAAGGTCCGAGGTGAATGCAGCAATGCGAACATCTGAGGATTTCAGGCATTTCTCCGCCGACACCCTCCAAGTTCTTGAGGATAAGGCACGCGTTCAAACTACGCCAACCACAGGAATAGGGAAACAGAACACATCCAAACTGCTTTCCACTGCCTTGGTTGCATTTCCTTGGGCTGTGGTGGAAGTGAAGCATGCTGAGGTATCTTTGAGCGACAGACAGTTCTGTTATTGTCAGGCTGCCAATGCCAGTGCCGAAGCTCTCAAGATACGAGAAAGTCTGATTAGAGCGACTGGCGATTGGGAAAACAGAAATTGCCACATTCCTATTGTGTCTTTTACCTGCGTTGGTCCAGAAGTCCGTCTATGGCTCACCTTCCGCGAAGATTTCAGGGAGGTATGCTCTGCCTTCCCACGTACTTCTCTCATTCATATACTAATGCCTAGCAAAGATATCGAGCTCCATCATGATGCAATGTATATGGGGCTCTTCGCTTCTCACAACCTGGGGTGTCATGAGGTTGCTCGCTATCATAGAGAATCTCCACAGTTGGGCGTTGAATACCGTCAAACCTAAACTGCGGGAATGGATAGGATCCGCGATTTCAAGAGCAGAAGATGGACGATCCCATACTCCGCGACCCGAAACGCCAAAAGCACACCGTCCAACGACTTCAAGAGCTCCAAATACCACCCAGCTTCCTCTTCGAATAAAGCGTACAACAGGTATGTTGGGAGAAGTGCCTAGAAGACCTAGTTCGCAACTGACATAGCTTAGATGGGTCTCGCAATCGCAGGAAAAGCGCTCCTATGCTCAATATCGAGGAAACTCCTACCAAAAAGGGCTGTCAGGGTGATACCAGAGTCTCTCGCACTAGGTTCCTTTCCCCTGGTGTGAGAAGGAATGTACCACGCTTAATTTCTCGCGAGAGAAGTACATCCAGCGAGAGAAGTATATCCTGCGACAGGATAACATCCCGCGATCGAAACAAATCTCAGGACAGAAGACCACCCCGTGAGCGAAGTACGTCCCAGGAGAGCAGAAAGTACCTTGAGGTAAAACATGCTCATAAGAGGGGAGTCTCATTTGACAGAAGTGCGTTTTTCAACAGACCTAGACCCTGGGACAGAGATTCGTCTTGTGAAAGAAGCATGTCTCTTGATAGAAGAAGGGGTCGTGAGGAAAGGAAGGCACATGAAAGAAGAAAGACTCGTGAGGAACAAAGGGCTCGCGATGAGGAAAGGGCTCGTGAGGAGCAGAGGACTCGTGAGAAGGAGAGGGCTCATGAGGAAAGAAAAGCTCGTAAGAAAATAAGGGCTCGCCAGGAAAAAAAGGGCCGTGAAGAGGGCCGATCAAGTAAGAGCAGTCGACACTCTGCGTTGCAGCACGACTCAGATAGTAGCACAGCTGTGGATCCGGACGCTAGCTATGAAGACGACGATGATGAGTCGAGTGAAGACGAAGATAGCGAGTCGAGTGAAGACGAAGATAGCGAGTCGAGCGAGTTGGATACTTCTGGCGAGGAACTGGAGGAGATCGACTTCGATCTATGGCTTTTATCGTAAACATAATATTATGATCACTAAAGTTCTAAAAGTTTCTTTCAACACTATTATACGCATACCGTGAATTAGCATTTCATGTGATAAAAAGGTGCTACTTAGCTCACTTAATATCAAAGTATATGAAGCATTTCAAGATGCGGTTTAGAGTGGAATAGTATTGTGAGATGCTGCCATCCCGTGGTCGCCAGGAATGGGATAACTGCATGACGTTAGATTGCTTATGGTGTCCAAATCAAGGGGTACTGATCTTCTTATCTGGTTTTTCCTTGGTATTGAATTGTGAGAATGTATCAGCCAAAAGAAAATTATATCTCCCTGGAAAGCAACCGTTATTCAAGGCTGTCCCTCAGAGGTAAAGCTCAAGTAAACTGATGGTAGTGATAGACCAGTTATTCTGCACAACACATAGTAGCAATATTACCTGTTCAATGTTCTACAAGTAGAGGGAGAGATATTGGTATGGGGTGGCAACAATGGCTTTCAGAACGAAGAAGCGCCCAATGTGTTAGGCGTGTGTCAGGCGTGCTTGCGGCGTGTCCGTCATGCAACAATCCGGGACATCGAGTTTTGGAGATTTCAGTTGTTGCAAGAGCTCGGTTATACCAAAGGCTTTGAGAAGCCGACCCAATTGGCGGATATATGGCTTTAACGTTTTGTGGCTGGCTCCTGCGGCTGAAAAACAACGCCTCAAAAGCAAAACTAGGCTTTAAGTTGTGCAGGCGTAAACAAAATTGACTAGACCATACACTATCGAAAGACAACAGTTCCACTTAACTACTTCCAACACTGTTGCTAACCTTTCGTAGCTGGATTGGCCCCAATCTATATAGATGGATTTAGGATCTACAAGCATAGGGGAGCAGTGGGTTGGTATGGGGGAAGATTCACGGTATCGAGTAATTGGTGGTCGGGGCCCATGTTCGCTGTCGTATAAGGGATGGAGCACCTACTTTCTAAGAAGACTTTTAGCTTTGACATCTTCAATCAGCGTTTGGGCGCTCCGTTACTTGCTACTCACTAATTCCTAACTTGACATACAAAATTTGCTGAAATGGGCCAAACTCTTTGTCGCTTTGACTCTCCCGAGTTGTCCACATCCTATACAGGTTCAGTTCAAAGAGGACCTTACTCGACGTATGCATTCGATGCTGAAAACCCCGACTCCTTTGGACTCCAAGGAAGTTTCACATCTATAGGTTTGTGAAAATCTCCGCTAAGACCGCTGCTCGGCCACTGGAGCCATGCTAACTTACCCTAGCAACATCTGGAGCCATCTGTTCGTTTCCAGTTGTAGCCGGAGGAACCACAGGTTATACGCTTCGGCCGTATATTGCTACAAATGGTCTTACGACGTATTGCAATACATTAGCTCCCGCAGTTATCGACATTGAAACAACGGGCCCACCGACGACGTACACAAGTTTCCAATGCCCTGGCATCACAAATACTGCCTTCGTGCCTGGGACATATACACTAGGATTCAGCACACCAATCGGATATAGTCCAATAGCCACACAAATCTTTGTCATCGCACCTACGCCATTCCCACAGGTGACATACACTCAAACTTCGACGGCAACGGTCCCTTTGGTTTTAACAACGATTACGTCCATCACGTCCACCACCACCTTTGAGGTTACGCCCGCGCCAGTACCTTCAACAACAAGTACGGAGACAATATATACTTCGACTTCATTTGAGACTCCTGAACCGGCTCCATTAGTAACATCGACGACCACCTCCACTGCACAGATCCAGACAGATACAACAGTTACAGACAGTGCTCAGTCGTGTCCACCATCGTCATCTTCATCATCTATAGCATCTTCTACATCAAATGTTTGTGCACCAACAGCTTGTACTGGATGCGCATTCGCCCCTGGCTCGATCCTCGGCGCAGGGGGATTGACATACGAAACACTTCCTTGCAATACCGTCTACGCTGGTACATTAGTTGGATTCCCCCGGGCGTCTGTTCCGGTATTTACCTGTCTTTCATATTGCGCAACCGTCGGCGGTGCCACTGTGGCTGAAATTAGCTACTCATCTTCCTCGGACAGCGTAGGATTGTGTTCATGCAAGGCTGTTCCAGACATAAACATTGCTAGCACTGCATCAAATACTTGCGCCTTTGCTCGAGTGGGATCCTTCGAATCATTGCCTTCGCCACCAGCATGCTCGACTCTAGTGTCTACCTCATCATCTGTTATAAGCTCCGATACATCTACAAGCTTAAGTAGCTCGTCCTCTGTCCAGATCTCATTGACGACTTTGCCATCATCGAGTGGTGTTTCTTCGGCCAGTTCGTTACCTTCACGATCCTCTTCTTTGTCTTCACGATCTTCGTCCTCTTCACGATCGTCCTCTTCTTCGTCTTCGCGATCGTCCTCTTCTCGCACTTCCAGTGTGCAATCTTCTACGTTGAGATCCTCAACCCGAACTTCGACTTCATCTTCACGAAGTTCAACTCGCACTTCCAGTTCGTCGTCGCGAACCTCGACTCGTACAAGCAGTACTTCAACGCATAGGAGTACAACCTCGACACCGAGAAGCAGTTCCTCAACAAAGGCCACTACCTCCAGCCGTTCAACGTCATCTACTCGCACAAGCTCGCGGATGGGTTCAGCATCAACGCGCGGAGCCACCACCTCTACTCGCCTGTCATCTTACTCAGGTAGTACGTCAACAAGTACATCCACCCACAAATCATCGACTCCCACACCAACCGCTAAGATCTCTTGTGATGGTACGTGTGGAGGCAAGAAAGGCTACACGTGCCAAGATTCCAAGTACGGCCCTTGTTGCAGTTCTCAAGGCTGGTGTGGCACCAGCAAAGACCACTGCTCGACAGGTTGCAGCCCTCTGTTCGGAACCTGTTCCAGGAATTACCGCTCCCTCAATGGGCGCTCTCTCGGCCTCCAAGAACGAGCCGACGGTTACTCTGGCCCAGACTACACCTTGTCCATCGTCACTTCAATCAGTATCACAACCACCACCATCGGTGAGACTACAAACGTTGAATATGATATCAGCACTGCTACGATAGAATTGAAACCCGAAACAAGCGGAATTAGTACAACTACGACGAGCACTTTCACTGTCTCGACTCTGGAGCAGGAAACACCCACTTTCTTAATAATTAGCTCATCCACAGAGACCATTGTTACAAGCACTGTACATATTAGTGTTACTGCATGTGGGACGGGGACGGGAAGTAGCTCGACAATGATGCCAATTATGACTTTGCCATAGGACGTGTAGTACAAGTGGATAGTGTAGGAAAGTCATGTAGATGGAGTGTGGTATACCCAAGTTTGGTGCTCATATATGGTTTTCATAGCGCAGTGAGATTCTGAACATCAAAAGCATCTTCCAAGAAATCTGAACCATCATATTTGCTGCATCAGACTAGATGTATTTACCCACTGTAATCTCCTGATGGGCGGGGGGTTCCATATCTCAGCTCTGATAGTCCCTTCGTGGGTATTGCGACAGGATTTAGACCTCTCCACCCGCAGTTCCATCTCCCAACTTCGGTCTTCGAAATCTGAAATTCCCAATACCGGGCTTCATACGGCGATACCAAGCCGTAGTCTCATTACTAGAACCTTCTGCAACCCACTGTGGATTTGCCCATCTCGATGTCTCAGCTTCAAAATCACATTCCTGCAAAACGTCCAAATTCCGTTCGTTTTCCTTGATGTAGAATCCATGTTTGTCTAGGATACTAGCGTTCTCTCCGGTACCGTATTTGGTGGGCGGTACGTTGAGGACTGCCTCTGAAGAGCGTTGAAACTTGTTGATGAAGGGTCCAATCTTACCCCAGAGGGATGAAAAGTATTGCACGTTTAGTGCAAATATGATCAATGGAATTGAAACAGTCATCGATATACCAACTGAGACATCGGTCAGCTTCTAGATTTGGTCGGAGGGATAGGGATAGGATAGCGTACAGAGGTAACCACATAAGGCTCCAATCGGCCACGATGTATCTCCTTTTTCGTTTTTAGGGAAGGCGGCGATGCTAAGAGCAAAGAACGATGACATGAATGAGAGTGGAAGCTGGAAATCTTTAGTTATCTGTATTCCTTGAGACTGATAGTGTACGAACAAATACAATGGTCACGATTGTGAATACCAACATGGTCTACCAAGATTAGCGTTTTGTATCTCATGTCTAATTTTCTTCCTAACCACGGCTCACACTTACATTGCCTTGTTTTGTGGCCTCATTAGCCAATTCGCGCGCTGAGCGCGCCTCCCATGCATTAGCTGCTTTCTGTTTGACGTCCATCAAAGCTTCCAGCTATCATTGGAGTTAATTAAGAACTATTCATTGCAAGACCAAGGACCCCACCTTCTCTTGAATGGCCGCAGAGCGCTTATCAAGATGTCTAAACTTGCGCATGGGTTTTTGTACAATGCCCCGAATCCAGAGGTCTGGGGTGAACCATATGTGTTCGTATGAGGCATGGAGGATCATTTTGATCATGTCGGATTGGATATCGAGTACTGATAGAATGATATTAATCTCATCACGGATGTCTCTAATCTGGATCAGCAGCTCTGTATCGTGACGGATATCAAGCATCCGGCCCAGGATCTCCTTTTTAGTTTCAAGAGAGTCTGGTGACATCTCAATCAACTCAATCAGTTCAACAGAACTGTTCCGGAACTCTTTCAGAAGTTTGCTTTCTGCGTCTCCCTGCCACTTGTCAGTATCTTGTCCCATGCAATCGCGATGTATGTACTATACAATAGTGGCAACAGAGGTCTCGAATATTTGCAAGAATTGAAGCTTTTCGTGCTCTTCACCTTGATCCCAGATGTTGAAAAACGTTCCCAAAACTCTGGAAACAAGGTCCTGAGGGGAGCCAATTGGACGGGAGGCATGAAGCCTTGCACTAAGAACCATGGACCTCAAATCGTCATAATCCCGCGGCCCTGCTGAAAATCTGCCACTGAACGAAGTGATAACATAGCGCGGTTTCTCAGGATATGCTTTCATTTCCTCGTAAGGATTCTCAAGAGCTGTAGTCCAAAGCCAGAGTTGATCCACCATGATGAGGTTGTAGTCACTCATTTGATTTTTCTTAGCCCACCTCGATACTACTTGGTCGTCATCTCGAAGCTTCGTGTCCTTCAGCATATGGTAATAATACTGATCGAGCGTCCTATCGGTACTGTCAATACCTCTACGCAAGACTCATTGGCCTTTTATACCTTCGAAGTTGTAACGCAGGCGGATCGTGCATATATGCCCTGATCAACGCTTGTTCTACAAGGTTGATATCTCCCTCTTCTCTTCCCCCATCAATTGATGGTTCTGACCCACTTGACTCATAACCACGATCAAACTTTTCCATCAAAGAGGGAGCAGCAGGATCATCGCGATCTGAATCATCGTTGCTTATCATCTCTGGGAACAATGTCAGTGGGAAGTTTTCTATCTCTTTCCTCTCTTGTACTTCTCTAGCTTTGGACGTAGCTATTTTCTCTATGTATTCTTGTCTCCTGTCTTGGATAGACTTTCTCTCGTAACTGATGTATGGTACCTAATGGGAACATCAAAGGTCTTTCTGTCAAGGTATGCCTTCCAACATCTTACAATTATGGAACCAATATTCGTATGACCGCCCCAGAGGATATTGGGAGAGAGTGTATGCTAAAATGTGGAATACATTAAACAAGGGACGTCTAGGGTACAGGGATTGACTTGCCTGAGTCGCATTCCAAGTGTGGTCTTGCCATATAGCATCATCATCATCAAGCTTGAGCTTCGTGAAAAGGTCCTGCATGCTCATTAGAGAGTAGCTTTAGGATAGCCTGGAAACTGTTACTTCGATCCAGATCAACTTGCGCTGTCAGTCACTGTCACATAGGGTAGGTATAATGCACAAGATCAATGTCCTTACATTAGGGCCTGGGACGTGAATCCATGTGCATGTACGAGAAGATCCCGTAGTCCACCTAGGGCGGATTGGGGCAAGGATATCCTCTAGTGATGCTGTGCGATATAGCACTTCCATAACCGAAAAGGCTACTGTCCAGAGTTTTTCAGGAGTTCCAGGATCGTAGATCTCTGTGACGAAGATGCGAGCATGCCGACATACGGTAATAGCGTCGTCAGTAGCTGGGGCTGTATTATTCCCTATGCGTTTTGGATGATAATTCTCGTTGGGTCCATGAACCGCATGACTGGTTAATATATCGTCCAGGTGGCGTCGGCGTTTCGAGTTTTCAACAATATCCTTGGAACTTCTCCCGTAGTTGTTCCTGATATACATATTTGCGCCATATCGCAGTAGCTCTGTGACAACACTCCCGTTGTTGGTCTTGACTGCTAGATGCAGGGGAGTGTTTCCCTCATCGTTTTCGAGATTGGGGTCGGCAAGCCTACTATGAAGCAGAAACCGAATCACAGTTTCATTTTCCATTCGAATGGCAACATTCAAAGGTGTATTCCCCCTAATGTGAATTTGTCAATCACATTTGTCTTCAACATAGTACCATGGGCGACCCACCAACGGTCAATGTGGTTGTCATGCTTCCAGTTCTTTACCATCGTAAACAACTTGCTTTCTGACCTCTTAGAGGCTTCATCTAAGGCCAAGCGCACCTCGATGGCATATCGTATTTCCTTTACTACTTGTTGAAAATCGGCATCCGAAGGGTTTGAAAATTTGAGAGCGTCGAAAAATGTTTTCTTCAGTCTTATCGCTCGGTGTGCACCGAGCTTTTCATCTGGTTCCCATGGATCTCTTTTTTCTGATGTGGTGAAATTGGTGACAAGGAAGCCAATTTGGGGTGGACAGACATTTGCCTTGTCCTGGACTTCATTCCGGTTAGCTCCTAGAGCTTCTTTCTTTTCTCTCTTACGACGCTGTTCTTTGACTTTCAGCTTATCGAGCAGTTCCTCCATAGTCATAGACTCAGGTCCGAGTTCGGAGAAGAATCTGGCTTTTGGTGAAATCCCGAGAAGTTCTGCAGCCAACTTGAGTCGCTTTTCCGCTCCGAGGCTTGCGTTCGAAAATGAAAGAACTCCGGCAGTATAATCGAAGAAATCTGGACGACCTACGGACTGTGGTGCCGTATCAATCAACAACTGGAGAATGATCAATGCTCCAAAGGAGTGTCCTAGGAAAAGCAACGGGACCTTTGGATCGTCTAACCTCGCGTCCACGAGGAGTGTCGAAAGCTCCGATGCTGCAAGCTTGTAATTGAAAGGGGTATCGACAGCAAACTTCACATCAAATCCAACTGTCATCGTGCGAAGGTTCCGAAACTCATGAGGGAGCATGTCAAGATCATGTATCCAATTTATCCGTCGATGTTCGTGAACAGACTCAGACTGTTTGCTACTGATGGATGCAGGCTTTTTCGAGGCCATTGTCGGCAGTGATAGCTTTGGATTTTTCCCATGTTTCGCACCAAGCGAACTATCATGTGTAGACTCTTTCCTCTGGTTCACCATTCGCATGCCTTGAGAGAGTCTGAACAGATCCAAATCCGGATCCACAACTGTAGCTTCCACACATTGAGTGCTGTTGTACAGATAGACCACGACAAGTTCCACGGGATGGTCAGGGTTGTCCTCTATGGCACTGGAGATATGAGTGACTATGGTCCACTTTCCAGATTTGTTAGAGGTATCCAAATACTCTCTGCGCCGAGAAACTTTGTTCGGTCGGTCAAGTTGGTTTCCCACATTGGGTAAAGACCCAGATCTTGGTGGTATGCGACTCGCTGGCTCTGTCAATCCGTTGAAATCCTGACAGTAGTCTTCCAGATTAGGGTCGCGGACTGCGCTGTTCGCCTCCTGAGATAGATTTTCATCGACAATTGAAAGTTTGGTTTCCATGATTTCTGTTTTCTCACGTCAAGTAACAATTGAGTTGAAGGGTAAGGACTCACCTCGAATTCGTATGAAGTCTCAAATCGTAACGGATTGGCTTCGATTTAATGACCTTGTGAAAATCTAGTTCAAGAGAATATTCTCCGATTATTTCCGGATTTTGGAGTGCATCTTACGCGTACGAGCACGAAGTGATACTGCACCAGATCCCACAGGAGCAACATAGGTAAATTCAGGCCAATAGTGCAGCATATACAAACGCCGGATCGAAACAATCCCGTGTGCTACAGTTCTCGGGGCTACACAGGATTATTTGTGCGCACCGGAACAGCAAATCAACTGGTTCAACTACACAAGACGGAAATGACGAAACTTAGACAAAGAACTTGTCACACAGGTGGAAAAGGTGTGTATGATCTGTGTCACGAGGATAATCTTCGAATAACAGTGCGAGACCATTTCAGGCCAGACTAAGGAGCTGAAGCAAAGACGGTCTATATAACCATCCTTTTGGACTGGATACATCAGCATAGAGGACTGATTACATCTATTCAAGGCAGGACCGGAGGTCCATATACATACTCACACCTTTTAGGTGCATATGCTTTACACCTCCGAGAATTTAAACGGTTTGAACGCCTCCTTAAACGCCACCACGTTCTCTTCCTCCTCCTCATGCGTCTGCCCACAGTTGTGCCAGTCAAGCCTATCGTCCAACCTTAATAGCTTCGCCAACACCTCTCGACCAAACTGACTCCGGAACTTGATCTTCTCATCAAAGCGCATGATGAAGCTCGTTGACTCGTCCTCAGGCTTCTTCGGATCCCACACCATGAATCTGAAGAAATCGCTTGTCTCTCCGAAACCATCGCCAACATCTTCTTTCTCGAATTCGGGCCAATGAGCGTTCTCCGCAAGTGCTTTGAACGCTGCCTCCACGAGACGCTTCTGAATAAGGTCGGCGGGGACGGGGAGGTACTGCCAGTGCGTGTGAGGTAGACTTGACTTGCTGACTTCCCAGGTTACAGAGCCGAAGTCTTCACCTGCGAGAGATTTCACAGTGCTATTGATCGCAGATTGGTACTTCTGCATCTCTGTATAGGTGGCGTTTCGGTCCTCTTCTTCTATGGCGGCTAGGGTAGACTGGTGGTTAATGGGTATGATGAGCATATGGCCGGGAAACCCGAGTTTGGGGAAGGTATCATTGGTGGGCAAGGGCCCCTTTGCAGTAGTGAGATAGACGTTGTCACTGATTGATGCTATCAAGTGCGTTGCTATGTCTTCGTTTGCAAGACAAAAGAAGCATTGGGATGCATCCAGGGGACCTCTAGCTGTGCGACGCTTTTTGGAAAATCGACCTCCTCGATGAGAATCTTCGTATACAAGCCCAATAGATGTAGGAGGTGCCCGCTTCTTGGTGGATAGGGCAAAAGGGCAGATTGTTGAACCAGATGGGATGGATATCGGGTGACTTGCGGTAGGGTCCAAAGAGAAAGCGTATATCCACTTCTGCTTGCCGAGATTTCCATAGGACGCCAGACTGATGAAGCGAGTAATGGGGAACAGTCCGTCGTTCTCTTCTTTGCCGCTTGGATGGAAGAAGGGTTCGCGCTCCCAGAAACGATCACCTGAGGTCGAAAAGTGATATCGTGGTTTCAGGACGTAGTCAAGGTCGGCGACGCATGAGTGACTCGCAGGTTCTGGTAGCTGAAAGTCCACGTTCGAGCGTTTTCGTATCCCAGTTGGCCATTGACTGGTGATGAGGATATCGGCCGTTCCAGCGTTTTGGAGTTCCTTGGCATCAGCCTCGCCATAGAACGGTGGGTACTTGTCTTTTGAAGGTCCTGATATGATGTTCGAATCAAGGTGGCCACCAAGAGCTACAATGTGTATTCCCTCAGACGTCTTCATTGATGTGCGTTTTCCCAGGAAGAATAGATGTTGACACAAGCTGTCATCCTCTGAGCTCTCGAGCTTCTGGACAACACTCGGTGGGAAAGGATGAGTCCCAAGGGCGAAATATGTGGTGAGAGGGAGATCAATCCTTCCACTTATAAGAAATTGAATGTTAGATTCATCTTCTTCGGTGGCAATAGCGGGGTCAGTAAAGAGGTTGCCGGCTATTATAGCGAAGGCGAAGTTATTCTTTGCGTGCAGTGCAGCGACCTTTTTGAAGACGGTCGGAAACTGGCCATTCACATCTCCAATTACTACACTGGCATCGAGTTAGCTGTATTAACTATTTGGTGATCATGCATGAAGGCTGGGCAATTGTGCTTACATTTTGGAAGTCATGTTGGCTGTAGCAGCGGCTGTCTGGCGATCGTTGCTTGGTGTTGACTTTTATGTCGGCGAGTCGGCGTTTGAGAGAGGACCGTGCACGGGTCGAAATCTTGGCGTTCAAGAAATTTTGTGGAGATGCGAGGTCACTTTTCGCGACCACAGTTTTCCCTCTTTCTCCATCCTCTACACACATCAACATGGCCGCCATGTCACGAGGTCCCGGTGTCCCTAAACCTCGGCCGGTAAAGCACACCAAAGGCGGAACTGAACACACACGGAACCACCGCTTCGAATCCTTCTCCCAGCGCATTGCGAAGCTCAAGATAGAGCCCATCCGTCGTGGCCGCAGTACGATTATCGACGAGGCCGAGCTCGATGCCGCTTTCTCCTACTTCAAGAACTCTCTTACTGAATGGAGAGATCTCAACATCTCCGAAAACTTCAATAGATTCGCGCGCCAAGTTGCCCCACTCTGCGAGAGCCTCCCTCAGATCCTCCACCACAGCGACCGTATCCTCGACCTACTCGTAGAATATATTGAAAAGGGGGACAAATGGAGCGAAGAGCCGTTGCTGGGCCTCATGGCTCACTTTGCGCATGATTTGGGCGCTAGGTTCGAGCATTATTTTGAACGCGCAGTAAAGGCCATCTCGCAGCTGGCCGCAAAACACGAAGATTTCGGAGTGATTGAGTGGAGTTTTGCGTGTCTGGCATGGCTTTTCAAGTATCTCTCACGTCTTTTGGTTCCGGACCTCCGACCCCTTTTCGATCTCATGGCGCCGTTACTTGGAAAGACACACCAGAAACCATTCGTGACAAAGTTTGCAGCAGAATCGCTGAGTTTTCTCGTGCGGAAGGCGGGAGCCATGTACCACAAAGATCAAACGCCGTTAAAGTCCATCATAAGACACATCTCGGAGCAGTTGAAGGACCTGCAGGGAACGGGTAAAGACTATGAGTTCAGACAGGGGTTGATGGCGCTCTTTGCAGACTCTATGAAAGGAATCCAGCGGGGGCTCCACTCAAGCGCTGTGGCAATACTGCAGGAACTGCTACTTCACGTGTACAGCCAGGAATATGCTGCTCTTCACTCGCCGCCGTTGGAGTCAATCGTACTCGGAGTGCTTACTGCCATAATCCATCACACCGACGAGACCAATTTCGCGCCGTTACAAGAAGTTGTCGTACAGCATATCTCAACAACGTCGGGGAATACAGAGTGCATTGCTTTGTCTGCGCATTTGCTCTACACCATTTGCGGCGTCAGGCATGGTGACAGAATCAGAGATTGGAAACCGATCCTCACAGCGTTTGGTCCGCTTTTCGAAACCATTGATAGCGCAGCAGCGCCAACGCTATCCACATTACAAGCTCTGCTCTCAGCATTCACTGTAGTATTTCAGTATTGCCCCTTGGATGTTGCGATTCCACACGTGCAATACTTCGAAAAGCTCACGCAATCCTCTTGGGAAGCATGCTTTTTACCTTTCTGTAATCTTTTTGCAGACATGGGCCCAGAGAGATTCCAGACCCTCTTGTTACCTTATTTCAAAAAGTAGGTATCACTGTAGTTTCTGCCAAACATACTCTAACACCGGCTAGATTCGTCTCTCAGAAGGCTTATGAACATGGACCGGAGCTGTGTGTAATCCTACCCCAGCTACATGCCGATGGAGCATTATTGCGAGGTGCCATTCAACCGTCTGCACGCTGGCATGAAAGCATGCTCGAGTCTTTTACCACTGGAAAGGAGCCCGGGAAAGATGATGGCGATGAAGGCAATCGAATACCATATACCGAAAACGCATATCTTGAGGCGTCCCGTGTGCTCAACATGCCAACAGAGTCTAGGATACAACTGTCAAAAATCTTATACCGCACATTAGAGGAGGCAGTCGAGCTCCAGGAAGCAACAAGTTTGGAGACGAAACATGTCTTGGCCACTGGCAATGGATTTCGATTCCTCGTCGAGGAGAGTGACCTTCAAAGTTCTCTACTGAGCCTCTGGCCAGCATTTTGCAGGGCGACACCCCATTACGGCCACTTCGTTACATTTTGGGAAGCATTATTTTCACTTCTCCAAAAGACCAAATCCACTCCAGACTTGGACGAATCAAACAAGGAACCTTTCAAGCGGTCTCTTATGCACTGCCTGGGCTCTCCATCGCATGACTTGCGACTTACGGCCTTGCGCATGCTTGAATTGGTGATTCCGGAGAAGGAAGAATTACAGGCTATGGTGGCTACCGCGATGATGATTGAAGATACGCCTCTCAATCTGGAGACTGTTCGCTCTGTTTCGATGCGGATTAGGCAGCTTGCGAAGAGCTATCCAACAGTTTGCTCAGACGAATGGGTTGGCGAAGCAATACCGACATTCTGTTTTGGCCTCTTGCATGTCAAATTCGCCCAGGTTTGGGATGACGCATGTTCGGCTCTCAAGGACATGTGTGCAACCAAGGAAGGAGAAGCGCATGTCTCAAGAGTAGCTTTCCAATGGCTAGAGAATCGGGATGAAGAACAAGCCATAGGCTCGACTGATAATGTTAGCACAAATGACAATCGACGCGCAACGGAGTTTGAGTGCACGAATGTTATGCAGCTCGATGCGGTCATGCTCAAACACCATACCTTTCAAGAAGGTACCAACCAGAAGCTTAAGGACATGTTTGATCATCAACATCCAAGGACTCCATTTGTGACCGACTTCAGCAGGGTTCAGGCTCTCCGTGTTTTGAACCTCATACCCCAGGTGGCGGAAAAGCGATCACGCTCTCTGGTGCCTATTCTACTAGAATGGGGTCTGGACCAGCCAACACTGCCGATTGCCGACGACGATGCCATCGCCAAGGAGACAAATGAGAAGTCAGAATTGCGTTGGACCAGGAAAGATCAGAAAGCCATGCTATCGGTGTTCTCCAAATTTGTCAACCCTAAAGTATTGTATAAGACGACCGAGGTGTACGAGGCCTTGCTCATGCTGTTAGCCAATGGAGACATTGAAATACAGAAAGCCTCGCTCCAGGCGATCTTAACATGGAAAGATCCCGCGATCGTAAAATACCAGGAGAATCTGTTCAATCTCCTTGATGATGCACGGTTTCGAGAAGAGATATCGGTCTTCATGGATGTTGGTGAAGATGAGAGCCACCTTCAACACGAGCACCGAGAACAACTACTTCCAGTCATTCTGCGACTAATGTATGGCAAGATTATCAGTGGGAAGAAGGGACAAGAAGCAAAACGGCGGGCGGTCTTTGCTGCGCTGACAAGGTTCGAAAATAATACCATTAGCCAGTTTTTGGACATAGCTTTTGGACCGCTGAGCAACATTTCCATCGTCGAAAACGGGAAAGTCAATGAGAGCGTCCTAAAGGCAAACTTGACAAGCCCACGAAAGCAAGTAGGAATGCTGAACATGCTCGAAGATATGCTCAACACATTGAAAACGGCATTTGCTCCTTTCACGCCTCACATTGTCGACCCTCTACTCTACTGCTTGATTAAAGCTTCTCGAGGGCTGTCCATTGTACCAACTCCGAATGTCTCCAATGAAGGGCAGGACCAAAGCGTTCAGATATCTCTTCTCAAAACAATTCGACAACGAGCTTTCCATTCTCTGAACATCGTCTTCGAAAGCTGTCCAGAATTTCAGTGGGATCGCTATATTCCTGCGATTATCGGAGAGTTGGTGACCCCAAGACTTTCGAACTTCCCTATAGAAACCGCGCAGTCTGTGTCCGGATTACTTCGGCTGTTCGGGGCCTGGGCTAAGTCTCTTCGGACAGCTTCATTCTTGGTTGAGCACAATCCAGACATCCTTACCAAGGTTCTGGAGTGTTTGGAAGTACAATCTGGCAAGGATGAAGTGAAGCGCTTCGTCCTCGATGAAATCATCAGGGGGGTCGTTGCCCTGGTATCCAACAAAGAAACGCCATCCACAGACGAGAAGATTCTAAGAGACCGCATATCTTCACATGTCCTACAACCGTACGCAGGCGCCATACTGCACCAGGTTGGTGATCTGCTTCGGAAGAGTCCAAGTAAAGAAATTCTTGAATCTGCGGTACAGACTGTTGCAGAAATAGCACCCTTAGTCACAGGGTCTACAGAATGCCGGAGCATGATCGAAATTGCGGCGTTTCTTATCAGACAGCCATCCAGGCGGGTCACACCTCACACCAAGCTTGGACTCCTCCACATCTTGCACGAGTTCATCCCCCGCTGTGACACCAAAGATCTTGAAGAAGTATTCCAGTCTCTGTTCGATGCCATCGTCCCACTCTTTGCGTTCTTTCGAGACCAAGTTTCGCGAGTAGCTCTCTGCAATGTGCTTCAGGATTTAGCGGACCACAGGGAAGACCTGGAAGAAGTGGCTAGGCTCTGTGAGGAACTGAACTCGTTCTCCGTAGGTCGACTTGACGAACCAGATTTTGAACGCCGTTCTGTCGCTTTCAATGTCGTTAGCCAAGAAAAGCTGCAATCATGGTCTGTCATGCAATGGCAACCGATCGTATACAATATGTTATGGTTCATCAAAGATAACGAGGAGCTGAGTATCCGGGTCAACGCTTCACTGTGCCTTCGAATTTTCTTGGACGCTTCGACACAAGACGACGTGTTCCAGCCCTTCATAACTTCGGCCATATTGCCCGGTATACACAATGGAATGCGAGAGCCATCCGAATTAGTCCGAGTTGAATACCTGGCTGTCCTGGGTCACCTCGTCAAGTTATACCCTACCTGGGCCCAGGTGTCTGACATGCAAGTTCTTTTGTCGGAAGACGACGAATCATCCTTCTTCGTCAAAATTCTCCATATCCAGGGCCATCGACGACTACGTGCGATGCGTAGGCTTGCTACCAGCGCTTCCCGAATTAGTGGTGGGAACACCTATCATATCTTAATACCGCTCTTAGAGGCCTTCATCTTTAGCAAAGCTGATGACGAAAATGCCAACAATCTTGCAGGAGAAGCGACAAGGACTATTTCTATTATGTCTGAGTGGCTAGAATGGCCACAGTATCGATCACTGTTGAAGAGGTTTATCGGTTATCTAACAAGCAAGGAAGATATGCAGAAAACCGTCATCAAGCTAATCGGGGGGATGATGAGTAGTTTGAACAAGGCTGGGCGAGCGAAAGGGTTCATTACCAATGGAACGCCAAAGGAACCGCATGCTACTACGAACGTTATTGACGATGAAGACGCGATTGGTACTGCTGGAGAAGATACCATGGATGTCGATATACCTGTTTCCACGCTCACAAAGACACTCCCACAACAAGAGAAGCTTACGACCGATCTCATTTCCAACATACTTCCCTCTCTATCAGACTTTCTACGCAAGAAAGACGACACATCTGTTAGTCTGAGAGTGCCAATTGCTATCGCCGTTGCAAAGGTTCTCCTCGTGCTTCCGCCATCAGAAATTGAAGCACGCCTACCTGCAGTTCTACTGGATGTGTGCCACATTCTGAAAAGCAAATCGCAAGACGCTAGGGACATGGCGCGAAATACTCTGGCAGAAATCGCCACAGAAACCGGGCCAGAATATGTTGGGTTTATACTGAAGTCGTTGCGAACAGCGCTTCAAAGAGGCTACCAGCTTCACGTTCTTTCCTTCACCTTTCACCATATTCTAGTGCGAATGACAGAGTCTGGTCAACTGCAAGCCGGCGAGCTGAACTATTGCCTTGTCGAGATCGTCGATGTCATCATGGACGACATTTTCGGCGTTACAGGTCAAGAGAAGGATGCCGAGGAATACATCAGCAAAATGAAAGAGGTCAAGATCAGCAAAAGCTACGATTCCATGGACATTGTTGCACGCACTGTAACACCTACTAATCTCATTGATCTTATCTCTCCTGTCAAATCCCTTCTTCTTGAGAAACTCAACGCCAGGATTGTTACGAAGATTGATGAGCTTCTTCGCCGCATTGGCCTTGGCGTGCTTCAAAACCCGACCGTCAAGAGCCGTGATATTCTCGTCTTCTGTTACGAGCTCATCCAAGGAGTGTATAAGACAAAGTCTCATTCCAAAGGCAATAGAGCTGATGATCAGAGAAATAGGAGGTACCTAGTCAATATGAGAGGTGCGGCCAAGTCTGGGGCACCTTATTCGACTTCGTCCTACACCTACAAAATGACTCGATTTGGCCTGGATATTCTTAGGACCGTCTTAAAGAAACACGAGGAGCTCCAGACACCGCAGAACGTGGCCGGATTCTTACCAATGATGGGAGATGCTCTCGTCCAAGGGCAAGAGGAAATTCAGATTTCAGCGATGCGTCTCCTCACAACAATTATCAAGGCGCCATTGCCAGCTTTGGATAGAGATTGTCCTGTTTATATTACCGAAGCTGTTCGAACTATCAAAGGTGCACCATCAACGAACACAGAGATTGCACAAGCTTCCTTGAAGATGATTGCCGCGATTCTGCGGGAACGGCCAGATGCGGAGATAAAGGAAAAAGATCTCGCCTTGCTCCTGAAAAGATTACTGCCAGATCTTGATGAGCCGGATCGTCAAGGCATCGCATTTGGATTCATCAAGGCGATCATGAACCGTAAGGTAGTCATCGCAGAGGTCTACGAGGTGATGGATAAAGTTGCAACGATTATGGTGACCAACCATACAAAGTCTTCTCGGGACTTGGCAAGGGCCAGCTACTTTTACTTTTTGATGGAGTATCCACAAGCCAAGAACAGGTTCAGCAAACAGTTAGAGTTCTTGATACGGAATCTACGATATGATTACGAGGAAGGCAGACAGTCGGTCATGGAGGCACTCAACTTGATCCTCACAAAGGTTGGAGATGATGTATTGCAAGATGTTCTTGGGATGGTGTTCATACCTCTCATTCATTCCATGGCAAATGATGATTCGAGCGATTGCCGGACCATGGCTGGCGCCTTGGTGAAGAAGGTGTTTGAGCGTGCGGACTCTCCGAGAATGAAGAGCTTTATGGCAGACCTGCGAGGATGGTTGGAACAGGATGAGGATTCTGGTTTGAAACGCCTCGGTATCCAGTGCTGGGGTCTCTCCTTTGAAGTTGGGCAAGCGAAACCGAAAGAGTTGGCATTTGTCCTCGAGAAACTTCAGGCAACGGTTGAAAAATGTCTCGAGAGGCGGGAAGAGGACGACTGGGAGCTCATCTACTACTCCCTGACCGTCTTTTTGAAGATGTGCAAGTCTTCGCCAGAATCTGCTCTCTCGTCTAACAAGGAAGAATTATGGACTTCTATTCGATCAAGCGTCTCCTACCCCCATGCCTGGGTTAAGCTCAGTGCTGCGAAGCTCTTGGGAATTTATTTCGGAGACTTGGCAAGTACGAGCGGGGAGGCGGGAATGGGCAATCTTCCTTTGGAGGGATCCCAAGGCCTGGCTCTGTCAGAAGACGACATGCTGCAGTTAACCAATGCTTTCTTAAGGAACATATCCATGCCAAACGCCACGGAGGAGCTATGCGCGCAAAGCGTCCGCAATCTCGCGTTTCTCGGCCGCTGCTTCGCACTCAATGGCGCTCAATGGGATTGGCACAAGGTGGACGATGATGACGAGGTTGAGGAAGGAGTTGAAAAGCTAGCACAAGTCACAATCAGCGATGCTGCTCACTCGGACGATGGGGAAGAAGAAGAATGGGGTGGCCTATCTCCTGTCCCTACCCCCGTCAAGACAGTACAAGCTGCCGTCCCCACAGCCATCCACCGCCTTATGACCCGCCTCTCCGGTATCATCCGTCGCGAAACAAAGATCATGAAGCTCTCATCCCTCTTCCCCAAGACGGCGGTCATGACCCTCCTCGAAACATTGAGCTCCAAGCTTCCCCCGACAAGCCTCACATCTTGCCTCCCGCACCTTCTCACCACGTTGAACACGCTCACAGATCCGGCAACAACCATCCCCCGGTCCACAGATCCCTCGTTCAACGACACATATAAAGCGCTCATCGACAAAGCACGCGAGGTTATGAACATCCTGCAAAAGCAATTAGGGACAGCAGGGTATCTAGCTGTCATGCAAGGCGTGCAGAAGAACATTAAACAGAGGAGAGAGGATAGAAAGAACAAGAGGAAGGTGGAGGCAGTTACTATGCCAGAGAAGTACGGCAGAGAGAAGCAGAGGAGGAGGGAAGTGCAGAAGGTGAAGAAGAAGGAGCGGAGTGCTGATAGTCGGGGGAAGAGACGGGGGTGGTGAGTGGATAGATGGAGAGAAAGAGCTGCATTTCATGGCGTTGTGCGTTTCAGGGATAAGGGGCAAAATGATGGCGTTGGGGCAGGGCTCAAATTTGTTACCTAGGTAGTTTGCACAAATGAGTCGAGCAGAAATAGGATGGATTAATGAGTCAGTACCTAGCTATCTGCTTGGATACGGCTAGGCTAGATTGTTGCTTGCTTCCTCCAAACACATGATCCTTTGAAGAGTATCTATTTCAATTGTTCGCGGGAAGGAGCTACTTGTACGGACATGGAGAGGAATGAACTACCACGCAACGTCCACGTTGAACATCTGAAATCCAGTCTGAAGGTTCCAGCAACTGCGGTTCATCCTAGTATCCTCGCCTCGTTGCGCTCAGCGCTGAATCCTTTGCAATTCTTTTGTCATATATGAAAAAAAATTGCCACCAACTCGCATTCTTTCGGCCTCTCGCAGATCGGATTCCTCGACGATGGACCAATCTCTGCCCGGAAATGAATGGTCCCATCACAACGAGCATGAAAAGAAACTGTCGATATATCTCGAATATATGCCAGGTTGGACTTGACGATCTTCATGATCTAGCCGAAGTCTGCCCATTGACCGAACGGGAGCTCGAAAACAGTATTATGAGATTCTCCCAGCGGGTGAACGAGGTCCAGGAAAAGGCAGACCGCAACGAGGCGGACACGGTCTTGAAAGACGAGAAACAGTACATCCGTGACAACGTCATTGCACCTGCGCATGGATTGGACATCGATCCTCGTCACATCCTGGACATAATCGGTACGTGGGTCGAGGATCGAGAGGATGAAGACCTGTTCATGGCAGGTAAACCCTCCACAATGACAAATCAGCAAAAGGGCAGAGAGACACTTCGCGGAACAGATTTTCGATCTCCGCAGACTTATCATCCAAGTGTCGCCAACACGCAAGGTGCTGGGGATCCTCGCTCTTCGACTAAGAGACTTTCAGAATGTATGGTTTCCAGATTATTCTCAAGATAGAGATGCACCTGACCACATTGTGGGGAGCGAGCCTCGGAATCGTACAGGACACGATCTGTGGAAGGCATGCGTCCTCGGACATGGTTTGATACTATTTCCTGTGCACGACGACCCGCAGCACGGCTCCCCAGACGCGCCGTATCCGCCCGATAGTCTTATACTTGGAGAGTAAAGAGGGAGGGGTGTTCCAAGACAGGTTTATGCCCTTTTTATGCGTTTTTGAGAAATTATTTTAGTCCTTTTTCGGTGCATTGGGGGTGGATGGTGCAGACAGCTTGTCTGATGCGGCTTCTGGTTCATGAGGAAGGTAGTTGGCAGATCGAGGCGAGGTGGACCCGTCGTCCCAGAACTCGACATCGCCGTCTGCACTCAAGGAGCCACGCCTAACTAGCTGCCCATTCTCCTTCATGAGGTCCTCGACAGTGACAGACTTGTCGCTGAATATCTAGACTCGATTAGTGCGAGACTGTGTTCGGGATTTGTTCCACCCACTTTCAGATGGTCGCTGATCATGTGCCGGTTCTTGCAGCCTGGACATGTGATCAAGATTGTGCCGTGATGGTAGCCCTGCTTCGAGACGCGATGCGATGAGCGCGTGGAGCACTGCTTGCAGGTGAAGGTCAGATCGTAGGAGGGGACCTGATCCTGCTCGAGGCGAGAGTCTGGGGCTGTGGTGGATCCGCGCGCTGGAGGGACTGGCTTCGAAGCCGAGGACTCGTGGCGGACCGTTGCGAATAGCTCTCGTGGTCTGGAAAGTGGAAGGCGTGGCCGCAGGAGGGCCGCCGACGTTCGCGGCGTAGTGTGGAAGGCGCTGGCCGCTGGAATGCGCGTCGGAGAAGGAGCGGCGCGGGGAGTGGGCAGGCGGGAAAGGCAGCGCAGGAAGGACGGCGATGCGCGCATGGTGGGCAGAAGCGGATATATAGAACAAAAGAAGCTTGTAAACTGTGATAGAGGGTGGTGTAAAATACCAATTGAGGTGAGGTCAATTCCAAGTGAAGGTGGTTCGTGGGAGTGGAAAATATAGCTTGGCACCGCGGGCGGCCGTGCGTCATCTGCAAGCGGCAACCTGACCACGCTCCGGCAGCGACCCCCATCCCCGCGCCTGCCTCTCCAACCTCACCACTACCAAAACAAGCAGCGTCGCTTCTCTCGCTCACTGCAGGTGCAACGGGCTCGTTCCTGCCTCGGCCAGCCCTGAGCTCTTTCCTGTTACCTTAAGGCAAGAGCGCCCTGCTAGCGTGAAAGCGGCCAGCGTGAAAGCGCCCCGCCAAGCTGCACGTGCCGCCTGCACCTCCGCAGACCCCGCCGACACACGGCTTCAGAGCAGCTGCCACCGCCGCCCGCGACGAATTCACGCCCACTTTCACGCCCACTTTCACGCACACGCACACGCACACGCGCACGCGCGCCCGCACCTTCGCTATGATTGCGGGCCGGGGTAGACAGCGCATCCGCCCACCTCGCCGGGTAAGTCACTGCAACCACCACGCACCTCCAACGCCCCCCCGGCTGCCACAGAACTAGACGCTAACATGAAGTCCGCCCGCGCGAAGGGCCTCCACGGCGACGACATCGATTTCGAGAACACGTGGGGCACGCTCGCGTCCGCCTTCCGCGAAATTCACACCAAGAATGCCTCGCGGCTGTCGTACGAGGAGCTGTACCGCCACGCCTACCGCGTCGTGCTTAAAAAGAAGGGTGAGGATCTCTACAAGCGCGTGCTAGGCTTCGAGCGCGACTGGCTGAGCACCGAGGTGCACAACTCGATACAGGCGCTGCTCACGCCGAACCTGCTCGTCAGCGCCCAGGCCGTCGGCACCTCGAATACTAACGAGCGCCGCGTTGCCGGCGAGAAGTTTCTGAAGGGTCTGAGGCAGGCATGGGGCGACCACCAGGTCTGTATGAGCATGCTGGCTGATGTGCTCATGTACATGGTACGAGACCCACTTCCTCTGCCTCTCACAACTCCCCTTGACATTAAGTGGTTCCCCGAGTCTAACCATCGCTCACAGGACCGGGTGTACTGCCAGGACAACCGGCATCCATCGATATACACAGCGGCCATGGTGCTCTTCCGCGTCGACATCCTCAACCACCCCGTCTCCGACACCGACGCCCGCGCCGTCCTCGATCTGCTGAACCGCGTCATCCTCGACCAGATACAGATGGAGCGGGACGGCGACGTCATTGACAAGTATCTCATCAAAATGTGCGTTGGTATGCTGGAGAGCCTCCATGAGGACGAGGCCGAGGCTGAAGACCAGCGGCTCTACAATACCTCGTTCGAATTAGAGTATCTAACCACGAGCAAAGAGTTTTATAGGAAAGAGGCCGAGTTTCTTCTCCGCGATTCCGACGCGGGTGCCTACTGCAGACACACACGGAAGCGACTGGATCAGGAGGAAGACCGCTGCAAATCGACGCTTTCCGAAGTCACCACGCCCAAGATCCAGAAGGTTGTCGAGCATGAGCTCATCAAGAATAGGATCCACGAACTGGTTGAAATGGAGAGCGGCGTGCGCTTCATGATCGACAACGACCGACTAGACGAGCTCGAGCTCATGTTCGATTTGAACTCGCGCGTCGACGACAAAAAGATGGAGCTGGTGCGGGCGGTGCAGAAGCGCATCGTGGAGATGGGGGCGGATGTGAACAATGCCGCAGTGGCGGCGTCGACAGCTCCAGCACCTGCGCCAGACGCTCCCGACAAGGGCAAGGGCCAGCCGCAAGAAAAGAACTCGAACCAACAGACGATCGCAGCGATCAAGTGGGTCGAGGACGTGTTGCAGCTGAAGGACAAGTTTGATGGAATTCTCCGAACATCGTTCGGGATGGACCAGCCTCTGCAGACCGCCGTCACCAGAAGCTTTGGCGACTTCATCAACTCGGTTTCGTTCCCTCGGTCGTCAGAATACATCTCACTGTTCATTGACGAAAACATGAAAAAGGGCATCAAGAACAAGACCGAGTTGGAGATAGATGCCGTGCTGGAGAAGGCCATTGTGTTGCTCCGATATGTGCAGGACAAGGATCTCTTCGAGCGCTACTACAAGAAGCATCTCTGTCGGCGACTGCTCATGAACAAATCGATCAGCAACGACGTCGAGAAACAGATGATCTCCAAGATGAAGATCGAACTTGGCAACAACTTCACTCTCAAGCTGGAAGCAATGTTCAAGGATATGACCATTTCCGAAGAACTCACTTCAGGCTTCAAGAAACACGTGGAAGGCCTGGGTGACAAAGACCCGAAGCGCATTGATCTAGCCATCAATGTTCTAACCAGCATGACCTGGCCATTGGAGACGATGAGTTCTGGCGATGATGAGGAAGGAAAACGCACCAAATGCCACTTCCCGCCGGCTCTTGAGCGTATAAAGCGCGGTTTCGAGAAGTACTACAGCGAAAAACATTCCGGACGACAGATCACCTGGCTCGCCAACATGGGCTCTGCAGATATCAAAGCCGTGTTTCCCAAGGTCCCTCAGAAGGACGGGACAACCAAGGAGCGCCGACACGAACTCAATGTTTCGACCTACGCCATGGTCATCTTACTACTCTTCAACGAGCTACCCGCAGATCAGCATTTGACTTTTGAAGAAATCCAGGCCCAGACGAACATTCCGCACAGTGACCTCGTTCGCAACCTGCAATCTCTAGCTGTAGCAGCGAAGACGCGCATCCTAATCAAAGAGCCCATGTCCAAGGACGTAAAGCCAACAGACAAGTTCTTCTTCAACGAGGGTTTCAAAGGTGCTTTCTTGAGAATCAAGGTCGGAGTCGTGGCAAATGGAAACAAAGTCGAGAGCGACAGGGAGCGCCGAGAGACGGAAAAGAAGAATGACGACTCGCGAGGCTTCTGCATAGAGGCTGCTGTCGTGCGTATCATGAAGTAGGTCGATCCCCTCCTGTTGTCTTCAGCCCTTACTAACAACATCTAGGCAACGGAAGGAACTCTCACATCAACAGCTCGTGGCAGAGACGCTCAACCAGCTCGCCGCACAGTTCAAGCCCGAGGTCAACATGATCAAGAAGCGCATCGAGTCTCTTATCGAGCGGGAATATCTCGAACGCATTGAAGGAGCAAAGGTTGATTCTTATCGATATCTGGCGTAGATACCCGCGATTTTGCGGCTTCCTTCGATTTCTAAACGGTACTAGGCGTTATATGCGTGACTAGCAGCACTGATCGACCGCTTTTGGTCTTCAGTCGGGCAGATGGTGTTTTGGGTGGCATTTCTGCGAAGGTGTTTGCATGGTGGGGTATGGGATTGAATGGGAGGGAATAACTACAAGGGATGGATGGGTTGGTGTATTGGTGCTCGACATGGTTCGATTCAATCGATCGAGCGGAATGGATTCACTGGGGGGTTACATGGTGGAAGAGGACATCTAGGTAGACTCTAGCACCTTGAGTAAAAGAAGGGGGTATGGAAGTGTATTTTAGGCTGAGCTATGTCTCGTGTTTGCATGGTCAATGAAGGGGGGGAAGCTTTTCGTAGAGAGGAGAATGGTATCGATTACCGATACTGCTTTTAAGGCACGAACGATTTCGGCTTCACATATCCTTCGATTGGGTTCAAACTTAAAATCGTGTGCACTGTATCAACACGAGGGTGGAAACACAACGTCAGGAATAATAGACAGGCTTGTACATGGACATGAACGAGATCGTCAGGCCACAGCTTCTTAGGAGCGTGGAGTAGAAGCCGTGTGTTTCGCTCCGCGTGACTGTTGTTTCGAAACGCAAGTCCACTTCCACCCCGTCAGTGGTTCAAAATTCAAACGTCTGGTAAGGTCAATCCCTACGTCGCGAGACGCACGCTTTGACGAGACAAAGCAGAAGTGCTTTAACTTTAAACAATAATATCTCTGTAAGGTTAACTAAATTTTGCTATATATCTCACGGAATATTTTTATACCTTCTTCAGACCTCCTGTGCACTGTTCTGCCAGCAACATCTCTTGTACTGTGATTGATGTGGCCGAGTGAGTATAAATGCCTGCAGAAAAGCCAATTGATTATATGGTTTGGAAACCGGCAGCGGCCAGTATGTGAACTAGGTAAGCAATTTGCTCCTTGGCGATCTGCTTCTGAGCAGCTTTAACGATATGCGTGTTTTCCTCTACAATTATGATTCACAGTGGAAGCATCGTTAGGCTTCTCAGGTTTATCAATTTACCATCAATGTCGCTAAAAATAACCACAAATAGATCTTTCCTACGATATCAAAATCTTAATGAGCTGAAGTATCTGGTTTGCTGCAATCGCTTCGCCTGAATGACTGCTTTGACCTCCCGTGAGAGCCCCGTGATTGTCTGGGCGAACTCATATGCCCTATAGCCGTCATAGTTCGGCAGGTCAATTGAAGCACCTGCATTGAGCAACTGCATGGCCATATCCGAATTGCGCATAAACAATGCAAGGTGAAGTGCAGTATTGCCTCGATCATCTTGCAAGTTAGGCAAAGCTCCACCTCTTAAGAGCGAAAAAGTCACTGCGACGGACTGATCAGTACTCGCCGTGAGAAAGCATTGCACCATCAGAGGCGTAACTCTCAGCCAGTTCGCCTGCGAATTGATATCTGCTCCAGCATCTTTCAAGATGTGTACGGCGTCGATGTTGCCTAACAGGGCTGCCCAAGTCAACACAGTACACCTTTGCATGTATCCTCCACCATCGTCCGGTGCCAGAATCGCCTGTCCGCCCGCCCGTCTGCACGTGTTCATTGCATGAACGATGTTGATATAGCCAGGAGGATCGATAGCACTTCTTGGAAGCGCACGCAGAAGCATTCGCAGGATCTCAAGACTATTTTCGCTAGCATTTTCAACGGCACAATGCAGGGCAGTTACTCTTCTTTCAAGTCCCGAGATTCCCCAGTAGCCCTTCCACGTATTGATGAGCGTCGGGTTATCAGAACATTGAACCGGCATTAGAAGGGGTTCTATGGAATCAGAGCAAGATGTAATCAGCGCTTGCACTCCCTGTATATCCCTTTCTTGTACAGCTCGGCATAGTGATTCTGGTGATGCAAATAATCCTTGACCGACAGGAGTGGGTACCGCAAGTTGTGGATTTCCAGCTGATGTCCAGTTCGCATTAGTAATTGTGATGTCGCCGGTAGAGGACCCATATGAGCCATCACAAGCGGTCGAGCTCGTAGACGTCCCTTCCAGCCTCGGGATGACGGACAACATCTCCTTCGCGCATGCCGCTGCCGACCCCGCCGCATATGCCTGCCACGCTTTGTTCTTGTGCGAATCGGCGTAGTCGCAGATGCCGCGAATGACGAGGCAGGGGAAGTTGTGCATTAGACCTGCTGCCTCCATCTCGAAGCAGAGAATGCCGCCAAGTTCACTGCTCAGCCTGTCCCGTGTGCATCCGTCCCTCATGACTTGGTTCCCGGATGCGATCGTCCCGTAGTGAACCACTACCTCCTCTTCACTGTCGCGGGGCTGTCGAGCCTCTTGCCTGTCCGTGCTACACTTATCGCATGTAGGCCCTCCTTGGTGATTGTACGCAGCTTCGAACAGGACGTCGGGACCTGCTCTCTTGCGCTGAAACTTGGGAATGCAGCTGATCTTTGAGAGATGTTCGGAGAGCTTGCTTCTGCCCCGGAGCTCGTTCGCCCTCACCCGAGCCACTGCGGCTAGCAAGATCTGCGGTGGGGCATTAAGTAAGCCCGTCCGCTCAAACCCGCTTGGAGTCGTCTTCCCAGCGTCGTATTGCACCACGCCGCCAAAGGTCTGGTACGGCTGGCTGACCACCACGTCTCCGAGTCGGATGTCGGCCTCTGCGCTTGGGACTCCTCCGCCGATGCCCACCATGAGTCCGAACCGGATCCTCTTGAACGTCGCCCTCGTCTGCGTCGCCACGGCTGCCGCAGGGTTATTGCCGATGCGGCCAGCGGGCAAGCAGACTATCACAACGTTGTGTCCCGCAATCGATCCCAAGGAGTACAGGTTCTCGTCGTTGTCGTCGCGCTCAAGGTCCTCGTGCTCTTCGTCGAGCATCTCCTGCGCTGCGGCCAGCTCGACGGGGAGGGCGCATATCCACCCTACGGTATATTCCTCGCGTCGCGGTCGGCGCGACATTCCGAGTTGTTACGACGGGGGCAGGAGGGCAGAGGGCTGTCTGCCGAAGGCCTTGGTGTAGAGTTTGAAGTGATTGCATCCCGCTCAGCCTTGTGGCCTGCACCGCTGGCTCCCTGCTGGCAGAGGATGGGCTGAGGGCTGGACATGCGGCGACGCATATCCATTCGCTGGCCATTGGCCCGCCAGCCGAGGCAGAGGCCTCGACCACGAACAATTGAATATACAATATATACAATCTTGAGCAGTACTCAATATATGCGGCCTTCTAACCGTGTGCATAGCCTGCTCCTTCACCGGGGACAGCCGCACGAATGCTCGGGCCGCCTCGAGGGCTGCTTAGCTTTTTCTTTTGCGTGGATCCCTTGCCACTCTTAAAGCTCCAATCACGCGGTGTGAACTGAACTACATGGCACTCCACCTGGACTTTCGCTTGAGCTATGTCAACGTCTAGCCAACCGTTTCGGACAAGTTCGCGTTCTGCCACCGACATATTCGAGGATGCGTGTTCAATGAGGATGCTTTTCCAATGAGGATGCGTTTCCAATGAGGATGCGTTTCCAATGAGGATGCGTTTCCAATGAGGATGCGTTTTCAATGAGGCTGCGAGTAGGAATTTGGTAGTTCGAATGGATTCATTGCACATGCATAATATAACTTCTTTCCTAGGTGCTTGCTTAACCCGCTGGGTCAAACACCAGAGCCTGTTTTGCGTCAAACTTAGACAAGCATATTTCTAGAATATGTCTTTGTTTAACAGCCAGGACAAATGAGCATCTAGTCTCACAATATCTAAAGAGAGACTGGGCAGGAGAGTGACCAGTCAAGACCTCACACAACTACTACATTTCACGGACCAGAATCCGGTACCACTGTGATGCGGGTCTGCGACACGATGCACATCCTAGACTGGCAAGCGCCTCGTTCTGTCTAAGACTTCTAGCCAGTGCTTGGGTTTCCCAACTTTTACTGACGCTTCATGCTTCACTTCCCTCAGAGCTAAAGGCACTGGGTTGTGGGCCCTTGAAGAGGCACTGCGTGCTGTCTCAATACCACACGCTGGGTAGAGGTATAAGGCGTGAGTGAAGATAGCGTGATAGCAGGCCTCGTGCAGCGGCGATCGTAGGCACCTTCGACGACGTAGAAGATTAAGAGGGCGTTAGATGTGGTGAAGAGGGTGGCATGCTACTGAAAGTGGATCATGTGTGGGCGAACGGACTTTTTACTAAGGGAACAAAGAAAGACTTGCGGCGCACGCATGCCTGAGGCGGAGCTCTCCGAAACTGCCGCGCGACAACAGGCCATGGCGTCTGTAGAGATCTATACTGACACACCGAATTGCCACCAGATCCCGCACACAACCTCGGAAGCTGCAACAGCTTCATTTTCTCCTCTGGACTTGACCTGGTGGCTGATTGCGGAGACCCTTGTGTCCGCCCAGAAATTTCACTGACAGGCTTTGAATCTACATTTGGTGATGTCGATGTACGCTTCACCACCTCCCGTATGTGCAATTCGTGTTCCTCCATTGGAACCCTCCTTCGCGGTTTAACTCACACGCGTGGATATGCCACAGAGACGCTGGGCGGAGAGCTTTGCGTCAGTCAATAGGTCGATCCAGTGATCCAGTGCACTCCGGTAGGAGGGCAACTTGTGTACCTCAGATGGGTCGAATGCTGACGGCAGGTTACGGAGGCACCATCTTGTCTGTGAACTTGATGAAGTCCTCCTCTAGATTCTCCGTTCCGTGTTGGACATGCAGTCTGCGTCCCCACCAACTGGGGCTTCACGGACAACTCGTTTATGATGGTTTGTGTGTGACTGTGGATCCTGGGGTAGTGTTGGCTGAAGCGCTCGCGTTCGCGAACTGGAGTGGGACTATCATGGGCTTGCGAGAGCTCCATGGTTTGACTACCCAACGAACACGGTCAAATCCCGGGGGACCTCAGTCGTACTCGTAGTCCTACGTTCGCGATGGGCGTATTTTAGGCAACCACTGGGGTATCGCGAAGCTTTCCTTAAAAAGCGACGTTGTAGATGGGAAGATAGAAGTTAGAAGATGATCAAATTCAGGGAACGCAATCGCATCGCAGCGCACATGTTGCTGAAGTTGTCTGCATTTATCTAGTACAGTCCACCTGCAACCAGGGGAATCCGTTCGTAACACCCCTCGTCGAGGGCTATCCAGTGATGGAAAAAGGAAAGTAGAGATGGCAGTGAGTGCGTAGTGACTCGCTTGTTACTGGAGATTTTGGTGGAGCTGGGAGTAAGATGGCAGTGGGCTGGTGGTACAGTGACGTACGGGACGGCGTTTAGATTCTGGTGGCTTGATTGTTGTGGGAAGCTCTGGTGGAGGGTCGGGGAGTTTAAGGGCTGGGGTGTGGCATTGGTGAGGGAGAGATACATATGGTAGTATCTAAATTCTACGCGATGGTGATTTGCTTGTTGTTGGAAACATTGGTGGAGGGGAGAAGAAGGAGATGGGCGTCATTTGGGGGCACGGGGACACATACAGTACTTACCATCTGATATTTATCAGGGAAATTGTTGGGTCTACAAGCTACTCGAGGGAAATGGAATGAGGCGAGTGGGGTTCGCAGTTCGTGGTTCAGTTCACAGATTACAGTTTGCAGTTCATAGTTCTCAGTTTATAGTTCACGTTTTAAAATTCATAGTTCACACTCCGTAGTTTACAGTTCACAGTTCAACGTTTACAGTTTGCAACCTCTCGGTCCTTGGTAGGTGGAGGCCGATTGTCTGATTCGGAATTGCCTACTCTCACATGGCACCAGAGCGTCGGCGAACTGACAATCGGACACACGCGGAAAGTGCCACGCGCCGGCTACGATTTACTTTTGCTCGTAGCGAAAGCATATCCAACACTTTTTGTGAGAGGCTTGATGTCAAGAACGAGCCTCACCTCAAACCTTGTTGGAGATATCTGGGAACGTAGAAGAGTCATTGTTTGGTTTGCCATCACTTCGCGTGGTAAGGTGACGGACCACTGGCACTAGCAGATTAGCGAGGACGATGCGTGGAAAACATGCGCTTGGTGTGATGGTTGGTTGTCCGTCAACGGTCCGCGGGTCGTGTGCTGTGGTTCATTAGCAGCATAATTGGTGGTACCCAGAAGGCCGTCTCTAGTCCCAAGACGCTGTACTTGTTCATCAAACCAAACACCTTAGCAACGCGCGCGCGAGACACGGTGTACAGCTGAATATTCTTACGACTGGATGGAATTGACAGTGCGTTTTGGCCGTCGCTTCCCTTCCAGCACTGCTTCCAGAACCATATGAAAGCAATTTGCGGACGGAAGAAGGGGAGCGCGTGCGTGCATAAGTGTGTACCACGACATACTGTCGGCGGCTCGATGTTGCAGAAAATTGTGGACGCGTTGTCAGTGGGGGGAGGGTGGTTGGAGGGGGAAATTAGGGAGCGAAGGCCCTTATCGATAGCGGCTAGACGTGCAGATGGTGCCAACATAAGTGGAATGCAGGTGAGTTGTTTATTCTACAAAGGTTGATTGGAGCATGTGGGAGGGGAATTTTTGGAAAATATATGGGATGTATTTTGAGGAGATGTGCAGAGGATGTGCAGAGAATGTGCGGAAGAGGTGTGGATAGAATATGAGGCGGGGGGGGGCGGGTTCTGTTTTCGGGAGAGTAGGGCTACGCTGCTGAGAAGCGATGAAAGGAGAGGAAAACCGCCTTGTGCACCACCCATGTTTCCTGGAGGAATGAAGAAATTTGCAGGGCAAAGGACAGTTAAACTATTCGGGAAGCTTCATCGCTTCCTCCATCCTCCAGGCGGTCTTGTAAGCGAACACATACGCCCGCATCTGCGAGCCACAATAAGGAAGTTATTACACACAAATAAGGCACATTGTTGGGCATGAGAAAGAGGAAGGAGGCTTCTCGGACCAAGAACCCTGCACGGGTCGAAGGAATTCTAACTCGACAGAGGCGTTAAAGTGTGAGGTTGTGGCAGGATCACGGCCTGGCAATGGCAGGGGAACTGTGAACGGTGTTCGGAGATGCACTCGCACGTGTTAATCGGTGCTGACGGCCCTTATATGAGGCTGAAGAGGAGAGTGTTCGTCTTGGTGTTTGAGATCACGAACGAGAACAGGAGACGGCGGGCTGGCGAGGGTACCTTGTTTTACTGGAGAGATTAGGGAGGATGTGCCGTGGGATTGGATTCGGGGCCTGCGTTCGTTTGTTCGTCGGGTCAGTTTGCTCGTTGGGAGGGAGTGTGATATGGAGGGGTTCCTGGACAACATGTGTTGAGACGACCGAACACTACACTACTGCTCGTCGCCGGAAATATCGATAGTCTATCCGCTCCTTAATTCTCATATTAATGGTCTGGATAGGTACCGTGATAGATCTCTCGACAGTCGACGCTCAGCTGATTGCGATGAGCTGAGTGAGGAGTGCGTTGAACTTATGGAATTGAGCTGTCGTGCGACGGACTTTTGATTGCGCGCTGATGCATGCGACGAGGTTATTTTCACAATGGCGCTTTCCCCCACGGTATTGATTCGTCCGTGTCGTCGTCAGCACCTGCAACTGTGCCACCACGAGGTGGGCGGTCGCTTGTGGGGTCTCGCCATCTGACACCCTCCGCTCAAGCCTTGCCACTTTTGTTCCGTTTGGCACATCCCCGGAACCGTTATCGATAAACCCACATGTTCCATTGCGGCAACGCAAGTTCAAATTCAACGTCAATGGAACACTTGGGTTTTGTTTTGCACGGCGAATGAGGTGGAAATGGAGGACGTCATTCATTTAGCACAACGGAGATGAAAGTGCGAGAGACGACTTCAGGATTCGCCAAGGGACACGCACTCTTGGAGATGGCGGCCCTGAGTCTTTGCGGTCTCCACTGGCCACCGGAGGAGCCGTCGCACAGTCCGCCGCCGAGCCCGTGGTCGGTGGGTCTGTCATCATCGTCGCCTTCTCTTCCTTGGGAAAAGAGTCTCGCTGCCGTCCCATGGGTCAGGAACAATCAGGGCATCTGGTACCGCAGATGTATTCTGGGAGACACCGGAACGACGTTTGTGCTGGCCGGCTGCCCCTGGCCGTCTTCACGCGGTCAGCCCGACCAGATGAAGTGTTGTTGATTGCCCTGCAGCTACAATGTCTCCAAAAACGACGGGCTGCTTCTCTTCTCGGCACCCCTGATGCTGCTGTCCCTGGTGGCGTCTGCGGGTTCCTGGCCGCTGAAACGACGGCACCATGCAACATCAAATTGAACGCCGCCACGCAGTGGCCAACAAGCTTTTTGTCCCGCCGATCTCGAGAGAAACCAGTTTCTTTTTGGTAGGCGCACAGCCAGCCTCCCTGTTGTTTCGAAAGCCTAAGGCCTCACCCGCTGGCGTCCACTCGGATCCAGCCAACGGGGTGACTGTCGTCGTCAGTGGGTACGGCCAAAGATTGCTCTGGCCTGTGGCTGTCTAGTGTAACGCACAGTCTAAGAAAAGTTTGTCCCTTTTGCGCTGACTGCCGCTTACAGCCAGTCTAGCCTACTTCGGACTTAGGTGTGATGGGGGATGTCCGGTCCCCACCCATCGTATATCAACCGATAACCCCCAGATGCCCTTCCTTTTCCTCCCTTCGTTATTCACACATACCACGGTGCTGTTGCGTTCATTCTCTCTGAGCATTCGCTCGTTTCATTCCTTGTCTATCTAGACATCACCTTCTTTTCATCCAACTGCAATAGCCCTGGTCGGCCTCGATTCAATCTCAAGACTCCTGCGCTCGAAGCTGCATCCGCATTTTCCGTCCATTTTCAAGACGATTCGTACCCTTCCAACGAACTTCTCCGCATCAAATATGTCGTCCCCTATGAAGATGAGCCTCTTGGCTTTCATCTCAACTGTTGCTGCTGCTCCCCATTACGGCCACCACAGTCGATTCCACAAGTCCTCCAGTGGGTATGGAGGAGTTGGCACTGGCAGCGCGTCGGGCCATGCCTACCCCACTGGCGGATGGGGCTCCAACAGCACCGGATATTATCCCACTGGTACCGGTACTGGCGTCTACAACGATGGCAAGACCACCACCATTGACCACACCCTCTACTCTACCACGACGATCGTATCGACCATTTACGCTACGCTGCCAGCTTCTGAGGGCTCACCCATCGGTGCTGAGGACGTGTCTACTGGTGCCGCTGGTTGTGGACACGAGACCGTCTACGTGACAGCCACTAACAAGGTCACCGTCACCGTCGCTGGCCCTTCCAGCGTTGCCGAGGCCGCATCCTCTTCTGTTGTTTATGAAGCTCCTTCATATACTCCAGTGTATGAGGCTCCATCCAGTGTTGCCGCGCCAGTGTCATCTGCCCCAGCATATGAAGCTCCGTCCAGCGTTGCCGCACCGGCGTCATCTGCTCCTGTTTATGAGGCCCCGTCTAGTGTGGTTGCGCCTGTATCCTCTGCAGAAGAGTCCAAGACCCCCGCATACGAGGCCACGCCCTCCTCGACCCTCGCCCAGATTAGCGTCAGCTTAGAAAACAAGCCTGTTGTGCAAGTGTCCACTCCCGTTCCTTCAGCGACACCCTCTTTAAGCCCGTCCACTGGTTCCTACTCCGGCGGCAAGCGTGGTCTCGCGTACAACGACGTTTCCCTTTGCGGTGGATTCCCCAACGCCGCCTTCGCATACAACTGGGCCCAGACTGAGGGCAACAACCTTCCAGAGGGCACCCAGTACGTTCCCATGATGCACAAGGTCTCTGATTCCACTCCCGAGGTCTGGAAGGCCAACGTGAAGAAGGCTGTTGCCGCAGGAACCACTGTTGTCATGGGCTTCAACGAACCAGATCACGGTGAACAGGCCAATATGTTGCCTAAGGCTGCCTGTGAACAGTGGAACCTTTACATGGACCTCAAGGGCGAGTACCCCGATCTCACCATCCTGGGGCCGTCTGTCACCAACGGCTTTGTAGAGGGTGCTCATCCCATGGGTCTTCCTTGGCTCGAGGCCTTCTACGGTTTCTGCCCGAATGCTGGGGATGCCGTCAACATTCACTTCTACGACATTCCCGATGGTGCTGTTGAGCGCTTCAAGACCCAGGTCGAGAAGGCATATACCATGTTCAACAAGAAGGTCTGGGTCACTGAATTTGGTCTCAATCCTGGTAGTGCTACCACCGAGCAGGCTGCTGCTTTCGTCAAGGAGGTTACCGCATGGATGGACACCAACGATCACGTCCAGGGATACGCCTACTTCATGGTCGGTACAGGCGAGAACCAGCTCAACTCCGGCACTGGGCTTTCCCCAATTGGCGAGGTTTATGCCTCGTAGGCGGCAAGCCGACCTGGAATATGATGTCATATTTGCATTTTGTGGCGCTTTAAAAACACAACCTTCTTTTATGGGAATTAGGGATAGGGAACGGATACCGGCTACCAGCTATTGGGCCACATTAGACGCACAATGGTGCGCACACATTGTTTTTTATTTTATTTCTGGTCGATCGTTTTGGACAGGTTTGGGGCGCGATGGGTGAGTGAGATGAAAATGAAAAGAATTGTACAAATGACAATGTTATGAGACTCAAATGCAGTGCCACCGTGATAACTATTTGTGCCTCGCTCGCTCTTCAAGATTTTGGAGTCTAATAACCAGTGGCTATGTGACTTTATCCCTGCCTTGCCAAGCTTCCACACCTCCCTTGTGTCTACCATCATTCCTTCCATGGGGTCAACACCACCACCTTCCCAAACACATCATTTTCCGCCGCTATCTTCCACGCCTGCTCCAACTCCTCCAATTTGAACTCACCCACAACCTCGAATCCTCTCTCTTTCCCCAATTTCAACACACCAGCCTCGGCCATCTTGATGAGGTCTTTGAGCCATGCGAGGTTGTACATGACCTGGCCCTGGATTCGGATGCCATTCCAAACAAGGGCCATATAAGGGATTTCCACATGCGTCATGGGTCCACCACCCAAGCCCATGATGACTGCTCGGCCAAATGGCCTCAAGGCTCCAATGGCTGACTTGGCATGCGTGCTGCCAACAGCACGGCCGGGGCCCATTTCGAGCATCTTGTCAACTGGCCCGAAAGCTTTCAGAGCTGCAGTATCTGTCTCTACATCGCCAGTTCTAACGACCGTCTCTACCTGTCCAGGATGGACCTTCTTCAACAGAGCAAGGGCACTCTCCGTCCTGCCAGTGGCAATAACACTCGCACCCATAGCAACAGCAACCCCGACGGTGGACCCGTTGTAAGCGCCTGTAGCCGGCGTTACAATAATTCTATCGCCAGCTTGTAATTCGATGCTCCTAAGGCCACCGTAGGCCACGATATCGACAGCGAGTTGGCAAAGTTCTGGGATGCTGTACCCAAGCTCCGTGCAAAGACGGTGCTCATTGAGGATCGAAGTGTTTTCGAGAGGAGTTTTGGCGTACTCGGCGAAGAAGGCAAAGCTCCAGTTGTCTTTCATCAACTTCTTAGATCCTGGCGTCACTCCGTTCATCGCACCCATTAGAATCCAGTTATTTGGGTTGTCCCGACCCAGGACCCACGGATCCAAGAGGACCAGTTGACCAACAGTGAGACTGGTTGCATCGGGCCCGAGAGCTACTACGCGGCCCACCGCACGAGTGCCTGGAATAAATGGAAGAGGGTATTCGAAGCCAAGGATAGGCTCCGAAGATTGGAGTATTTTGGGAAGCTTCGAGTCTACCAATGCAGCAAGAACTCTCACTACAACTGCGCCGGGAGTTGGTTGAGGCATCGGAACGCTTTTCAGGACGAGTGGACTGCCCCTGACCTCTTGGACCAGCGCCCTCATCGTCTCCGGAAGTGAAGGAGGAGCTGTCATTTTGATGGTAGGAACAAGATCTCGGGGAAATAGGAGTGAAGTTGAGGAGGAACTGATTGATCTGATTAAATAAAGACATCGTGAGCTGACGAGCGTTCTTATAGCTACATCACTCCCAGTCGATTTCACAGCAGTCTTCCTCGAATGCATTCACGGCCATGACGCGACGGAGATACCCTTCTAACACCGCTCCCGTAGTAGAAGGCCTGCACGTAATCCATGTCCAAACACCAGACTATCGTTGTCGCCATATCAGACCCGATTGTGGTTCGAGATCCAGGCCTTGGTGGAGATGAGGTTCAAAAACCCTCTTGCTCGGGCTATCCTTCAAAACCTCCGATAGTTTTCTGGGCGACACACTAGGCCAAAAGTGATCATCTGCCATCATATCCCGCCCTGACACGTCAAATCAGAGATCAGAATCATCCGGAATACGATCGGGGGTTAGCGCCAAAGATGAGCGCGATCTGTCATACGTCAACACTGTTCCGACCTAACTTACTTCAGCCTTCATTTGACTTCGGACTTGCTGTCATACTCCAAAACCCCGAGTTGTGGGGAGGTGTCGCTACCCAGAATTTGACATATAAGTCGAAATGCCCTGACTTTCTACATTTTTCCAGGCCTCCGATACGAGACTGGGTTAGACCACACAGTTCTCTACCGTTACTGGGCCGCGACAGAGCACCTCTTCAACTTGCCTCTATCCCTAGAGTAGGTGATATCGGACTTGTCCACAGGATTACGTGACAATCATTCAATTGTAATCACGCTACACAGTTGACTATGCCTTCTGTCGTATCTCGATTCCAGGATGGGCCGGAGAGGAAACGGAAAGCACATGCCAAGTCAAGAAAGGGATGCGGGAACTGCAAGATACGGCGCATCAAGGCAAGTCACTTGTAGCATAAGACGATATCTCTCATTCTAATCCATGCAGTGTGACGAGACCCGACCACACTGCAAGAAGTGTGTGTCTTACGGCGTTTCTTGCAATTATGATGGCAAGAAGCCAACGTTAGATCTGACGGCTCAGGGATCGTTCCAGGTTGATCTTACATCGGCGCCGGAGATTCCACAAGGGCCGAAAGATGGCCCTTTTGGCCCACGTATGCCGCTTATGTCTATCAACCAGGCTACAGTGTGTATGATCAATGCATCATTGGAGAGAGCCCCAACGTCGAATGTCGGAAACTGGCAACAAAGGGGTCTGTGGACTATCACGGAGGAGGATATCGACACAATGCGGAGATTTCAGACGAGAACTGTCTTGACCATTGGGACAACTCGTACTGCGCCTGCATATCGAGATTGCATCTGGAATCTTGCACTTGGGGTAGGTTTGCGACTTGATACCTGTAATTCCTTGAAAATAACTGCCTCATACTGACCGTAACTAGCATCCCTTTCTCATGCAAATGGTACTAAGTCTTACCCTTATGCACGATGCTCATTTGGCCTCCAAGAATGGCGACCATTTGGTTGCAGAGAAGTGCAGCAAAGACGCTCTTCAACGCTGGAATACTGGTACTACAATCTTCAACCAGGTTCTATCGAGGCCAATCCTCCCATCATCCCGGGATGCCTTATGGGCTACAGCCGCTATTATGGGCAGTTTAGTATTTGCGTACGTGGAAACCACCGACGTAGAAAAGTCTTGGCCTTTGAAGCCATCGAATCCAAACGATCTTGACTGGCTCAAACTGAGTGAAGGAAAGAAGGCTATTTGGCAAATTGCTAGTCCCAACAGGGCAGACTCGGTCTTCAACTCTGTTAGCAAAGAGCATTTCTGGGCGCTAGCAGCAGCGTGGATCAATCAAGACGACACATCGGGCCTATCTAACAGCATGACAAAATTGATGGACATCGGACCAGAATCGACAATAAAGAACAATCCATATCACCTCCCGGCCCTACTTCTATCTCATCTCCAGCATTTGGTTCCGACTCACGATAACGTCTTGAACTTTCTCTATTTCATGGGCTGCATGACATCAGAGTATAAGATGTTGTTAGAAACTAAAGATCCCAGAGCATTGCTTTTGTTGGGGTGGTGGTTCAGAATGCTAGAAGTCGGCGAACTTTGGTGGCTGACAAGGAGAGCAGCAGTAGAGGGCAGGGCGGTGAAAGTATGGTTGGAGAGATTCTATGGGGGAGAGGAGGGACTTGCACAAATGTTTGAAGTACTTGGGGCCAGGTCCGTTCCTGATTGGAAGTGCACTCTTCCAATGACGGGCTGGTGCAATGTACGAGACAATGGAGATCCATGTCACGTGCAGTAACGAGAATGGAAGATAACCATTATCTCATAAATCAGACACCTGCTAAAGTGGCGGCGCTAACACACCACCTGATTGTTCAACCAATTATAGGCTCTAGAAGTTTACAGGCGTTTCCCAGCCAATCAGATGTTGATTATATAATCAGTGGACAATCTTTAGCAGAGCATCTGAGAACAAGTGGCAGGGGTTTTAGTATACCGTGTTTGTCAGCATGGCGCACGGCCTGGCGTGACGCACAGTTCCCCGCTACACACCCAATATTCAACCCCCCATATCTCCACCACCATGGCTCCTATTGATGAGGCGTTAGAAGCATTAAAATCGCTGAAGCTTGGAGAGCAACCTAATTTTACACAGACAGCAAAAAAATATGGATGTGATTGGTCCACACTGTTGAAACATTGGAGGGGTGTACAGGGTACTATAGCAGCAAAGGCTGAATCTCAACAACTACTCAACAAAATATAAGAAAAGGAGCTTATACAGTATATTGATAGTCTTACCTTATAAGGGCTACCTCCTATACGCCAAATAATCCGGAATTTTACATCAGATATAGCTGGAAAACAGGCAGGTAATCACTGGGCTGACCAGTTTATTAAGCGCTATAATGTTGATCTTGTATCTAAGTAGGCAGCTGGGATAGATATATAACGCCAATAAGCTGATTCTACCTTTAAATACAGGCTGTATTTTGAGCTCTTGAAGCGCAAGATTGAATAATACAAGATACTACTAGAGTATACATACAATATAGATAAAAAGGGCTTTCTTATTAGAATTATCGCCAAACAGAAGCGGATCTTCTCTAGGAGAAGGTTTGAAGACAGTTCTATAAGGCAGATAGGCCAGGATAGAAGCCATAAGTAGATTACAACTATAGCATGTATCTGCGCAGATGGGAGCTTACTCTTACCAGCACTAATCTATTAGGCTGTTACTAGTAATATACAAGACTCCTAGTTACAAGACTTTAATCACAACGTATATAAAGCCTTTTTTACATTATCTACAAGTGGCTGGACAAATAATAAGCTTAGCTAAGTATAGCTTGAATAGATATTCAACTGTAAGACTACAGAGAAGGCCCAGCGCTCCCAACGCGCCTATCACCTTCTAATACTAGATAGCTATGGATCTCATGTTACAATAAGCTTCATCAAGTTCTATGACGAGAACCAGATTCTCCTAGCTATCTTTCCCCCTTATACAACTCATAGTTTGTAGCCTCTTAACGTTAGTATATTTAAACCTCTCTCAACAGCTTACTCAGCTAAACTGGCTAATTATATATTCAAAACTCAAGGATTATCATCTATTACAAAACAAGACTTTTTCCACCTCTTTAATAAAGCCTAGGCAACTGCTTTTACACCTAAAAACATTCTCTCTACCTTTAAAAAGTGTGGGCTTTATCCTTTCAAGCTAGAGAGAGTTCTGGAGAAATTTCAACACAAGGAGATAGAGAGACCTTCATCCAGCAAGTCATCTACTTCAGTACTCAGTGCTGGAGACTAGAGAAAGATTAAGAGGCTTCTATAGCAGGTAGTTGCTGATGTATACAACAAGGGATCTCAGCAGCTTAGTTAGACTATTCATACCATAGCAGTGCGTACTACGCTCCTGGAAACTGAAAATACACGCCTAAAGGAGGCTCTAATAAATAAGAAAAAGAAGCGCCAGTATGGCAAACCTCTCCTACTTGAAGCGCCTACTTAATATAATGGTAGTGCTGTTTTCTGGTCTCTATAGAAGGTAGCGCAAGCACAGGATCGTTAGAAGCAAAAAGATGATAAAGAAGAGGCTCTACAACACCAAAAAGATATAGATAAACAACTCTGAGCTAAGAAGAAGGCTGAGAAGGAGCGAATGCTTAAAGAGAGAAGGAGAACTCGCACTGCTGCAAAAGAGATCCAGCTTCAAACACTGGCTGAAAAGCAGGCCCAGAAGAAGACCCAAAAGCTACCTCCAGCGCAGAAAAAAGCCCCCAAAAAGGCTACTACAGCGACAACAATTACTATTGGGAGCTCTACAGATAAGGGTGAAGTAGATGAGGCATTGGAAGTAGAGATATCTATCATGGAGATGGGTGCTGCTACCCCAGCTCGATCACGGCGCAATAGAAAACCCTGCCTCCCTAAGAGGTTTCTTGAATAAGTAGACTACTCAAAATGACGACTGCAACTATATCTACGATCCACTACAAAGTTGTATATATAGAGCTTTTGTATAGAGCTGTAGAGCTTCATTTGTTGTAGGTGAGGATCTCTGAAAACCGTGCGTCACGCCGGGCCGTGCGCCATGCTGACAAACACGGTAAGTGTATCAGCGCGACACCAGATTTTGCGCATTTGATCAGATATCTCAACACTACAGGAGCGGGGCGGTCTCCTGCAGATTCAAATAATAGAATTAGTAATTCTGTACAAAAGCGTCTAATTTTTATAGTGCTAATCGCATTATTCTAGGTACAACCAGCTCGCGTAAGGTGACCCAAAGTTGCAAGTATATCAGCTTTTTGGCCTCTTCACTACCCTACCTCCCTCCCCCATCACCTCAATCACCTCTATAAGCCTGATCAGATTGATCGCCTTGATCAGATCAATCAGATCGATCATCTCTATAAGCCCTCCCTACGATATATCAACTCAGTGAGCTTAATCAAATTGATCACCTGAATGAGCCCTACCTACAATATATCAATGATATATCAACTCAGTGAGCCTCATCACTCAATCAACTTGATCACCTTGATCAACCTGATCACCTCCATGAGCCCTACCAACGATATATCGACTCAGTGATGATCAGATGGATCAGATCGTGATCAACTCGATCACCTCGATCAACTTGATCAACTCGTGGGCCCTATCACTCAATCAAGTCGATCAAGTCGATCAAGTCGATCAAGTCGATTAAGTTGATCACCTCAATCAACCTGATCACCTCCATGAGCCCTACCAATGATATATTGACTTGGTGAGCTCAATCAGATCAATCAGATTGATCAGATTGATCACCTTGCTGAGCTCGATCGGCGGCGGCGGGCATACTGGTGACAATCTTAATTTATAGAGCAGATTCAGGTGATTGATTGCGCATATTTTTTGTGTAGATTGAAGAAGGATAGAGGTGCGAAGTATATGGTAGCAGTTATTGATAACGTACGCTAACAAAGTTGGCGAGGATACATACAAAACGCTGCCACATGTTCTCAGACCCTCTGGGGAAACTGACCTTGCACTACTCTAATTGGCCTATAAAGTTTACAAAGTTTGTTATCACACCAGCCACACCACACCACCCAGAGGGTCTGATTTATGAGATAAGATAACCACCAAAAAGTGTATTTGTTAACCGCCTGCTTGACGAACAGGTTTACGAAGCGCTTGAAGGCGACAACGGAATGGAATGGATTGACCACCGCGTCTTACGACATTGATCAGATTGACATAGCCGAAATACACCGCAAGGTCGGTTCCTTTGCTGGCAAAGGCCCCGTCTTCAATGTTAAGGCAAATTCCTTCTGGATGACGTTCTCGCCTGTTGTCACAAGTTAATTACTTTTTTGAAAGCTGGGCGGGTATACGCTGATGCGTTTCATGGTAGCACCAATCAGCCGCCCACATACGCGCTGGGAACTATTTTCAGCCCCATCCTCCAACAGCCCCCAGGAAAGTCGCAGCACAGGTTAATCATCCACTCCAGTATGGCCTAATTGTGGGACCATGGGCTGTGCCGCAATGATCCTCTCTACATTATTACCTCCCCTTCGTTGTGGAAATGTTCGGCCTGCGCCCTATCTTTCGGCATCGCATTCATTGCTCCGAATATGACTCGGACGCGCGGTGGATTTGGAGAACGCGACAATGCTAACAATACACGATTAGACGTTATTTCCTTTACACGAGACTTGCGAGAGGAGCAAGATGGACTTCCAGACGCCCATAATTCGCCCAATTCAACACCCAGTCCCATTTCCCCCTTGGAGGACGATTCATCATTTCGAGGTGTCTTCAGTCCGAACTCTCCCAGGACTTACAATGTAGCGGTGGCATCGGATCTAAGTAAGCGCTGTATATATTTCTTCCGGCCTTAATCTTCCAAACTGACTTAAATAGCTAGCGGGTCAGATTCCAATTTACCTACATCTCACGAGTGGCTCCCGTATACACTCCGGTCGAAGCTCCTCCTAATCCCAGTCTTCACATCACTTGCTCTTGCCGTGGTCGTATCTCTTCTGTGCTGGTATTCACGCATCAACTACGGCCTTGGAGCAGACGATGATTCTTCCGGACTTCTCTTCGGATGGAGGTTCGCGCCAACTTTGGTAACAGTGTTGTATTGCCAACTTACATTCATGTTGGTAGAAGACGTCCAACGTACTGAACCCTTTGCGCGTATGGCTAAGCCTGAGGGGGCCAGTGCAATATCTACCTTATTGCAAGCACCCGGGTCATGGTGGACCAACTTAAGACATGGCTTCGGACAGAAGAAAACTGGAACACCAAGGAGCTGGACTCTTGTTTGCTCCGTGCTTGCCTACATCATTGGTTTTCTTACAATCTCGCCGCTCTCGTCTTCCCTTCTTACGTCAGAAGATGTTGCTGTCAAGAGAAGCATCCAATACAACATTCTAGAACCCGTTCAGGGTTCTTCTTTACCTCTAATCGCTGATGGCGACACATTTTTCAAGACAATTGGGAACGCCTTACAGAATGTTTCAACTTCTGCGTGGATCACCAACGACTATTATGTACAGCCATTCTGGCCTTCCAGTACCAACAGCCATGCCCTAGGGCCAAGAATTACCAGTCAAATTGGCACCTGGGAAGTTGAAAGCACTGTCATTCGTGCAGAGTATGACTGCAAACCCATGACTATTGTCGCCAAGGGTAAGGAGACACAAAACGAAACGTCTGTACGGTTCAAAGGGACTCCAAAGGAAGTCACAGAATCAATTCCACGAAAATGGGTTTGGGTAAATATGAACTCTGCTGAAGGATGCAATTATACATTCACTGGTAACATCAGTTCGACATTCCTAGCTGGAGGCATGTTATGGTCGAGCTTCGACAACCTGAATCCTGAGGTTTTCGAAACCCATACCTTTTCGAGAGATTGCCAAGGAAAGGATATAATGCTGGTAACGACACCCATAGTCGGAAAAGATGTCGAGATTCATCTCAATTTCACAATCCATGCCAACATCTGTAATTCGGCTTTCTACACTGCAAGGATGCCCGTTACAATGACCACATTAGAATCCTCGTCGATACTACACATTGACGGAGACACATATCGAAAAGCGAAAGTACCTGTCTCTGCAGAAGTGTTTGACATCAAAAAGATGTACAATTTGACCATGGACAAGATTTGGATCGATCATATCGCCACCGAGCAAAAATTGCGTATGGAAGTGGTTAGCTCTCCAGAGTTCAGGGGAGTGGCATCAGTTATTGGTGCCAAGTATAACTTTGAGATTCCGGCGATGCTCCAAAGTACTGGTTTACCCGATGATGCAAGACGTTTCAGGCAGAGAGTTATGGGGGAAATACTGCAAAACTCTCTTCGCCAACCAGGGAGTGCACAATTCCAAGAGGCGAGAGGCCAAGCCTCCTTCTACGAGCGACGTGTGGTCGTCATAAATGAGGTAGGAATCGCGATGGCAGTGCTCTTTTCGGTGTCATCGTTGCTGTTGGCAGCGACTTTCTGGTTCTCACGGCTTCGTCGACGTCCTCTTCATCTATTTGTGGATCCTTCAACACCACTTGGAGCGGCGGCTTTAGTAGCCATTAACCGAAATCCCCTGAGCGCTCTGAAACCACTGGATCGAGCACTGAGAGAAGACGCCAAGAGTGCATTGCAAGACAAGGCATACACAACCATCCAAGGGATGCTTCACGAAACTCAGAGCCTGCTTCCCGGATCTAAGGAAAAACAGAAGAAGCGACGGAACAATTCAGATTGGCGACCCTTCAACATGCGACTGAAAACTTTGGCCCTGTTGACGCTCGGCCTTGCATGTCTCATTGTTGGTCTTGTCGTCTTGAAGCATTTTGCGGACGATGCACAGCTTCATCAATCGGCTTTCGTGTACCAGGCCAGATTCTCTCTATTGAGAACCCGAATTTCGACAATTGCGCCTTACTCAATCGTTCCAACGATCTTGGCAGTTGTGATTGGTCTGTGGTGGGATGCGCTGGACAAGTCTTTTCGAACACTACAACCCTTTCTGTCCATGTCAAAAGTGTCTCCAGTAATATCTAAAGGAGCTGGATTATCCTATCAAGGCTCGTACTGGGCATTTGCAGCTGTCAAAGCTGCGAGGAATAGGCACTGGCTGTTGTTCGTCGTTACAGTTGGAACCACACTCAGCCAAGTGTTCATTGTTTCCATGTCCGCACTATTCGAACGCCAACCAGGAATCTCACTCCGGACGGTTACAACAGAGCAGACTTTGGAGATGCGTCAGATTCCACGGATGGATACTTACCAGGGTGATCCAACACTAACCGGAATCGATGCAGGAGGTGTTATGAAGTTAGCATACGCCAACTCTTCCTCGAATTGGCTGTACAGTGGCACAATCCAATTGACTCTGGATGGGCCAGAGCCACCGTGGAGCTCTCAAGGATGGTCATTCCTTCCGATCGATCTCTCGAAACTGCCAAATATTACCTCGCAGTCGTTACAGCGGGCTGGAAATAGTTTCGATGGCGATAGCGAACCCACCTCCCTGTTTCCAAATCGGAACGTCACCTTATATACATCGGCTTTACGTGCCAGATTGGAATGCAGTTCGATTGCGGAGGTGGTCAACCAATCCGCGTGGCTTCAATCCTGGGATCTTAATAACAAAACGGAATGGAACGTAACATCTAATCCGAAGGATCTTCAAACTGGATACAGCCTCACCCGTGGAATGTTTGCCGGAGAAGCCTACAATACTTCCATCTTATCACATTTGTCTGAACCGTATTGCTGCGAAAATAAAACTTCCCAAACAACAACAACACAGAATGTAGCCTTAGGATATTGGTCGTCAAATGATCCAATAAGATATCCCCACCCCGAGGAAGCTTGGCCCAAGAACTTTACTACGAAATGGATTCACGGACCTGCTCGAACGGACTATATAAAAGCCAACGCTCCACTTCCTGATTATGGTCCACTGATTTTCACCGAAGTTCCAGGGATCCAGGCGCTCAATTGTATGCCTGTCATCGAAAAGGCTAATGCAGAAGTCACTGTCGATCAACGAAACGGCCATGTATATAATTACAGAATTCTGGGGAATCCAGTATCTGCAACTGAAGCTTGGGATGAAGCCTTTGTAAGACGTTTGAATGCGAGCACCATGACTTCAGACGACACGTGGATTAAGAATGTTACCACAAGCTACGGAGTCTTCTTCGTTAACTCCCTGCTCGGTGCCGCCCAACTCCCCAACCTCGTTGGATCCTCGAGCCGGTACGACCCAACTGTCCGCTTTGACGATGAAGCAGTCCTTTTGACAGACAACACTTTCAATGTAAGAGACAAAGCGAGAGGCCTCAACCTGGATTTCATGAGCTATGCAATGTATTCGCTTGCGAATAAAAACGCCACGGCTCTCCTCGACCAGAACACGCTTCTTAAACTCTCGCAGCGCACTTTCACAACTTACTTTCAACATTTTGTTAGTAGCAATGTTTCTTTCGAACATGGCGGACCAGCCTACCAAAGGATTGGTCAAACGGCAGACTTTGAGCTTCCGTATAGAGCGAACAAGAACGAAGCGCAAATCATCTACCCTCAGTCAACAACGAATCGCACCATTGCTGTTACGCTGTCAACACGTATCGAGATTTTAAGAATGAACACTGTGGCTACCTATCTCTCCCTAGGGATCCTGGTCTTCCTCATCCTTACTACCCTGCTCATTGCTGCTCTCCAACGGACATACCTCAGCTCGCTTATCCGAAACTTCGAATCGCCAGCTGATATTCTGGTGGCCATTGCCGGGAGTGAGAGGTTCCTAGATCTGGTGAGAGACCGAGGGTACGAAAATCTAATGAAAGACAAGCATTTGCGAGCAAGATTAGGGTGGTTCAGGGATGGCGAGGGAAAAGAGAGGTGGGGAGTGGAGCTTATAGGGGGAACAGTGTGGGTGGGAGATTCGGATGAAGATCGAGTAGAAAATGAGAAGATGAGCAAGGTTGGGAGTTGGGAAGTGGTTCAGAAGTTGAGGAGTAGGACGAAGACTTTTGGACTTTGAATGAGCGGGACGTTGTAGAAGTTGGAATGAATTGTATATATACATGTGTGTAAGAACTCCGCATCCGGGTTTGTATATACTATAGGAGATTTATAGAGTAAACTGAGTTCATTGGAAGACGTTAGTGTTGTAACTCCTTTGTTTGGGTCCAAAGGTTGTTCTTGCTTTGTGGAGCAGAACTGGTTAACTTTCGGCACGGCCCACGAGCCTACCTTGACCTACAGAACTATAGAATCTATTGAAGGGAAGAAGGAGTTGAAATACGAATTCAACCTACCTCGATGATATATATTATGCATCGATGTCCATGTTCGGAGCGTGGACTGAGCCGAACCAAACATGCTCAAGATATCATGCCCAAGCAGGGCCCCGATGAGGGCCAGTATCGAGTTGCTGCCGTAGTATGTCGAGTCGGTGTATCCGGATCAATCAATCTACCCAGTTTTCCCTCCCATATCATCGATACTTCACTGCCGTGATACAAGATCCCTCGAAGCTTGTCCCTCGAAACTGAATATTGCCCTCCAAGCACTCAATCCATGCTCGCCTTCGTCTGCACAAAAACAAGCCAGAGTGAACATAAGTCCCACGTGATATCGTGTTCATGCCAAGGGCATCATAGCATGGAAGCTTCGTTGACTCTTGATCTCGCATAAACGTACCCATTTATCAAAAGCCGCCAAACTATTCATGCGCTTTCCACCCCCCTCGCGCCGCTTATCCCGAGCCTACAACCAGCTGCACTTCGATGACAGCAATGGCGATAATCTGCATCTAATTCCACCACTCAGAAGCTTTCAATTTCCAAATGTACCAATATCTATCTCCCGATTCTCTCCCCAAACACCGATGGTCTCGGAATATTAAACCGATGGTACGGCCCACTAAAACAAGTGTCGACGATCCTCCGCACAAAATGCTCGCTGGAACTGTGTCGACCAATCAGAAACGACGTAACAGAGCTCGATCGCCATGGCGGGGGAGCAAGGCGTCGTATTGGAAAGAAGTCTCCTGTACATTCGTGATATGATGGGCTGTCGCACAAAGACCGCAAGGATGACCCAGGCCCGTAGACTCAAAGGTCTGGATCTGTCACTCAAACTGTGGTACACCTCGGAGGTCTAAACAAAGCCGGGACGAGCTTCTACGTCAGAATGATAAGAGGAGTTGTATTGGTATATAGAAACTCTTCTTACGCCGGTATTCCTGCGTTGCTCATCGTCCTCCATCAATCAACCTACATTCATCACTACCTACAAAGCTTCAAAGCACCCCACACCTCAACAACAATGGCTGAACCTACCACCAAAGGCACCTGTGAGGGAACCACATCCGGCCAATGCAATTGTGGACAACCTTGCACCTGCGGTACGAGTTGCACCTGCGCAGGCTGCCCGGTATATATGATCTCTCCTATTTATTAGTCACAAGTACTGATCTCAACTCAGAACAAGAAGTAGCTCACCCGATCCGCGCCAAGGAAAGTTCGGTGTGACCATTATTTGGTCAGGAGACACGGTGGTTGGAGGCTGGAAAGTTGAGAAGAAACCTACCACGTGGTACCACCCAGAAAGAAGAGAAACGCCGAACCTTGACAACCAGAAACTGTATCCAATGTAATAGCAAAATTGTATCTTTCATATGCCATCCATTTGAATCTCTTCATGCATCTTTTGTCCATATCCCAACGTAACACTCTTCACCAGCAGACACACCTGGATATCTAAGCGGCTCCACCAAACGTTATGGCAGCCAACCGCACATCTCGCGCATCTCCACGTGTGAAAACGCCGATAAGATTCCCAGCATCGTGACTGGGTCTCCGCAGTAAGCCCGCAAGCCACGCCCAATCACAGGCCGCAACGGCCGTCGCAGAAATAGCGCTGGTGGCACGCCGATGCTCGCCCGATCCGGAAAGCCACGCCTCAACCTCCGCACAAAAAACGCAAAGCCGTGTATATAACGGGGAGGGGTCGCTGCTGTAAATTCTCATCCACAAGCACTCAAAAAGTCTCGACATTCAAAGCACACTTTTATATCCACTTCGGAGAACAACTGCGATCTTCCTACCTCAATTACTCAGTTCATCAAACCTCAGCGAAATGCCTGGAAACTGTGGATGTTCTTCTTCCGACACCTGCAACTGCGGGACTGGATGCACGTGCGATAGCTGCCCTGTACGTTCTTTTCCTCCTTCCTGGCTGTTTATTGGGAGATGTGAACTCGATACTGACTGATTCCTTGCAGCACAAATAAGTTATCTGCATGATGCTTCTTGCCAACCAAGGGACGGATTGGGAATGGGAGAAAGGGTACCTATGTGACAGAGACGACCGTTACGTCCGGAGGAGCGAGATATGACATTCGCTGGTTGTTCGAAAAGGACTCGTAGAGAATCAATTTGATACCACGGTTGACTTGTCCTTCTGTTACTTGCTCTCCTGACCTATGCCGTGCTGTTTCGTGATACAAATATGGACGTAGTGGCCATCCTAATCAGATAAGTGGTCACCCTTCAGACAACTCTCATTAAGTCCGTGGCGTTCTGTAGGTAGCGCAGCAACATCCCCACTTTCCACAACGCCTCACGAATGGGAAACAAATCATTTCACGACCTTCGCCTCGCGCGCACCTCGACATCGGAAAGCCAGGATAGTATGCATAATGAAGGGGCTTCGATTCATTTACATGTTCAATTTGAATCCGAACGAAAGCCGCCCAGATCTGAAAGAATGATATACCGTGGTGAAACGGCTCTTTGTCGCGCAGCCGTGTATTACCCCAACCACCTTTATTTCATGAACCATAATTCAGAACTCTTCCTCCCATAACATTACACCCACGATATACCTTCGGTTCCGAACTTCGGCGCCATCTACCCGCAACAAACAGTGACCTCCTCTTGCAACCTATCGTTCCCACCCTGCTTGATATTGAACGACTCCCATCCGAAGATGAAGTATCCGATGAAGGCGCCGATGAAGATGCAGATTATGAGATACCCGTTGTAATACATGGCCAGCAACATGACAAAGTACGCCACGGCGAATTGCAGCATGTGTAGGAGTGCCCGGATCGCCTGCTGTAATATGTTGGGCCTGAACTTCTCGGCCGCAACCCCTGGGTGGCAAGCTGCATCGGCAGACGCGCTGGGGCCTTTGCCCCCGTCGTGGCTAGAAGTGGAGGATGCGGGGGCGTGGGCGGGAAGAGAGCGAGTGTATTGGGCGATGATGTAGCGGTCGTACTCCTTGCCGGCGCGACGGAGGAACTCGAGAGAGAGGACGAGCAGGATGACGCCGATGCAGGAGCCGGCAAACATGCCCTTGCTGGTGATGTGCCAGGACTCGGAGATGAAGCCTATGACGGGGTTGTCACGTCAGTCAACAGAGCGCTAATTGAGCAACAGGTTGGGCATTGAGAAAATGAGGAAGATAGGGACGCGGCCTTGTGTATGAGTATGCACGTGACAACGATTGGCGAAAGGAGCATCAGGTGTGGGACTAAAACGGGAGGGAGAGTTGGAGAAATACGTACACGCATCAATTGTGTTCCAATTCCACAACATCTGCCAAATCATTAGTGGCGTGCCCACCCAGGACATTTGCTACAGGTTTGACGTACGGAAATCTGGCAGCCGCCCATCATATCCGCCATGGAGGCTTCCGCGGTGCCCGTAGGCATAGACATGCCGGTCATTGTGGCGGCCATCGTCGTGGAGCCCATGTCCATACCGGAGTGGTCCATCGTTGAAGTTGATGCGTTTCGGAGATTGGGAACTGCTGAGTCTGGGACCGTGGGAGCTCACAGCGTAAAGATAGAAGTATAGCAAGCTGGGTGGTTGTCGAAAGTACTATCGAGGCGCGAGATGTGAATGACTAAGATGCACAGATTTGAGCAAGTTACTTTCACTCAGATGGGCAGGTGGGAACGATGCTCGAAGGTCTTTCCGCAGCAGTCGTCTGGAGGGTAGAGATCACGAAGCAACCTCTTCACCAACAATAATCAGAGTAGGCAGGGAATCGAAGCCAGCAAGAGGGGCCCGCCCATACATATATCCCTGTGACAGACCACGGATCCACCAGCGCACCTGCAGCTGTTCAACCAAACACGCCCGCTGGACACGAAAAGATGCTTCGCTCTCTCTCCATCAGGCGAACAACGCCCCACTCGCCCGCCACTGCACGCTTTCACAGGCAGCGGCCTTGTCAAGGTGACTGCTCGGGAAGGGCATTCATACGGCGTATGCACTCGGCGGCGGCCGCTATGCTGTGTTTGGCCTAAACGAGCGGGTTTGCGCACATTCTTGGCAAGCCGTCTCTTGTCCTCGTCGACTTCAGGTTCGACTTCACTCCTGCACTCCGGTACAGATGAGGTGCAAGAACACCGTAATTCTGCTTCTATTGCCCGGGCTTCGGCGAATACCTGGGGCGGGACTGTTCTCATTGACCATTGGTGATTCGGCGCAACTGGCAGACACGACAGTATGCGGTATCACTACCATCCTCCTTCGAGGAGGACCGGTGCCTCGATGAGGTCGTCATGTCTGGGCGTTATCATAGTCCGATCCGCCATCTGAGAATATGGTCCCGGGTAGGCGACAAGCGCGACTGTTGGGTCTGCAGCATAGATTAAAACAACGTGCGATAGATTGCCCTGAGGGCATGTTGCGCGCTTTTGCAACACCCGCGTCTTGGAAGGAAGGCTTGGGAGATGACCGAGCCGAGCCGGGGGTTCTTGAGAGGGATTCGCGACAGGGATGGTTGTTGGCCTGGAAGGGTCGCACTGGGCAGGTTGCATGGTACATGTGGCGAGGCTGACTGTCTGCATGCACGAGCTGCATTGAAAGGCCTCGGTTTTGCTAGGGACGCTTGGGCATGGTGATCGCCCTTGAACAGCTGTCAGGCGTCAGATGTGCTCGCGAGTAAAGGTTTCAATGTCGTTCGTCTGCAAATGTTTCGATCTCGGCGATCTCGGCGACTAGACTCGCTACGCTTAAGCAGGTTAGCACCTCTGATTGGGAGTGAATACTTTTCTATCAGGAGACCTGAACATAGCAGTGAGCACGTTTTTGCGAACAATTATCATGGCAGCGAAGAACGCGTTGGATATGCCTTGATTCGGCAGCAAATCAATATCTAGATGAGTAATATCCCCATCTGTCTCGTGACACTTTTCGGCGGAATTGGTGTTGGCCAAATACCGTTCTTCCATCCCTCGCCATCCGACCTCACAATCCCTCTCGGTTATGATTGGGCCTGCAGTCTGGCATTTGGATTGGACGTACCTCGACACGCAGACCTACTCATGAAGAGACTGGGTAAACAGTTTCATTGCGCCCAAATGGATCCCAGCTTGGATCGGTGTGTCTTTCATACTCGGTGAGCTTTGCAACAAATTCCGCGTCGCCTTTGGAATAAAACGTCTCAACAAAGTGGAGCATCAAATCCAGACCCGCGGTGACCCCAGAAGAGCTCCAGATGGGAATGGGCCCGGAGTCGTCCTCTACCCAGCGGGCATGACCAATCCATGTGGTGTTAGGCCCAAAGGTGATGATTCCTGGCCATGATGTCTTGTTCGTGGTTGCCTGTGGTTGTTAGAACACGACGATTCTATACTAAGATTCAGATCGTCTACCTTCTTGCCGTTGAGAATACCAGCGCGAGCAGCCAATCCGGATCCAGTACAGATCGTGATGATATGCTTGACATTCGGCGCAGTATCTCGGATGTATTTCAGGGTACTGTTCAGGTACGGAGATCGCATACCTGGGCCTCCAGGGATGATTAGCACGTCAAACTCCTTTGCTGCTGTCTCGAAAGTATGCGTGGGTGGAATTTTCGGCCATACGCTCGAATTTTTTGGGTTCATTGCCGTTGACAGGGGTTCGGTAGTGACCATGTCCATCGTCTCGGAAATCAGAGAGATTTCAATCTTGGAGCGCAGACCCAGCAACTGGAGAATTTCCACAGGGCCATGGACATCGATCGAGTCGAACGCCCTGAACAGAACTATGCCGAAGGTTTGCGGTTTCGCTCCATTGGTATCTGCGAGAGAATGAGAAGGATATAGGCCTTTGATCCGGGACCTCTGAACACTCACCGGCAACGGACCAAGCTGGAAAGATGCCGAACAGGAGCACAAGAAGCGCTGCCACACAATGTTGAATACCCATGATAGAAGAAACACTTATTCGTCCTGAAATAACAACAAGAAACATAATGAGCGTCAAGCGTCTTGAAACTTCCTCTTTGTATGTGTTTCTCCTTTTCAAGGCGCCCTGCGCCCAAGATTCTCATATTACACCAGTATGCCTAAATGTGCTTGGCAGTGCCAAGCAGGGTAGTTGCAGTCTACAGTTGTGAAGACAGGACCCTCAATCGCCGTGAAACTCGCTGTAACGGCCACTGGGAGCCATTGCGAAGATTTGAGCACGTTGTTTTGAAACTCTGGAATTGCAGCAGTCATACTATGTGGTCAGCCAGGTAAAATAAGACTACAGTTTATAAGGAAGGCGGGTGGCCTGAGCGGGGAAGGGGAACAACTTTGGGCCGAAATTTGCTCGAGAAGACATTTCATTCCTGATCACATATCTCTCAAACACCCTCATCAAAACATTACTCTCAAACATTTAATAGAGAAACACGAGTACTCCCAATAGATGAGCAATCGGCCTCCCTGCCGATGTTTAACGCCGTCGAACGCCAATATGCAACCAAGACACCCACTCTTGTTCCACCGATGCCATAATGCATCGTCAATTAGAACAACATAACTAAAAATAGAAAGAGTACATTCCCGGCGTGATCCATCATCAGGCGCGCATCATGATATTCTGCCAAATCCTTCTCAAAAAGGCTGTCAAAGTGAATACCGACGGCACTGGAAGGAGGAGCCTCCACGTTCGTCTTTCGGCCTTCGTACGAATCTGCGCTTCTACGTCTGGAACAGTCGAGATCAACTTCAGAGATAGTTTCTCCTCGTCAATCACTTGTGCTATTGGGGCGCTCCGTTTGAGACTGAAGTAGGATCCATTCGGTCCGGAGACCCAACTGCCCTTGAACTTATCACCATGTATTGCATTCTTTGCGACTTCTGCTCTGACCAAGTACATCATGTCGTCTCCCTCGACCTGGATGATGGCGTTGTGCCATGGGGTGGGTATCTGGAACTCGTATGCAGGGACAGGCTCGTGTCGATGGTCGAGGGATTGGATTGGTCGAACGAGCTTCTTGGGTAATAGTCGCACGGCAAATTTCGGGCCACTATTGTCATGACTACACAACTAATCAGCGATGGCACAGGACAGACAATTCACAAATACTTACGCGTGGATAGAAAGCCGCACGTAGTTAGGAAGCAGGAGTTCAACCAGGTTTGAGTATGCTTGGTTTCTCTGAACGAAGCGGTCAGACAATACTCTCTGGCGGAAACGAACGACTCACCGAGATCATTTCTTGCGCAACGTGAGCGGCAGTCTTCTTCTTTTGCTTGTTGCTCAACTGCTTCACGGAAGACAGCCCGGCCAAGTCTTCAAGCATGAACCTAGTCTGTCCTCGGTACAGTTGCAGGGCATGCGGTTCTTGCTCCTCGATACATCTCCGTATGAATCCACGGTCGGCCTGGGAAACGCCAAGTAGAAGCTTTCTGCAAAGCTCAGAAGCCTCGCTCAATTTTGTTTTGACTGGATGGGGAACCTGTGCCGAAGCAACCCACGATGGCTTGAAAGAACTGAAGCTATCTGGATTCGACATGAAAATATCCTTCAAGCCTTTGAATTGGATAGCGGGTAATACGCCTTCGTCGGCAGAGTACTTTTTCTGGTACTCTTTAATGAGCGCCGCATCATACGCGTCGACTGTTTCATCATCAACACCAACTAACCAATCGTTAGGGCCTATTTCGCAGTAGATTCAGCGGTCTTATACATACTGCAATCTGAGAATACATGACCATCGCTGATGATCCATAGTGTAGCACCAGGTTCATATATAGTACAGATGTCTTTGACAAAACTCCGAAGAACATCAAGTGCAATATGTTCCGCAAGATCCGGCATCGTTCCACCCACTTTGTTCGAGTTTGAGGATTTGCATGGGAACGCCGGCAAGCAGAGAAGAATCGGCTGTTTGCGCTCGACAAACCCATATACGCGGTTCATAAACTGCTCTCTTCCGCAAACGTGCCACTGGTCATTCTTCGAATCGTTCTTGAGCCTCCTTTCGAAAAGGTTCGCTACCTGTTCCGTAATTGTTCGATGTTCCATTCTCGATGACTCTGACAGCTGAGCGTAGGGCCTGAATTGTGTCTCTAGAAGGATGAAATTCTCTGTCCAGGTACGGAAAGCTTCATCCCAGAGAGACTTTGGTCGAGATATCAGCATCCCGAGAGTCGTACCGTCTGAGTGTTGGACTTCGGCAAGATTTGTTCTCAGCTCTTCCTCTTGGTACTGTGCGGGCCATTTCGATCGAATGCATTCTAATTCAGGGATCGCGGCGTGTATGCAGAGGGCATTGAGTTGCTTCCCTGAAGGAAGCGAAGCATGCTCCCATAGACTGTTGTGGCTCAAGATCATAATCTTCAGATGTGACCAAATGTCTGCAATGATGATGGCGTGGCTACCTTCGACTGCAAGGAGACTCCCTTCTGAGTCCCTCCAGTATAGGCCATGGATGGTGTGGTATGGGGAGATGCCCTTGTTCAAAGGTGGCATGTTGTTTGACCTGGCAAGTGAAGGACTCAAAGAGTTTTGAAATAAATTGGAAATGAAGCGATTGACAGGGTTGTAACGTGGTTAAGTTGGACCGACTTGAAAACGGGACTCATAGGTGCAATTTGTACTTGAAGAACTTGTGGCTATGGCAATCGCGTGTCCGGGAACATATACTTGCAGGCAATGCCTCTTTGCCAACGCCGCTTTTCACGCGAGAGCCCAAGCTCCGAGTCACCATGCAGGGAACGGATAGTGAAGGACTTTCACTGTCACTGTCACTGTCATTGCTACTACCCGAACACGTTTCTGGATTGAGGAGACAGTGATTCGCTGCAAACACTTACAGCTCTGCTGGGATTCTTCTGTTGGGTGCACTTCGAACCATGCACCATGTGCTAATATCCAACAGACTAAGCAACATTATCCGTATGAGAGTTCTCTCTTGGGTTTCCTAGGTTGTACTGGTCCTTGGCAGTCAGACGGCGGTGTACAATGTCATCAAGGAATACAAGTGGCTAACACCGATGGATGCGGCGTGCGCCTCAACAGCTAACACAAGGCAAACGCCATGGTCAACTGAACCACGGAAACATTGACTGGCTCCAAGCACTGACGATGCATGCCGACCATGCATGCAGGCTTGGCGGCGGTACGTCTCGCGTGGCTGTTCACCTCGAGATCGGCGTTCCCGCACCCCTGTTGAGTGGTACCTGACGCCAACAACGCAATCTACAGTTCTATTATTTGCACACCAAGCATTTCGAAAGATACCGCAACCGGATCTGCAACCTCAATCAAGTCTTTCCGCCCTGCAACTCACACAATTCGACTTCAAACACAACACCAAAAGTTTTCGAGGGATGCATAACCTTCCATCGAACTAAACCTGCTGATCATTTCTTTCAAACTAATTCCTACCATACAAAGTTTTCTTCGCTATGGGTTCTTCCCTTGCCTTCATCGCTCTAGCAATAGCGGGTGCACTTCTATTACTATTTCTTTTTGTCGCGTCTCTCTTACTTCCGCCAAGCAACTTCCCGAAGAACATTCCAACTATACCCTTCTACTACACCTTGTTGCCTTTATTCAAAGATGGCGATCAGTCCGAGCTTTATCGCCAATATCTCAAGAAGCCACTGGAGAGATATGGTGCAGTCAAGATATTCTTTGGTGGGAGATGGAACATTCTCGTGCGTAAACCTTCGTATATCGCCGAAGTTTTTAAGCATGAGGATATCTACGCAAAAAGCGGGAACCAGATTAAGATCCCACACAGTGTTCTAGCAGAGTACACTGGCGAAAACATCATTAGCGGCCACGGAGGAAACTGGAAACTGTATACCTCCATCATCAAGCCAGTTCTTCAGTACGAACAGGACCCAACTCTGATCTGGAGGAACGCAAGACTGTTGAAGAAGATGCTTCTTGTCGGCGTACAGAGCGCTCCATCTGGCGTGGTCGTGTATGGGCTTCTTCAACGATACACACTGGCCAACCTCTCAGATGTCTTGTATGAGTCCAGTTTTGAAGTCAGTCAAGCTCCTTCTGCAATCTATAATGTCGACAATGCAACTGACCTTCCATAGTCAATGCGAAAATACGATACCCCTCTTCATCATTTACAACTCAAGATCAAGCCCATCATCTTCAACCCTATATTTCTCAACTTCCCATTTCTAGATCACTTCAACTTCCGAACCAGACAGATAGGCCGCCAGTTGGTGCGTAACTTCCGAAGTACTCTCCGCAATGAAGTAGTGAAGGGTCACGATCATATTTGCGACCCAAAATCAGCCAATCTTGGGTGTAGACTACTAGGAGCAAACAACCAGGGGATTTTGACCGACAAGCAACTGGGCGACAATCTCGTCAGTACCTTTCTAGCTGGACACGAGAACCCTCAACTGGGCTTACTTTCCCTCATGTTTCTTCTGGGCAGCCATACGGACATTCAGGACAGACTACGACACGAAATCAATTCCGTGAACCTGGGAGTTGAGGAAGACGGAATTGAACCAGCTTACTCTGCGATCCATGACCTACCATACCTGACATCCGTCATCTACGAATCTCTTCGCATGTATCCACCTATCTCGCAGCTCATCAACCGCTGTACGAGTACCAATACTGTTCTAAGCGGAGACATCGCCATTCCTAAAGGCACCTATATTGGGTACAATGCATACTCGACCAATCGCGATGTTGACTTCTGGGGTGTGGACGCTGATGATTTCAAACCCAGCCGCTGGGGCAACACAATGGAAGAGGTCAGCCAACTGTATCGCAAAGCGAACGCCAAGGGTGCCTTTATCAGCTTCCATGGTGGGCGAAGGGCATGCCTAGGGTACCGGTTTGCTATGCAGCAGCTACGAATCACGATGGTGGAGCTTCTCAGGGGGATCAAGTGGGAAGTGGATGAGAGCTGGGACCGGAGGATGACACCGGTGAGTACTCCTACACGCCAACATCCGCTCGCTTCAGCACATAAAGGTACCCTTGTTGAAATCCGAGTGGGTTGAGTGCTATGAGGCAGCAGCTTATGTGCATCGTCCCGCTTTACGCACGGCTTAACCCGCTTCTGAGTTGTATGCCTTTGAAAAGAAGTTGACTGACCAATGATGAATGCAGGCCGGGCCACTCTATCCTCGAAATCTCCGCATCAGGATTCAAGAGTTGAAGGACCAAGTTCTCATTGGGTAGCCCGTCGAGAGCGTGATGCAACAGACGCCCGTGCGTTGCACCTCAATGGTTCCCACGAGGCAGCACAACAAAGAGGTAACAATTCAACAACGTAAGGCAATGCAGGAAACACATATACGGGCTTCCCTGCAGTAAGCATCACAGTGTGGACATGAACAGCGGACTATTACCTTCGTTTTCAGTACCATGACCAAGGAATCTCCAGCATCAAAATAGACCTAGATAATCAATCCATGTATTCAACAGTTCTTACCTTACTTGCATCACCATCACCACCAACCGCTTCAGCACGATTCTCACAGATTTATCTCACCCACTCATCTTTTCTTGTTGGGCTATGCACATATATTAACTCTCCCATGGAGCTCAGCGCACTTTTATATTAGACCTGGTACCTGCGCTCGCCAAATATATTAATCCACCTGCCTAGTTGTTGTGATTGCTGACTCGCATCACAGATACAGATACAGGCATGCCCGATTCCAAGGTTTGCTCCCGAGGATTAGATTGTTAGGCTTCACCGACTGCCCAGGTGGCGCTCTTGCAGGCGTTCGCCGGCTCGCTTCCTGTGAAAGTCGGACTGGGCATGATGCGCGATATATTGGAAGAAGAGCCAGCTCTGTGGTAAGGCCCCAACAGCATGTTTGACTGATCGCTGTTGTGAAGTTGTTGGGACGGTGGTTTTGATTGGGGGTGGATGGGAGAGAAGGGTGCTTGTGGAACCCATGTGAAAGACGTTGCGGAAACGCCATGGGTATATTCACAAGGCGCTCAAGATACTGCAGAGGCATTATAATTGCTTACAATAGAACTGATTGTACCCTTCCGGTCACAATTCACCTCCAACAGAACTTGTTGTCCTATCAGAGTCTCGTGCATGCAATTGATGACAGATTTCTCGTGACTAAGTCTGTAACTCACGTTGCCAATCTCTTCAATCTTGTGAATAGGGTTGACTGGTTCTCCCAATTGTCAACGCTGTGGGCCTAAGCGACCGTCTGTAAAACGTCACTGTCCATTTCCAAACCTTCCATTCCGCCGTACGAATTGAGCACGTGCAGATATGCAACATGCAACGTTCCCTGATCCGCAGGCATACCTGATCCTCAGGTATTCTGGAAAACCGTTGAATGTAAAAGAAGAAGGTGCTGCTTAGCGTGGAATAGTGGTTGATCGATATGCAGCGGTTTATGAAAACAGGGATCATACAGAGTTACCTGGTCGGTGGGTCTGGTTGGAACGAGAACTTCATATCGGGCATGCAGGCAGGGCGTTTCAGGCATCAGCTATCAAGTTCTTCTGAGGCTGCTGGATACGACTGCGGATGACTGCGATTGTTGGGATGCGTAGGACATGATGCTGATGCGGGTACTTGATGAGGCTATGGGGAGGCAGGTCGATGCAATAGAACGTCACACAGCAGCTTCGAGAACGGGCGCGCATGCAGTATCGGGATCAGGGAAGGCGGACGGTTCTGGGACAGCTGAAAGGGTTTTCGTCGATGATACTTCAAGTTACACACTTTACATAGCCCACATCTATATTTGAGGTACCGTTGCGGCTCGGGTCAGTAGAACTCCGGTATGGTAGTACTCTAGCGTTAGTTCTCGTATGTGGTGCAAGTTATGCTTGCGCCTGAGAGCATGTAGTAACACTGACCGCGTTCCTTTTCGTTCTCCGTGACCTTAAAAGAACGCTGATGTGTTTCCGACTTTGTGAGCCAAATGCTGTGTACTGCACTAGCCATTCACACTGCATGCATGATCCCACCCCCTTGAAGCCCGGTACCAACATATCCGGTGAAGTATACTTCGAAAGAGCGCAGAAGCCTGTTGTTGAATCAAGGTTGGAGCAAAAGTCATCTTCGGCAACAGCGGGCCGCAGTATCTTCCTTACAGGCCCGTGTAGGATCTATCGGAGCCGCGCCACCAATGATGTGAAGTTCAACGCTGTGTGCAGGGGTTAACGAAAACATAGACCAGCTTGTGGCACAGACTGCAAACGGGCATGCCAACTGCATAGACTCCTAAAAAGGAAAGAATCAAGCGAGGCAAACGTTCAGCTGGGATGGCTGCAAGCTGATGAATAGCAAATGGTTTAGCTGCTTGGCGATACAACGGTAGGTAGGACCGCTGTTAAGCGGTGCATGTTACTGTCACGATTAAACAGCATATGCAGACTCGACAAACGCGTCTTACCGCGAACAACCAGAGAACCTCAGAATAGCCAGCACTCAGCTTGGATCAATCCAACGCTTTAGCACTTGATGGTTCACGAGGTTTTCCCGACAACAAGCGTAACACCCACATCGGCAGTGTATTGGACACAGGCCCAAGGTCAAAACACATACCATTTCCTCAAGGCGAAGATAAATCATTCTCCATCATGGCGAGCATCCTCATCAAGCCCTCTACAAACGAGCAGTTCGAGCCCCTAAATCTACCCGAGGAAAGCATCGAGGGCAAACTATCTCACTCCAGCAACAACACTGAATCTCAGATGCATGTACATGAAGCTACACCTCCAGCATATTCGGCTTTTTCACCAGCTCGAAGGCGTCTCATTCTTGGTATTGTTACGGTTGCGGGGTTTTTCGGTCCCTTGTGTGGGGCTGTTTACTTGCCTTCCGTTGTTTTGTTCCAGGACGTCTTCCATGCTTCGGCGACGGTGATCAATGCGACGGTGGCCGTTTATATGGCCGTTTTTGCAGTTGCTGTACGTATAATATGCCCTGCTAAGGAATGTAAGATATGTTTACTTACTTTTAATAGCCACTGTTCGGAGCAGCAGCCTCAGATTATGGTGGTCGCAAGACAGTGTACATTATTGGGCTAGGAAGCTTTCTCATTGCAAATCTGCTTCTTGCCTCAATCCCGGCAAACATTGGTGCTCTGTTTGTCTTGCGCATCTTCCAGGCTGTTGGGTCATGTATCGTTTTCTCCGTGGGTGCAGGAACGGTAGCAGATATCACTGAGCCAAAGCAGAGAGCTTCTGCACTTGCCTGGTTTCTTTTAGGGCCACAATTGGGACCAATTCTGGGACCACTTATCGGAGGTTGGTTTGCGGATGAATCTCGTTGGCGGTGGATCTTTGGCTTTCTAGGTACGTAATTCATTGACATGGCGTCTGGTCTTCAATTGGGGCTAACGTCTTGCAGCATTGGCATGTGCACCACTCTACCTCATGATCTTATTCTGTTTGCCAGAAACTCTACGTTCGCTAGTAGGCAACGGTGAATCCCTCACAAACCAACCATGGTTATCACTGCCTAGATTCCGAACCAAGCCTGTGGATGAGCTCGATGGGAAAGCATTTCCCAAACCACCCCGGCCAACCTTCAAGAAATTTGTACAGCTGCTAAAGTATCCACCTCATCTCATCGTCTCTATAAACGGGGCGCTCCAGTTTGCCGGTCTTTACGCTATTTACATCACGTTCCCAACAGTGTGGCAGAAAGAGTTTGGGTTCTCATCCGCCGAAGTTGGTTACGCGTATCTTAGCCCAGGGCTTGCACTCTTCGTCACTTCAATAGCTGTTGGCAGACTTTCAGATGCTCTTCGAGCACGAGCTGTGAGGAACAGTTCAGATGGCAAGGTTGCCCCTGAACGAAGAATATCCGTCCAAATCATTGGCTTTGTCATTGGCGCGGCTGGGAAGTTGATGTACGGATGGTTTACGAGATATCGTGTTCATCCGGTTGGCGGTCTGTTTGGGGCTGCCTTTGGTAAGTTTATGTGCTTTTGTCCATTGATGTACACATTTACTGACATATTTCCAGCTTCGATTGGTACAGCTATTATCTTTGTTACCAGTACCTCATTTCAGACCGAATGCGATCCTTCTCAAACGGCTAGTTTAGTAGCTTTAGGAGGATTGATGCGGAATATTGCAGCTGCAATTGGTACCGTTGTCATAGAAAGGCTGATTGGGAAAATGGGGTACGGATGGTGTTTTACAGGCTTGGCAGCTCTTGATATCTTGTGCGTTCCCGGTATCGTTGTCATCATGACTATGGGAGCCAAGTTTCGAGGAGACTTGAATAGGAAGATTGGGAAATAAGCAAGTTGAAGGGACCACACCTTGAACATGACTGCGATAGATGAGCGATAAGTGTAGAAAGTCTCTACGTAATCGTCACCAGGTGTATATATGAGGTTGATTGAGTTGATATATAATTTATGAAGATTGGCGAGAAATGACTAGCCCTACATTTTTATAGACATGATTTGCTTGTAAGTATCTCTACGGAAGGATGAATTCATTCTCGAGATGGCGTTTCCTATCTTCCTAAGTGAGGAGTTGGAAGTAGACATTCAACAATTGATTACACTGAGGATATGCTCACAATATCTAAATAAGATCATATATGATATGAATGCTGTATCCCGGTATCAGCATGTAATACAGGCACCGGAGTCATGTTGATGGGGGTCTATTGGCTGGATCGGTACTTTTCTAGTGTGAAGAAAATTATGGCGTGAGCCGTGATCTGGCTATGTTTTTGTCCACCCGAACGCGGTATACAGGAGTATATGGTCCAGTTCATGTGCCACTGTCGAAGTTGTCGCGCGTAGTTTCAGGTAGTGCCTGTTCGTCCGCGAAAGATCGTCGATCCAAATGTTTGAACCATTCGGCCATACTTTGTTGTAACCTCCCTCATTTCCGTACTCGAACAAACTTCCGAGACCCTGAACCGCGTAGAGAACTGTCAAAGGATCCCATGAATATCGCGACGTATTATATCCCACATACCAGCCATATGCGGCTCTGACAGGGTCGTCCACAGGTCCCCATACTGTGAGCTTAGCACCTGTTTCAACCTATAGTCCAACTTCTAGACCAAGGAAAGTGAGAGGCACTACGTCTGGCCAGGTGTTGATACAGTACTACACATAAAGTCTGTGTGCATGAACTGAGCTAAGCGAGATCGCCGAAAAATTGATCGATCAACCTAAGGCTTTTGAGCCTCATATAAATTGCCTATACATAGATTTTTAAGGTGGATCTAATAGAGGATATATTAATACTTTGTTTGCCAGCCTTTCGTGTACCTGCACGCAGCCAATCGTTATAGCATTGAAAAAATGAGCTTACGGATGAGGCTATTTGGGATTAACAACTACGCTTCCCTTATTGCTAATTGCAATGCTACCCAGTCCTCTTCTAAACTTCTAATAGTAGCAAGCTTAGGGTGTTGCTTATAGACTATCTTTTTCAATACCTACTAGAGGTGCTTAATGGGGTTAAGGTCAGGGGAGTAGGGTAGCCAATCTAGCTACTAGATCCTATAATACTATATCTAGTTATGTATATATCTACTATTATAGATAGGTGTATTATTATAAATAAATATATCTCTAGGCTTATAATAAGGGAGGAGGCCTTTGTATAAGGTTTTGTAATAAGAAACTCTAGAGTATCCTATCTTTACCGCGTTGGCGTCTCTCTCTATAATAATAAGGGGGGACCTACCTACCCTCCCATTTAAGGTCACCTATATCACCCCCTATACTATCTATAATATCCCCTTACCTATAGATCTCTCCGTCACTATCCTAGGCTTAAATTTCTTATTACTAAAGCGGAAACACTACTCAGCTTATTGCCCTAAGCCTTATTAGATAGAGTACTTATCTAAGAACTTAACAGTCTACTACTACTAGTTGAAGTAGTAGTACCTCCTGCTGAAAGTAAGCCTTATAGTTACTCTTTTTTATATAAGGCATAGATATATAGCACAGCAGTAGTTTATAAGGCTAAATTTCTTAAGTATAGCATAGATAGTATTGCGATAGGGGTATCAGAGGCGCACTGGGGAGGTGTATTCAAATCCATATTCATCTGGCAGATTATAATAATAAATCTTAGGATTTTTTCGCATAGCGCAAAAGAGGGCCCTCTTCTCCCTATACTCTAGTACTTTAGGCCTCCCTAATCATGGGCGGCTGTTAAGTGTTTTAAGCTCTTAATACCTCTTAATGGTGTTGTAAACCGTATTATAATACACCTTAAACTGCTTTGCCAACTCTCCTTACGATAGCCCAGCCTTAAATTAAGTAATTAAGGCCGCATATGACTCTTTTAAAAGCTCTCCTCCGCGCCTGCAATTTCCGCTAATTTCTGTGCCAAAAGACCTCTTAGGCATAGTGTTACGCGTGGTTGATTGTAGGAAGAGATTTCGCGTAAAGTTGGTGTTGGTGGCTGAGCTGAGGTGCTGCACACAGACTTTATGTAGGGCACTGTAACATGTGCTGTGGTTATGGGATTGTCGCCAAAGAAATTGAACTCATGGCCAGCGGGGTATTGGCCGCCCATTACGACGAGCTCTTTTACCTTTCGTTCCACGAGGCCATACCCATCTAAGTGAGAGTACTTATCGGATGTGGAGTTGAGTAGTCCAGATAAATTCTCGAAGAAACCAATTGAAGCAATAGAGACGCTGTGATCGTCTGCTTCTGCAAGCGACTTGCGATACAAAGTGATCGGATCCCAGGTCTTCTCGGGATCAAACCAGGGTACACTACCGCCAGAGTAATGGTATCCGACTTTAGATGCGTATTCGCCGACTTTGTATTTCCATGTATCAAAGAAACTGGAATTAGTGTACGGACGACGAAGGCCGATGGGAAGATTGGGATATCCGTAGTGATTCACGATCGCAGAAGCTGCAATGGCCGAATATGTAGAGTTTACGTTGACATTGACGGCGAGCAAGTTCGTGTCTTCCAGTGTAGCTGCAAGTAGTAGAGCGGCAGCGTCGCTGAAAGTAGTAGTTAACATCGAATCGAGCTACCTGGGAGATATACGTACTCAACGTCTGAGAAGATGTCGGTGTCTACGATGATGTTTTTTCGAGGTGCAGCGCGTATGTTGGCCCCAGATAGTGAGAAATATGCGATTGCATACTTGTAAACCCGGAGAGGGGTGAAGGTCGCATTGAGAAAGTTCGCAAATTCATTCATCATTTTCAATTTCAAGGCAGTCAGATAGCAAGACAAGAATTGTTAGTGAAGTGTTCGACCAGATAGAGAGGAATGATGATGGTATTTGATGGTTTTTCTGGGTGGGTGGTACAGGAGAGGGGAACCAAGCGAGCTTAGTCATGTAACCGGTGCGCTAGAATGAAGGTTTTGGGATATGTTTGAAGCTCAGGATAAGTCTCATTTTCGCTCAGACGGTGACTACGGGGAAATTTTACGAAAGCATCGTTGGAAAGAGTATTTCATTGCCTCGGTGAAAATGAAGCGAAGATGATAACTTGCATCAGTGATCTAGTGTGTCTCTTCTACAACTTGTGAGACTTTCCCCAAGTTGCGTAACTTAGAGCCGCTGTCTGAGCAGTGTGCTTGTCGATGTCTCTTCACTATATTTTAGACATCCAAGACCGTTCTACTGATTCGAGTTTCCAAGTCATTGTCTCGCATGTCTTTCCTACATGTGAACCAAGAGCTATGCCTCATCTCCAATACATAAGAGATCGCATTTCTATCATTTACACCACAAACCAGACTCTCCCATTTACCACATTGTGGACCGCGAACATGTCCACACCAAGCCATGCCGACTGCGACCATACTCCCATAATATCTCCGTCCTCGTCTGCCCCTTCCACCGAGACTGAACCCCACAATATCTTCACCTTCAGTTCATCCACAGTCGCTACCATGGCCTCACCATATCCCCCAAATTCCGAGAACTCGTCCTCCCCATCTCCGTCTACTACTCTGGATACTTGCTCTGAAACTGTCTCTGACACAGAACCCACCTCGCAGTCCGAACCCAACCCTTGCTTCAATGATGAAGCACTCGAGTATGAACCTCAGCCCGAAACCATGCGTCCCAACCACGCATCCCATCGCACTAACCATCGCTTCCACCACACATACGAGGCACTCGGTGAGGCACTCAATAGGCTCGCAAGGCGGTTTCGAAAACGAGATATTAGAGCTGAAATCAGGAGGCCGCGGGCACGGAAGGGGACGTGGGCTTATCTTGAAGAGCTGTATGGACCAGGTTTAAGGTGGTGAGTGTGTCGATAGTGTCGATAGTGTCGGGTGTTGAAATACCATATCCTTGTGGGTTAGGCACCATCTGCACACTTATTTGAATTGGGCTGAGAGCTGTTGAAAAAGATATATTGTACATTAAGGAGTGGAAGCATGGAGGTCATACCATTCCAACAGTAAATATCATCAATTTCGTCAATCGTTCTTTGTACATCTCATTCACCTGCACGGCTACCTCCCCACCACTCTCAACTTTCTGACTTGCAACCCGCAAAACCGAATCCCTACCCTCACACAAAAGAGTGACTTCTCCCACATAACCATCTACAATCTCGCCAACCCAGCAATTTCCCTCGGCGCATGATAATTTGGCACCTTCATATCCAACGCGCTGCCGCTATATCCCAGATCCTCAGCTGTGAGCATGGCGCACTTCTCGCCAATCAACAATGCCGTACTATAAGTATTGCATCCCACATTATCGGGGCAGATACTGAGATCCGCAACCTTGAGGTTCTTGACGCCATGGACGTTGAGGCGCTCGTCGAGCACACCGTGCCTGACGATGGAGTTGCCTTCGCGAGGCGCCATGGAACATGTGCCGAGACTGTGCCAGGTGGTTTCTACGTGACCTGCAGAGAGATTGGTCAGCATGTTATCATACTGATGACAACGAGAGAAGAGAGGAAGAACAAAGTGACGACGTACGTTTAACCCAATCTTCAATATGTTTGATATCTTGGTTAGAATACTGCAGATCCTCCAACACCTCTTGCGAATTCGAGTTGAGGAAGCTCGGCTGAGGAGCACGGCCCTTCTCAACGGGCATGGTCCAAGAACCGTGTTGGATTCCGGCTGTGACGTTTCCGGGCAAGGCATACTATGTCCAGTTAGTTGGTGAACACTTAGACTCTTTGTAAGGGGAGTCATACCGCGTTCGTGGTAGCCAAGTCCATGTCATTAGCCCTCGCAGGCGAGTCGAAAGAGTAGAATGGGTGCATGTTCTGGACTTCACCAGCATACGCGTCCATCCTGCGAGCAGTCTCGCGAGACTTGATGTAGCCCCAAACCATGGGGGCCATGTCGCGCTTGTCGTTCATGAAGCCGGCATCGAAGTCGGGGGCGTCATATGGGTTTGGTGAAGTGATGTGAGTAAAGCCGCGAGAGAAGGGGTACTCGAGGAAGTGGAACATGGTGAAGAACTTTCCTGGTGGCATGACCATACTAGAGACGTATCAGTATATTGATCATGGACCCCCGAACGGAAGAAGAAGATACTTACTGGTCACCGAACCAACCCGAAATGACGGCTAGAGTCTTTGTCAGAATGTGTTAAACCTCCAGAATGCAACGACGTACAGTAATGCATGACCGGCTTGTCAGGCTTGTGCTTGAAGTAGCTGTCCCATCCAGACCTAAACTCTTTGCATGGCCAACTATCCATCTGCTTGAGTTCCTCTTCTGTTGGTCTCACCTTCACACCCGCATCAATGCCATTGGTTGCTAGTGGTCCAGTACCATTAATATTCCACTGGTTGAAAACAGCTTCCTGGACCTTCGGATCACCTCGCACAAAGTCGTCAAACGACTCGACGTGTGGCTTAGCACGGAAGACTGAGAAGGTGAGGTAATGATCCTGGAAATTAAGACCAACGCCAGGAAGATCGACAAGCGGCTTGACGCCGGCTTTGCGAAGCTTCTCTGGGTCACCGATACCGGAACGTTGAAGAATGAGAGGAGAGCTGAGGGTACCGCCCGAGACGATGATCTGCTTGCGGGCGCGAATGACCCTGGATTGTTGTTCACTTGGATGAAGGGGCTTGGTCGGAACAGTTTTGACTCCGACTGCCTTTCCACCTTCAAGGATGACCTTATCAACCTTGGTGTTGCATAGTAGATGAAGGTTCTGGTGAACAGCACGCGTACTGTGGATGTATCCATGGGCGCTGTCTGAGCGACGACCAGTGTCACGATTGATCCACTTCAGCCAATGCTCAGCGCCATGGCCTGTCGTCAGATCCTGGAGATCATCCGTGGTAGGAATGCCTTGGGACTCTGAGGCTCGTAGGAAGTCTTCTTTAATGGGATATGTGTAGTTGCCGAAGGAAACCTTGATAGGGCCTTCAAAACCATGCAGTTCACGGTTGTTGCACGCACGCTACAGAAGTATTAGTATTCTTGTTTGCAAGGATTTCAGCGACTTCAGCGGACCTGGTAGGTTTCATGCTTCCTCATCAGAGGGAGGAGCTCCTTAGTCGTCCAGCCCTTAGCTTGGAAGTCGTCGTAATCTGAAGCCGAAGCTCGAGTGTACATCTGTTCCCCAATAAGCTACAGTGGCATATAAACTTATGGCGAGTTCAATTCACCATGAAATTGATGGAGGACCCGCCCCCAAGAATATGGGCGCATGGAACCACTGCTCGTCGGCCGTCAAGCCACTCTGAGGGACGAGAGTAGTAGAATGAAGCAGTCTTGCTATCAAGTTTCATGTTTCGTGGGTAGATGCCGGGGCGGAAGACCCTGACGTACTGTTAGATTGCACATCATGGTATCGACAGCAGTGACCTACCATGGGTTATTCAAATTGCTTTCTCCGCCCTCAATCAAGAGAACTTGGAGATTATGGTCCAAGTTTGCCAACCGTCCTGCCACCACACATCTACGAGAAGTCGTTAGCTTGGGAAGATGAACTGGAGAGAAAAGACGAACCCACACGACCCTCCACCGCACACAATGATGTCGACCTAAAAGAATTAGTTTAGAAATAGCTGAGGTTACACTCAACATACCTCATCTGGAATCGTCATCCTGAGCGCTGTTGCTGTGGTTCAATTGGGTGTGAGGTCGGATGCTCAAGGGTGATACCACAGTAGAAGCCCGTCAACTGGGTGGTTTCAATAATTGAATGCGGTACTCCTCCTCTTTAAGCACCTGGACCCCGCACATCTGGGGTAATTCGGCGGGTGGGAGCCCATCACCTGAGAGAGTCAGCGTTGGTTCTCAGACCCCAGAAGCTGCATTCAAAGTGAGGAGATCTGTACATCCTCTGCCGGAACCATGTACATACGCAGCTCGAAGCAGATTAGTGGTCGAAGCATGCCTAGGGCTTGGGGGTTTCAGTGGGATAGTGCTGGATCCACTCCGCCGTAGATGACGGCCAGCTTGCGGATCCGCAGTGAAGCTGAGGATCGAGATGTTGGTACGTGAGTACCTTGGAAAATGTACCCTACTGATGATTGGATTAGTGAAGCTAGGCGAGGCAAATAAGTTCCAAAGCAGTGGGTTTGGCTAAAGGAGCTACTAGGATAAGAGCGGCGGTGGGTAAGTACTGGAAAGCGGAGAAGGAGCTAGGATGAAAGAAGATATGCGGGCGTGTTTCTCCACCTCTGATGCTCGAGTTGCTGCGGACCCGTAATGCTAGCTCTGAATCCAACGTCGTCATCCGCCCGCGAGCCTTTGTCCCTCGGAGCAAACTACCGGCTCGTGGTCACTTGGATGGCCTTGAAATAGAACAATTGATGCCTTGACAGAAGAAAGAGACATCAATCCAAACGCTCCACATTGCGGCTGAATTCGCAAGAATAAAACTGTTGAGATTTAGCCTTGTCTGTCTACTCTATGCTGTGCTTCACACTGTTCTCATTGTCGGTACGGTGTCCTGTACCAGAGCTGTATCGGTTGACAGCTCAAGATGCGGGGGGTTAGCTTGACGCAGGTGCTGAACCCTCGCGCTACGTTCCGCGTGCCGCTATGCGCACCAAAAAACCCTGCAATGGTGAAAGCTGTTGTATGGTTTGCTTTGGTGTGGGGTGCATTGGGTGTTGAGGGGAGATCCTAGGCAATGCTATGAAAATCGAGAGTGACGCTTGGCAGTGAACACTAGCGAGTGGGGCAAGCGGGGAGAGCATAAGCGCCAACCCTCGAGTACGAACATCGTGGTACCACAACTTTTGATTCTACGATATGTCCGGAGTAATATATCCATTCTCGAAGATGGCGATAGGCTTCACAATACATTGCCTTTGCGTCGTTCTGCAGCGGTTGCAATCAATGAAAGTCTTTCATGCAGTTCGCGACTTTGGATCCTTATTCCCGGGTGACCTAAATATATGCCTAGACATGTTGATGCAAGTGTGCCTTAGCCGGGCAGCTTCCGCACAAGTCTGTGGAACGTCGAGTTGTGGAGCGCGTCCTTGGTTGTTGGCGGAGAATGCACTGAAAGGTTGAGTAGCGCCCTCCCGCCTCACAGCCATTGACGTTAAGGGCCTCGATTGAGTTTCATTACACGGGAGGGCTTCTCTCAAAAGTCTTCATCCAGGTTGATATCGACCCCGTACTCCTTTAGCAAGTCTAACATTGACTCAAGACCAGCAGCGTTAGCTCCAGCCTCGCAGGCTATTTGCGGGGTGAGTTCCGCACCGCGTTCGATCAATAGACGAAACATGGCTGTGTGCTCAAGGACAATCGCGCCAATGAGAGCCGGATAGACTGGCAAGAATGTCTTCATATGGAGGCCCGGATACGAGTTGTTGATCTCTGCTCCTCGATCAATGAGCAGTTTCACGACTTCCACACAGCCAGAAGAGGCTGCTCTGGCAACTATGCCTCTTGCTTCTATACCTAGGTCCACTAAGATCCGGGTAACGCCCAGGTGGCCCTTAGAAGCAGCAGCAACAAGGTGTAGTTCCCTTGGACGTGCGCCATGATCACACAGCAACTTAACCATTTCTGTGTTTCCCTTGAAACATGCCTGGTATAGAGGTAACATCTGTGGCTCCACGGCTTTAGTTTTTTTGGTCTTTGGAAGGCCGTTTGCTGTTATCCCTGACTCCAAGAGGTGTCGTGCCATAGCCAGCCAATTGTGTTTTACAGCCTCGTCTAGGTGTTTGTATCGCAGTGTCCGTAGTGAGCCCGTCTTCCGATACGGCTCTGATTCCGGGAAACTCATGAGGATATTTAGTGTCTTCACATCTGGTGTATTCAATGCTAACTTCCAAGCATACGCATCCGTCCCGCGGCGACATCCCTGTTCGAAATCCCATGGCACCCACTTTGCCTGTAGTATGAGCTCTACCATATCCCCATGGCCCAAGTGAGCAGATTTAATCAGGGCTAGTCTTCGAAAATACTTCTTAGACCGCTCATGACTGGAGCCTCTGAACAGGAGATCCAACATCTCGGGATGATTGCCATATATCGCCGCCTGGTATGGAGATGGAAACCCGTCGCTAGAGTTCTCAAACACGTTGTATCCTTTACCGACAAGTCTTGTTGCAAGAGGCAGGTTGTTGGAGTATGCAGCGGCCGCCAACAGGTTTTCAGCAGTGAAGTAGCCTTTGGCTCCCTGGAAAAAGTCCAGGGCGTCCAATTCATCTCTGGAAGGACAGACGATATGGTTGTCTGCCAAGACACGCCCAGAGGTGTCATTCTGCCAAAAGGTAGGAAACGGTGCATACCCAGTTTTGCCGACGAGTTCACACATGCTCGCAAGGTAAGCCTTCGAGGCAGAATTAATATCCTGATCATCATCCTCCATGGCAAGGATCTTAGCAAAAACGCGGACTGTCATTAAGCCCGCGCCATCATTAGGCCGTTCTATGAGAACTCGGCGCAGCAGATAGGGGATCCAAAGGGGGCCATGAGGACCAATGTGATGCAAGCTGGGCTGACTGCGCTTAACTTTCTGTTTAGTAGTGGACTCAGATTCCCCGTTGCCGGTGTCGGAATGATCAACAGAGTAGGAAGCATCATCGAGAACAAGTGGGCGGCCACTCATATGGAGGGTAAACAAGGCCTCCAAAATCTCAGAAGCAAACATTTCTATCAAGTCTAGTCAGCTGAGTTCTTGAATATGAAATGATAATGAATCAAGGGTGACACGACCAATTGCTTTACTCACTAGAAACAGTCCTCAGCCTCATGGCTCGCTTCAATCCCCTAACACAGACGGCTTCCGCCATAACCTGTCGAAAGGTCTCCAGAGGAAGCTCCATCAAGCTCGTCATGGCTGCCAGAAGGTGCCTAGGTTCTTCACATAGAACTTTGGAGGACCAGCTTTCTGATTGTAGCGTTTGATTTTGGTATGTCAGAGCTTGTTGGTTTCTAGTGATGGAGAGAAGGTTTGTGGTAGGCAACGAGGACGGGTTATGAGTCCGAGCGTCACCCAACTAAACCTAATTTGATCAGTATCCTTGACGAACATCACCAATCGGAAGCAACATATAAGAGAGGTAACAGGAAATGCATCTAGAAATGACTGGGTCGTCTGAAAGTCCGTGTCAACCCGAGGTTCATTCAAGCTGCGGCCGAAGTCTAATGGTACTATTAAATACCCCTTTCTGTATACCAAACCCCAGTCTTCAAGGGGTATCATCTCGAATGAACCATAGTATAACGCCAATGCAATGCTGAACAGAAGTTTTGGAAGAGTGAAGAAGCTAAACCATGATCATGAAGGATGAATCAAGGGTCTACCAACCGAAGAAAACTGGAGCAATCTAGATGATGTCTTCACGCTCCCAGCCAGTGGGCTTTTGATGGACAAGATCCTTCGTGGGATGAGGCTTGTTGAGGTCCCTGTACTCGCTCACGTACGGGTTAGGGTCATCCTTTTGATCGAGGTTACCGAAGGTGTGGTTGACTTCTCGGTGCTTGCTTTCGTCGGCGCGAACTAGAAGGGGATATTAGTTTGGCAGAGTAACCGGAGGTAAGAGGCAGTACGTACTATACAGAAGAAGGTCTCGCATGGACCGTTGACCTTCTGGCATCTTCCAATAGTCAATAGCGATTTGGGGAATCGCGAGCTTCTCCCACTTTGGGAGACGACCGGCGTCGATGTCGGCAATTTGGCGAGTGTAGGTGATGACGGCTTCCTCTTCCAGGTAGCCGACGAAACGATGCACAGTCCGGGGACTGATCAGGTAGGCGAAGAACAAAGCGTTACACCATATACCCTGGGCGCCGAGCACAACCAATCTCATAAACCAACCTGGCTGCTTCATCTTCAAGAAGGTGAGAAGATGCATTCGCTCATTGTAGCTCTCTTCAAGTAGTGATTCGATCCTACCAAGCATTAGCCATTATCCTAACCATAGGTTGTTCAACTTGCTGCTCACCATCCATTATCCCGCTGCATACGCCTCATCGAATGCAAGTGACGAAGCATGCCCGCTACCATGCCCGGTACTCCCGCCACGCTTTCGAGAAAGACATTCCTCATCAGGTATTTCTCTTCGTTCATGGCATACTTCTTCCTTGCGGCCTCGGGGTCCTTCTCGTTCAATGCCGCTGCCTTCTCATGTTTGTATCCAGTGACCAAGTCCAGCGACCACCGCAGTACCTTGACAGCAAGAAGGGCAACCTTGTCGGATGCATTCTTTGTATCACGGTGGGAAACAACGACGCTTTCCATTTGCTCGTATGTGTATACTAGATATGAATTAGCTACGGAGGGGGGTGATGGGGGTCAGAGCGGCGTACCTGGATGAGGCCATGCTGGCGGCGTCCTCCGAATAGATTTGGTCTCCTTCTGAGGGAAGAACTCAGTAACGGCTGAGTGGCTAGGCGTGAAGGAAAAGTTCCGCCGCCCAGTGGGAGCTGACTGGATGTGGTATGCCGCGATGAAGGTAGGACGAAAAGCGTTGGCCGAGCTGTTCAAGCCATTAATTGACTTGAGGAGCTGGACAGGGACACGACTGGATGCCATTGACCGGCGTGTTGCTGCTGATGTTGATATCATTTGTTTGTAGTGGCTCGCTGTTAGAGCTGCTAGAGTGGATGGATTACGTCTTATGGAGAAGGGTCTGTGAAATGTGAATGTGAATTCTGTAATGGTAAGCAAGCAGTCAAAGAGGGCGAACAATCAGTCTTTATATGATTGATGACGGGTAGCAGTGCCACAAGGTCTTTTTTTTTGGCCACGGGCTTCTTGTGGATCCCAACCCAGTCATGAAAGGGAGCCCAGTACCAGTCTGAGACCAGGGCGGCGCCAGCTGCGGACAGGCACAGGCCCCGTATGGAACGCCGAACAAAGGTTCGTCTAGATGCCATGCGGCAACGCGATTTGATAATCCAAGTCGCGTGCATGGGAGGAATCTGAGGCGGCTGAGGGCAGGCGGTCATGTCGGCGCGATAATGATCGGAACCAGGTTGCCAAGGTTTCCGCAGTCTATGCGACCGGAGGAAGTGATAGTAGAGAAAAGCAGTGCGCAGACTTCAGGACCAACTTTGACGGACACAAAAAGATGCAGCCAACTTCGAATTGAGATGATACTGTACTCTGACGGTTTCACAACGCGTTCTCTGACGATTGTGCTGTATTTCGCAAGAGAATGGTAGGTAAGGAACAGGTTGCACTAAAACGACCAGTTGCTATTCCCAATTCGTCCCCGATATATCCCGGCGAGTGACAGTCGGCGTCTCGGGGTTCGATGCCTACACGGGTCCCACTGTAACAACGGCCACCCGTGAGCTACGACCTCACCGTTTTCACGCTCGCTGGCTATCTCTGGACATCTTCATTCTCTCCTCGGAAATACCTAGCGATTCTTCCCCCGCTGCAGAAGACCTTTGTAATACAAGTGGCCTGATTGAGGTGATTAGAGCCGCTTACGTGGACGATCCCAATGCACCTCTGGAGCCAGTTGCATGAGACACGACTCTGGTGGCTTCAAACAATCACGATCCTAGAGTTTGTACGGTATCCCAATGTATATCCAACGGGCAACTGCATCGGAGCTGCTTGCACTACCCTATTAACGGTCATTCGAGAGGGAAGACAGGAGATTCCCTGCAACAAACGCCATCCATTTCAGGTGTTGTTTACGAGTATCCTTTGCTTACGTACAGAACTGCGACTTAGTTGTGGTCTCTTTGTGTTCCTGTGCTTCAAAGAAATTCCTGATAGCCCGGAGTCCAATTTCGCCAGGAGATGTGGTTGGACTTCCAGGTAGAAGACACAGAATGTCAAATCGAGATGGACTGCTCGGCACCTCCTATTCAAGACGAAGGTTGCCTAAATAGACAGTGTTTCCACTGGCCACATCGACAAGTACCTATGAGCCGCCGCCCGTTCAATGTTTACATGTTTTTCACCATGCGACTCAAAATTTGTCATGGGACGCTCATCCTTCACAATGATGGCGATTCGAGCATCCAGCTTTGATGCAATGAAAGGATAATTATGATGTGGCGCCAATGGTTCGGAAGTCATAACTAACTTCCTCAACAACCACAATCCAGAGAGCATGATACAATTCCTATTGGACAGAGCAATGATCACTGAATGCGAGCCCCTCCAAAGACAATTCGCATCGGAAGCAGATACCTATTTGGGATCAATGCTCAAATCATCTACAAAGTGTCTCCACGACCCTTCCAGACATCAAAGGCCCACTCAAGTTTGGGTCTGACTTCTTGACGAAGGTCAAACTCAACTCTCTAGCCACGGCTTCCCCCAAAACCCAGGTACGCAGGTATTGACCCTCAGCAAGTCGGCGATGACAGGGAGCAAGTATCCACCATGGTATCGGCAATCAATGCGAGATATCGCTGCTGCTTTTACCCCGTTCGGGGACCAAGGAGGTGTCAGCCTTTCTGGACTTGGAATTGGTATTGATGGAGTGACATTCATCACCAATTCCATCTCATATCTCTTTGGGCAGCAAGACCGAACGCTTGTGACAGCCTCGTCCACAACGTAACCACCAAGATGTATACAAGAGGAGATTTAACGACTTGGGGGTGGAGAATCAGATCAGGGGAAATGACCGTCTTAGCGAGGAGCAGGATTATCAACGTTCTCTTTGCTTTTATACTTTTTCCTGTCGAGCAATATCGTATGCCCCGCCCGAGGTGGAAACGCCACGCCGCAATGTACTTGGACAACGAAGAATTTGCATTACCAGCAGTACTAGATGGTAAAGCTGTGGCGTCTCGATTTGATATCAATCGAATGATATTTCCTGTTTCTACCTTGTTGTTCCTCTCGTCGCCGACTTGGGAAATCCCTCGGGCGCGGTTTCCACTCGTTGGACTTCAGTTCACAAGGGTGACACCGAGACAGACCTTCTATTTCACACTCCATCACTTCACCCTAAATCCGCTCTCCCCGGCTTTCGAAGACATCTCCGAATGCTCGACGTCGGACACACTGGCCGCGGGCGGACCCTTGTGGAGGTGGCTGACGAACTCCTTCAGAGCATCCTCACTGCCTTGGGCTTCGCCTTGGACCTGGAGATGTTCAGCAAAGCATCAATGTAGATAGACACGGCACCTTACGCTACCGTCAGAGAGATTCTTGACGAAGCCAGTGACTCCTATTTTCTGCGCTTGTTTGACGGTGTGGTATCTCAGAATAGGTCAGCTCGCGCTGTGGCAAACGTCAGACGGACCTGCATACCGGAAACTAACGCCTGTAAACATCAGCCAACGTCGCAGTCTTTGACGAGCAGTGAGCACTTGCCCTGCACTTCTCCCTTTACCTTATAAGAGATCTGGCCTATATGAGTGTGGTGCTATAGGGATGGAGAGGGCACGGACTCGCTTCGCAGACATTCTGGCAGTGGTTGAGAGCAGTTTCTATCCGCCAGCAAGGTGATCGTGGACTTGGAGGACAGGTCCAGCAGTGGCATGCACCATGCAGTCCCCGCACTGCGAACGCATTTTCCCAAAGAATGGTGAATGCGCTACGTCATTAATGTGTGATGCAGCCACAGGTCCTTTCACACCGCAGGACAGATGGCGCTAAACCAGGGGTCCAAAACAGAAGCACGCGGGGCACCTTCGCCGTTTAGTTACCAGGTTCCTCCAGGTGAACATGATCGCGGATGCAGCATCTTGTGCAGAATTACTCAGTACATCTTCACGTCGTCAAAGTTGCATAGGTGGCCGTTGGCTGAGCTCACGGCGCCGGCACCCGCTAGTGCTGCGGCGTAAAATGAGGGCGCGTTGTTTTGTTCGCGTCGCACTTTAATCAAACCTACCTGGGCACTCCTTTTGCCAGCAGTTACACCTCATCATCCATCCTACCGCACAAGCGGCCACCACACGCCCACCACGACTCTGACCCACCAGCGTGCTCCCAGCGATCGACTCACTCCCACAGCTCTGTATACGTAGCCTGCACATTTGTTTTCCTGCCGCTGCATCGCATACGACCGCTGTGTGTCAAACCCTCCCACCATGGCCGACACGACTGTCTCGTCGTGCCCTCCGCTCGAGCGAGGCTCGTCGCCAGAGCCCTGGGTGACCCCGTCGCTCGCCCTCGGCGCGCTTCCCCAGCTCGACCGGTCCGTCTCGACGGCTTCGTCGGTATCCTCTGTGTCGGGGAGGTCGGCGAGCTCGCGTCTGTCTGATAGTGGCCGGCGGAGGGGCTACATGCGGCCGGAAGGGACCAAGTTCTCGCAGTCGGCGAAGAACCGCGACAGCGTTATGGCGCTGGGCACCATCGCGCATCTGCAGTACTACTTTGCCAGGACCGGTCTCCTCGACACCGCAACGGGACGGGTGGCCAAGTCGCGGAAGGCGGGCTCGCGGTTGTCGAGTGGCTCAGAGCGACCTCTATCGGGCGTCGACCTGGACATGTCTCTGCTATCCCTGTCGCCAGGCGACGGCGCATCGGAGCATCTGGGAGAGGGCTTCGTCGAGTCTCCTATCGACGACGCCGCCCTGATGAACTGGGACGACCACGAGCCAGTCATGCTGCCACCCACAGTCAGCACTTACAAATCAACACCCGTATATCTGCCCCCACCGCCCGACATGACCGTCCTCCGTCGAGAGCTGCGCGAATCGCTGGTCGAAGCCATGAAACACCTGCGTGAGCTCGAGAAGGGTTTCAGCGCGAATGCTGTGGCTGATGCAACAACAACAACAACAACAACAACAACAACAACAACAACATCAACAAACGGTAACACCACTGTGAACTTGGACGAGGGGCCCGGATGGTTCGAGATACAAGGCATCAACCTGCTGGATGTGGTCACACTAGCGATCCGGGCAGCGAGGAACTATTACACAGCACACGAGGATCCACAGCGTCTGTACTCTATCAAGAGTGAACGCGTAATACGAAGAGAACTATACGACACGCTTGAAGTCCTCAAGCGAATGGCAGTGCGGAATTTCGCGAGCGGCGTGCAGCCCCACGAAGTGCTCAGTATCAAGAACTGGATTCTGGATATTGAAAAGCTGCTTGACACCGAGGAAGAGACGGAACGCATAGAGTTTGAAGAGCGCGAGAGCTGGAGCTGGCGCCAGGGTGACTGGACCGGTAAAGAGAGGGAGCGCGAGTGCCTGTTCTTGAAGTCTTTCGATCCGAGCCCCGAGTCTCTGCCGGCCTGGACAGATGTCGGGGACGGCGAGCTCCCAACGCCCTTCCTGAGCTCTCTCCAAAGCGGGCTTCGACTTGTCCATCTGCACAACGCACTGGTGAAGAAGTCGAGACGCCACTTTGAGGAGATCAAGACGTACCACACTGACACGGCGAAGCCCTATCGCTGCGCAGACAACCTGCGATTCTGGGCGAAAGCGGCTCAGCTGCGGTGGGACATTAAGCTTGACGTCGATGTCATGGGCGTTGTCAACGGCACAGATCCGGACGCTTGGAAGAAGTTTGATACCGCTCTTCTGACGTGGTCTGCTGGCGTCCGCGAGCAGATCATCGCTGAGTGGAAGGAACTCAAGAGCATGGCGAAGACGCCCACGCTCCAGATTGACCCCAACTACGAAGAGATATAGGAGGATTTTAATTGCTGATACCACTGCCACGCGGGGCACTTCCATTCGCTGTTTATTTTTCATTACCCCATTTGTCGACGATGCATCCGATTGTTCACGACCCCTAATTCTCGCGGTTGGATACCCGACAGCCCCCCATTCCCGCGTGCAAGCACTGCATGGCTCTCTTCTTCTTTCGAGCCCGTTGCACTTGTCCATACCTACTTCTCCCTTCTCCTTACTCTTTCTGTTCACTTCTCATCATCAGCTGAGCGGCAGAGACAGCGAGAGCAGTTTGTTAGATACCCCCAGACAGCATGTCGCATGTTGAATTTGCATACTTGGCATTCCATGGCTCCTCGATCGACATACCTACAGATTGTAATACTTTTTTTTATACGCACGTAGACGGTACCTGGTATAGCTCCACTCATTGTATTTAATATAGACAGGGCTCTTCCTACAGTATGTGGAAATGACGTTTGATAACTCCTTTTGCTGCATTGTCTTGACATGGTGAACCTTGAACACTTGCATCTTGCATCGTGGTTACTTTTGCTGGATTTTGATGCCGGCAAGCATGTTGGCCAGGCTAATTGCCCGCTGCAGCACTCCACGTGTGGGAGGGTCTCGAGCAGGGCGCGCCGAAGCTGGGGGTTGCTGGCTCGGATCGGTTCATGCCCAGGGGCGGTGCGCCACGCACTGTCTCAGAACAGGTGGTTTGAGCGAAACATGGAAATCAGCGGGCTGACAGCGATCGACCACGTTGACGGGTTTGCCAGACTCTATCAAAGTTGCTGCGAGCGCGGGCAACGGTTGCCCATCGGCCTGCTGGATTTGTGTGGTGATTGCTACTTGTGAAACGGCCGGAGAGTAAATAAACACGCACACGCACACCCTGGGCCACTCGGCGCGTGTCCGCAGGCGGCCAGGCAATCTCCACGCTGCAAGACATCCACCACTCTTCCTTTCCCGCCTGCTTCTGCAGACTGCAGAGACTTTTTCACGGCAGCCCCTAGGAGACGAGCGCGCGCGATACCAATGCTCCGATGAGCAGTCTGCTCGTGACGTCGCCGCCGACCGCGACTCCCTCCCCGGCCTCGCCTGCTGCGCTGGCACCGTCGACATCGCCATCGACAACGTCCACGCCCGCGTCCACACCCGCGTCCACACCCGCGTCCACACCCGCGTCCACACCCGCGTCCACGACTTCCACGGCTGCCTCGCCGCCCGCACACCCGCAGACTCGCACCGCGTCGCTGTCTCCCCGGCGCGACAACCGCTCGCTCGAAAGCACCCGCAAGCTCGTCCGCAACGTGTCGCCGGGCCTGCTGGCGCGCATGAAGTTCCTGAACCAGAACGCAGACAGCAGTCGCGGCGCCCAGGCAGCACCCATCGGCCGCATCCCCGAGAGCCAGCTCAAGACGCTCGACGAATTCCACAAGGACCGCAGCATCCGCATTGAGCGCCGCGGCCAGACGTGGGGCGGCACCGGCAGCCAGGCGGGCACGCCGCTGATTCCCCAGTTGACGGGCGAGAGCGTGCCGGCCCTGACGCTGGCCATGGACCAGAGCCCGCCGCCAGGCTTCGAGAGCGACCGCAGCAGCTTCATCAGCACCAGCGACAAGGTGCTGCCGTCCGACTCGGAGGCGGGCGACACGCTGGGCGAGGATACGCAAAAGTACCGCCTGCCGGACATCACCAAGACGAAGAGCCTCACGCAGACGCTCGCCGATACGGCCGCCGCGAGCCCCGCCGTGGCCGACACGCCAGACACGGCCAACACGCCAGATACGGCCGACCCGGCGACGCGGGGCCCGACGCCGCCGCCCAAGGACACGCCGCCGCCGCCGCAGGAGGAGGTGTCGGTGCTCGACGACCACGACGGCATCGACGTCGACGCCTACTTCCACCGCCGCCAGTTCTCGCGCGCCAACTCCATCTACACCATCTCGCGCGCCAGCTTCACCAACCAGATCCACCAGCTGACGTCCATCTCGCTGCCCCCCGCCGCGTCGCTCTCGTCCAGCATCAAGAACATCCCCACCTCAACGGCCGCCGGTCGGGCGTTGCACGAAGCCGCCAACCAGATCAAGCTATGGATGGCCAAGGCCTCCGAGGTGCTGAGCGGGCTGGACGCGGAGGACGACGTCGAGTGGGCTGCCGCCGCGGGCCGCGAGGGCCTGGCCGAGGTCGACGCCGCCATTGGCAAGTTTGAGGAGCTCGTCGAGGTCTACATCACGGCCATTGAGGACCTGCAGTCGCGCTCGGACATTGGATCGCTGCCGGCGAGGGACCAGCAGCGCCTCGTCGGACAGATGGAAGAGGTCATGGGCAGCTGGGCGAAGATCAAAAAGACTCTCAAGGGCATCAAGGCGCAGGTCGAGATTGCCATGGAGTGGGAAGAGCTGTGGAACGTGGTGCTGGGCGAGATTGGCTTCGAAATCGAGAATCTCAGCCGGCTGGTGTTTGAAATGGAGGAGCGGCGGCACCGCGCCATCACCGACTCCGTGGCCGAATCCGCCGAGAAGTTCGACATTGCGGAGCTGGAAACGATCGTGGAAGAGACGCCGCGACAGCAAGCCCGCCAGAACAACCGCTTCAGCCTCCCGCCGCCCCTGGCCGTCTTGTCACCCATCTCGCCGATCCCCCAAATTGAACAGGAGAACTCGCGGCTGTTGGCCCTGTTTGCCAAGCTGCAGCCCCTGCGCGCATCTCTCGACTTCCTCCCCATGCGCCTCTCGTCCTTCCAGATGCGTGCGAACATCATCTTCCCCTCTGCGTGCGACGAGCTCATGCGACGGAAAGAGATTCTGCAGCAGCAGGAAGAGAAGCTGGAGGGAGATGCAGATGCACTCCGGCAAGAGCTCGGCGAGGACAAATGGGTCCACAGCTTCCGACAGGCTGGCAGCAAAGCGATTGCCATGTACGACTCGCTCATGAAGAGCATCCAGCGACTTCGACAAGCCATCGATGATAATGACGAGGACAAGGTTGGCTCTCGAATCTCCACATACAAGGACAAGAGAGCGCATTACCCTGCGTCCATCAGGCGAGTGCTAGAGCTTATTGACATTGAGATGAAGCACCGCTCAACAGTAAATGGCGAGATCCTAAGGATACAGGAGGACGTGAGATCGAAAGTGGCAGACCTCACACAGCAAATTCAGGACATGAACGCCGTCCTCGACGAGTTCACAGCAACACGAAAGCTCCGCGATTCAGTCTCTACTGTGCTGTCTTCCCGTACGGAAGTGTCGCTGGCCGGCTCCGCCATCGATACCCCCGGCAGTTCTCCAGCGTCATCTATCATCATGAGCCGCAAGAGCAGCGAGTATGTTACTCCTGCCGGAAAGAAGTCTCGCCAAGCAAGCGCTTCTAGCTCAAGAGCGTCACTCCCCAACACTCGCCGGTACTCAAGCTTGCCTGTATCGAATCCGCAGAGCGCCCCGCGCAAATCTATGACCACATCCCGAATTGAGACTGTGCAAAAGTCTGTCACGCCTTCTCGTGCAATGTCTAGCACACCGTCCTATCCTTTCCGCTCGTCAACCCCGGGCTCAGATAGTGCTTCTGCTAACAAACCTCGTTGGAACGCTAGCACGAACATGCGTGACACTGTCGTTGGCCATAACTACAAGCCGCTGTCGCTCACAACACCATCACCGTATGCGAAGGGGGGCTCACCAGCTAGGTCACTACGAAGTGTATCAAGCCATTCATCCATCCCTGTTCGCAGTCCCCTCAGTCGAACATCTGTAATCTCCCCCCCTCCAGCGACTCGTCCAGCGTCAACAACTCCCGCGCAACAAACTTCCAGACGCCCTGGAGCGAGCACAATACAATCTCCATCCACACCTGCCCGCGGCAAAGCACCCATGCGCGGCACTCCAGGCTCTTCCCAGTTCTCAACCGGCACACCCGCTTCCGGTCGCAGACTCATGAACGCAGAAGAAGAGGGCGACAACACTGCGAATGAAGATAGTCCCATCGTTCGCCGTCAGTCTCGCCCTGCCAGCGCGATGACAAACCGCCGTGTTAGTCTCCTACCCACACCGAAGCAACGCACAGCCAGTGGTTCGAGCGTTGCCAGTCTGGGGGGTACGCCTGGACGGAGTCCCAGTCGACTGGGAAGTATCGACGAGGGGAGGAAGAGCAGAATTAGCATGGATGCGACGAGGTCGACGAGTCGAACTTCAGGGAGGAAGAGTGCATTGGGAACGGCACAGACACCAGATGACAAGCCCAAATGGAGAGGTTCATGATCGAAGACTATGATGTTTGTTTTGCCTGTCTGTCTGTCTGCTTTTTGTTCGAAAAACGAAGGACATGCAGTCATGACTTGACGCTTCAACGGATGGATGCACGAACGAACATTGTTGGCTGTCTTGTTTGTCTGTTTGCAAGTCGTTGGCTTGCTCTTCCTCCCTCCCTGTACTTCTTCAATCCTCTCCCCTCTTCTTCCTCTTCCCTTCGATTATCTTCCCTTCTTCCTTTCTTGCTCTGCGGACCCCGCTTTTTCACACTATATCCTATTTTGTATCTACCCACGTTTTATTACGCCGCTGTCTGCCTCTGGAGCGCACGCATAATTTTTGCAACTATGGGCGTTTTTTTAAGAAGGCGGACGTGGGTATGGTGGCTGGGGAGGGCAAGAGGCGTAGGCGGGTTGTTGGGAAGCACAGAGTAGTATCCTATACCCCTGGCGTTTTTGTTTTGTGTTTTTTTCTGTGGGACTTGTGGGTGAGGGTAGGGGAGTGGCGTTTTGCGGGGTGTAGGTGTGTACATGGAGCAGTGTAGGCGTTGCTCATTGTGTGCGTGTTTGCAGACTGTTATAGGCTCCGTTGCTTGAGATTGTTGGCCCATCAGGGTCAGCTCAGGGAATGCTTGTGTGGTTCTGCGTAAAAGCGTGCGAGCGAGCGGGCGTGAATGGATGGATGGATTTTGGGAAAGAAAGGGAAGACGTAGAAACTTAGTTTGTTCACAAAAGATACCAGATACTTGGCAAATTGCAATACGGTTTTATCTTGAATAGAAGGATTTGTGGTGAATGTTGTGATGGTTCGGCTTCTCTGATAGTTGTGCTCCGCCCTCTCACTCTCACACTCTCTCACCCTCTTGTCTCTCACCCTCTCTTCTCTCACTTACCCACTCTCTCACTTGCCCACTCTCTCACTTGCCCACTCTCTCACTTGCCCACTCTCTCACTTGCCCACTCTCTCACTTGCCCACTCTCTCACTTGCCCACTCTCTCACTTACCCACATCTGATTTCTATCTACCTAGTCCTCTATACACATCATGTCCTCCTTACAAAATATTCCCCAACCTCATACCAAGGACGAACAAAGCCAATTCTACCTTTCCCAAATAAAACACTATGAACACAAGCGTTTAGGAAAAGGGAAAAGGATGCACAAACACAATCCTAATTGTACTTATATTCCTTCCACACATATATACATGCCCCAATCAAGTCATCCCACTACTTGAAACTACTACAAACATCTACACATACCAACCCAGTCCGCAGAACGTCTTCAGGCCCGCAGATTTACGATGCGCACTTGTGCCTCCCATTTCCCCATCCTATCCCAATCTATCTATCCTACAAATCCCCAGACTATTGCCAGCCACATATTCAACCCTCAACGCCCAATAAAAATGCAATGCACCAATCTAGATCTCCTGGCCAAGTATTAACATGCCTTGGTATCCGACTCTATTTACACAATACCAAACATTCTCTTCGCAATGAGGTAACTCGAGACGCCGAAAAGAATCAAGCCGCCTGTGATGCACCAGAACCAGGTTAAGCTTTCAATGTCTTGGCCTGGGACGAGACTGTTTGTCACAGTGTTGGTTAGTAAACGTACGACGGCTACTTAGATAGAGATTTGGGGTTCTTACCAATTCATACCCCAGATACCCGTCACCACATTCATGGGAAGGACAATGGTACCCAACACTGTCAACTTGCCCAGGATATCCGAAGTCTTTTCCTGCCGCTCGTTCATGCGGATATTGATTTGAGCAAGGTAGTTGCTGTGGGCTCTTGAGAGGATACTATTGCATGTTAACAAAATCCCTTCCACTGGCTTCATTCTCGCTGATTTCTGACTTACTTCTCATAATGACTCAAATTCCCCGTCATGGTCACAATATGATCCTGAATATCTCCCAGATACAGCCCAATCTCGCTCCTTGGCGCTACTTCCCACTGCTCGTTACACCTCTTCGCAAAGCCCTTGATGACATCGGCTTTAGTACCCAATAGTCGGTAGAGGCCCATCACCTTCTTTCTGCATTCGCCTACTCTTCGCAACATGTCGCGCCCGCTTTCCTGCACCTCACGGTTACCAGATTCGGTTGTCTTTTCGAATTGTGGGCTATTGTAGAACGAGGAACCCCTCCTTGGACCGCGCTCGTGTTCATCTTCCTCATTGCCAAGGGTAAGGATGGCGTCGTCGATTTCGTCGACTTCTTCCTCGATGCGCTCGATTAAAGGGGCATATGCGTCTGTGATGTCGTCGATGATTCCGTAAGAGATCCAGTCTGGAGACAAGACCAAGTAGTCTTGAAGCTGGCGGATACGGCGACGCACATTGGCGGGATGGGGCGTCATCGAAAAGTGGAAGCTTATTACACCCTCTCGGAAGACGACAACATAGAGATTGACGGGCTCGAGGTAGTCCTCGCTGCTCTCATCCTGTTCAAATGTGCGATAGTTGATGAAGTAGTAATGGCGGAAGAGTTCGACCTTTTCGCGCTGTTCTTGCATCATAATGTCCTCTGCCGTAAGGGGATGGATGCCAAATGCTTTGGACAGAACCTTCATCTCAGAATCCGTCGGTGATAAGACATCGAGCCAGAAGGCTGGTCGATCTCCATATTTCATCGGCTTCTCCGGCGCCTCTGGTTTGCTATGTTGATCTGCCTTTGGAGTGCTAGAGCGGGTCTGTTCACCAGAAGAGTCTGGCTTGACCGCACTCAGTTTTGAGGATGCTCGTTGCCCCAGTATAGAGCCTCCGTTAGTCTGATGTGTTGCTGATGTAGTATGTCTTGTCAGGGGTTGCAACTCGTCTTCATCGTCGGTCTCGGATCCCGAACTGTTGTCCTCAATGATTGGGCGGTCTGGGATGAACAAGTTCTTAAAAGTCTGCCCCGGCTGGAGGAGCTCGCTGATAGTCTGACTGTGAATTGTACTCGGGAAATCCTCGTTGAAGTAGGTGAAACGGAAAGGGGCATCATCTGCTTCCCGGTGCCATGTGCGCTTCTGTGGGCGCAATCGGCCACCAACCATGAGGGGCTCGCTGACCTTTCGAGTCCGCAAGCCTTCCAAAGTCCGTTGCTCCTTCTCTTCCGTCGCCCACGCCGAAAGAATGCCGAGGTCAGGCCAGCGACGCCGCCGCCGTCGCCTGAGATCGCCACTCTCTGGCCTGTGATGTTCGTCTTCTTGGCCAATCTCCGACATCCCTTCGAGTGGAAAGCAGACATCTTCAGGCTCCAGGAAACCGGTCATGCGCCGATGCAGATCGCCGGGAGCTGGAGGAGAAGCTGGTGTAGACTCGGCGTACTGCTTTGGGCTCGGGTTCTCGATATCAATCAAGGCATCGCGAGAGCGACTGAGCGGCTCTGGCGATTGGCTACGCTCCAAGTCCTCGGTGAGCATGACATCGTCGTATGCCGACTTCGGACCCAGGACCGGACTGACGGGAACAGAGGGGGGATTGTTCACATCCTGGTAATCGTGGAGATGGGTTCCGGAGTACGATTGGTTCAGTACCTGTCGCAGTCGAGCACTCGAGGCATTACTCCCACGACGGTGGCGTTCTGCCCTGCCAGAGCTCGAGGGTGCACTTGTGCCTCCATAGCCTGTCCCCGGCCGCGTATCCCTGTACGAGCTGCTCATCAACGGGGTCCTGTCGTCCGCATCATCGTCCTCGTGTTCGCTCTCAGTGAGGGCTTCCTGATGCGCCAGCTTCGACCGGCCGAATGGGTTTGCTGTCTGCCCATGGGGTGAGCGCGGGTAGAGCGATGACTGGCTTGGACGCGGCGCAAAGAGGTTGCCCGTCTGGACACTGCCACGCCGTGTCTGAAGAGGACCCTGGCCCCGATGGTCGAGCAGGGCCTCGCTCTCCAGACTGGTGTTGCTGTTGTTCGACTGCAAGCGGTAGAAGCTCGAATTGGTCCTCGCCTGCGACTGCCCGGCGTTCGTGAGACTCGGTCGTGGCTCATTGGTCATGTCACCCTCATCGAGCGGCGGCGGCCCTGCGAATGACTGTCGGCGATTGCGCCGCTTCTTGCCGCCTCGGTGCCCCTTCCTCTTCTTCGGCCCCGTGGACGCAGGCGCGTCCCCTGCAGCTGCGGAGGTATTCGAGGCTGCAGCTTCAGCGTACGTTGAGTTGCCTGGGTTCATGGCTAACGGAGCTGTGGGCGAGGACCGTTCCCCGCGGACGCGCTGTGGTTCAATTGCAAGGCGCTGGCTCGCTGATCTTCTTGTGGTGGGGGTGGATCGGTGCGGTACGAGCAGCGCTGTGGGTTCCGGCGGCGTGAGGAGTCAACGCTGCAGTGTTTCGGTGCTTTGGGATTGACGAGGTGGAGCAGCTGCAGTCCTTATAAGCTCGAATAACGAGTGACGTGAAGAGGGCCCGTGCCATCGGCTGGGTGCGGTTTAGCTCCGACAAGGGCGGAAGTATAACCTTGGCTCTGCCCTCAAATCTTCACGTCTAGAGCCATGATGCACATGTCAACAGTTTGGCATCCAATACCAGTTGGGTTAATAGAGAGCACGAAACTTAGAACATATTCAGCAAGCCCTCAGTAAGCCCGCGTGGAGTCGAGAACGCTGCGACAAACGCGCTCGCGTGCTCGTTTCCCGCTTTGAGGCGTCAGCCAGGAACAGGGGGCATTATCGCCGATGGAACGCCTATCCGAAGCTTTGCATCCCTCCCCACTACACCTGCACGGCCCCCAAATCGACCTAGAGATAGGTACTCATATGACATAATGCGTGCATTAGCTGCTATATGTCCATCTCGCGAGCTGTGAAGTGCAAATTAAAGGCCTGATAGCATTTCATGTACCCCATGAGCCTTCTCGTTGAGATATATTTCCCTTGCCTACCCCGCAGCCTCTCAATATTCCTTCTCCCTTCCCAGATTTATATCACTAACCTTTGTCAGCTATGGTCCAGTGCCTGCGAATACTGCACTATCATCCTACATCCTCATTTATCCTTGTCAACACCAAAAGGAAAGCCCAGCCCCGCAATCAATATCATGTATCCAACCTTTCCAACCCGAAGACAGTGCCAATGAGATAACAGAGTTCCCAACAACCATAACACACATTTTACCTATATCTACTTTAGAAGAAAGACTGAACCTTTCCCTCTGTCACCATCGGCTTCCCCACCGGCGCCGCTTTATATGGCGTATTCTTAACTGCCGTCTTCTTTCCCTGCCCCGGCAACGTAGTCGTCCCCGGATACGCTTTCTTCGCATCGACCTTCCCAGCCCCAACTCCACCCACAGCCTTGAACGCCTGGGGCTGTCCCTGCCTGACTGGCGTCCGTTTCTCCGCTCCCGGATATGCAGACGTCGAGCTAGGGTAGGGCTTTGGCAGCGCAGCATTTCCGGGCTTGGGCGATGCGTTGTAGGTCTGGTTTGTGGGGAAGGGCTTGGGAAGTGGCGCTTTGGAGGTCGAGGCTCGTGCTGTACCGACGCCGCTGAGTGTCTTTTGGGCGCCACCAGTAACGCCTCCCAAGGCACCGCCAACGCCTCTGTTTACTCCTCCCAGCGCTCCTCCAACACCCTTCTGCGCATTGCCTGCTCCGATAGTGAGAGCTTTCCGTCCTCCACCCGCTGCTCCTCGGACGCCATTCGTTGCTCCTCCCGTGACGCCGCCGATGCTCTTTTGTGCTCCGCTAACAGTGCTTCGAGCTCCTGATGTAATTTGCTTTTGAGCCCCACCTATGGCTCCTGTAACTTGCCGACCGCCGGGGTACTTGTTCTGCCCGATTGCAAGTTTAGAGCCTGCTTTTGTGCTGGCGGGACTCGAGTTGGATCGTTTAACTGCCGTCTTGCGGACTCCGAATGCTGTGTTATTGGCACCTTGATAGCCTTCCCCTGAGATTTTGGTGCCGTAACCCGACACTGTTCGCTCGATCCCTAGAGAGGAGTGGTTAGTGACGTATGTCTTGGTGGTGGAAGAGACGACATGAAAAGTGTAGGGGGGGAAATAGATGAAGATAAACTTACTCGTCCCAACACCTCTCCCTCCATTCTCAATCATATCCCCAGCCTTAATCAACGCATCGCCCGCATACCCTCCCGCCGTCCTCGTCCCCGCTTCCACAAACCCCTCGACGCTATTCCAGATAATATTCGACACAAAATTCATCTTGCTTGTGCAATGGTATTCGTCAAAAGAATCAATATAAAAGCCGCTTGAAGAAAGTACTATTATTTTGAATAAATGGCCCGAGTTTGGGATGGAAAGATCCTGATTTGATTCCAAAAGTGATGGAGCTCGCCTCCAGGACAGCTACGAGGACATGACGTCGGCATGCGTAGATCGTGTCACGGTAGCGCAGTCTAGGCACGGCCAACTCCATGCTGACAGGGGTTGTGGCGAGAATGAAGTTAGGGTGCAGATCGGCGGTTGACCTCACGTTGTCGATCACTTTCGAGGAACCGCAATAACTTCGACGATATCACTACGAGTGGCCGTGGGCAAGTGGGATAGTTATGTGTATGTGCATTCGTGTTTGTGCCCATGACGACGTGTGAGTTGTCGTCATTTACATACTATGTTATATTTCTTGGTCTACTGGATAGCCCATATTTCAGTTATGTCGAGAATTTCTCTATAAACAATAGCGCCGAACCTTGTCCTTGAGATAACAAAGAGGAAAAATGAAAAGAGGAAAAGTTGAAAAGGGGAAAAATGAAAAGGGTATGATAGGAAGTCAAGGTCAAAATAGAAGAGAAAATTTGCAAGTGCCCGACACGCCTACACGTATGTGGGGGGCCGCTGTGCTAGGTTCAGATGCGTTGCTGGAGCGTTCTGAGTGAGAGAGCGCAGATTCGGAAGAGGCCGATAATAGAGGAGCCGTGGTATTCAGTAGGGGTGGGGTGTAGGCATCGAAAGTCAGGCTCGCTCAGGGTGGCGACTCGCCTTATTCGCGAGCGCGAGCATCGGCATCGGCAGTCGATGGCTCTGCCCGGAAACCAGTAGGCGGAGCACGATCTCCAGGATTGTTGGAGGAGTTTGATCCCACTGTGAAGATAGGGGGCGGTGGGCTTGCGCGAGGGATGCGCACTGGAGGTGGGCGGCTCGCTCGAGAGTTGGTGTGCCAGGAGGCGATGGCTCCATGCCCAAGACCACCGAACCCATCATACCCAGCATGGTATGGAGAGATGGTGCGAGGATTGTAGTATGGCAAGAGTCCTCCATCCCCGTCACCAGGCGGAGGTGGTCCAAAAAACTTCTTGTGAAGCCAGAGGAAGCAGTCTCGTAGCCCTAAGCCTACGAGGACTCCAGTGTTAAGGCTAGTGGGAAGCCAGACGAGGATGGGTAGGTCACTTCGGGAGTTGAAGAAGATCAGAGGAATTACGGAGCAGATGGCATAGTAGAGGCAGAGACTGGGGAAGCGGTCAGTCATCATCGAAACACGTCACGACACATCACAACCAAACACATACATGAAGAAATTCGTTGGGTTGGAGTCCACGCAGCGCTTGAAAAAGATCGTTCCAAAAGAGGTGTAAAGACCAAGCCATAGAATGAAGAAACTATTTTGTCGGTCAATGGTGTTCATCTAGCATGGAGGAGTGGTGTCTTACACAGCCCGGATGATAGGTTCGACGATGCTACGGTTTTCGGCTGATACGAGCCCACTGCAGTACAAAAAGAGTGCGCTGCAAATGTACGAGCTGACGAAGAGCCCAAGCCCACAATTGGACAGTTTGGTGTTGGCCATACTGACTGATCGGAGGTGGTGAGGATGGAGGGACCAGTGCGGGTGAGGAAGGATGTGAGAACAGGGTTTTGAGTCGTGGGTACGCAGAAGGATGCGGGCGATCCCATAGATAGAGAAGAAAAGGTCAGCCTTGTCGTGGGGAATTGGGGACTTTTATGCTACCTAGGGCAACTCACCAGGTGGCGGCTTGTCAGGTAGATGTGGAGACAACGACACGGCGTGGTGGTCTTCTAGCTTGTGGGGATTTTTGAAAGACAGTTGACATAGGCTGGAGATTTGATTACAGCCCTGAAGACGGTCCACTTTTCGGAGATATTTAGCTTTGACGCTATCCATGGAGTGTCCAGAGCGAGGACAAGCAGCTTTGGCGGTGTGGGGATTCCGCGAACGTACCTACGCATATTCCTCTTGATCCGGGTATCCCACAACTTCTCTGCATACAAAAGCAAATGTTCTATCGAATGGGGTGTCTTTCGGGATCACCAGGACGAGGTATTCCTGAACCCGGTACATCCTCAGAAGATGACCGACACACCGCAGTGCAGACATCAGTCGCAAAAGAGGTGTCAGCAGAATAGGCGAGGGGGAAAGTTGATCGGCTACTAGTGTACCATCAAGAAAATGGCTGGCGACGATCCACGCAACTTCATGCAGGAACAGGAGTGACCTTTCTGTTCACGGCCAAAGCCCACAATCGACATCACCACTTTACCACACTGATTCCACTCAAGGCGGCGCTAAAGTCCACACAGCCACTACCAGTCGCCACTGGAATGTAAAATGCATGCTTTTGGATAACTAAATCAGCGCGCCATGCAGCGGGGCCCGTCCCTTCCTTTTCCTCTCATCATTTCCGGCAGGGGGTGCATTAGCTTCAAGGCGGTTGCAAAATCTCCTTCAACGACACGACTTAGCGCCAGTACTGACACGTCGGGTCTCTTTCTTCTGGTCTCGAAAGCTGTCGGCTGTCAACTAGTCTGCAACAACAAGGCAGCAATGCGCTATTCTTGGACATAAAAACTTCCGGTTCCAGAGCCCTTGGCGGAAATGGAGCATTGCTCATAGGTTGACTCGAAGCTGAAACTGCCGATCCGGGCGCCCTCATTTTATGAGTATCATTCTTATTGCTGTGCATTCCTGTCGCACCTCTTTGACTTGAACCGACACAAATTACAGACTAGTTCATCATCATGAGCGGTGAAAAGTCTTCTTCGCAAATGGCTTTCCATGAACCTCCCCTCTTGTCACCGAAACTCCCGTTGTCAAAGGGGCCAATACCATTGCTACCTGCTCCTGTACCATCGTCAGCGAGGAGTGGTGATGGATGGCAGCCGGACAAAACGGACGGATTCATCGTCGGTGCGTCCTGGGTGACATTCGTCACTATTCTGGGGACGTCACTCTCACTGAATGCTCAGAGTCCGTGCCCGCAAGCTCACCCCGCAGTAAGTTCACTCTTTTTTGCATTCTCTTGTCTTGTTCCCTCACGGGCCTTTCACGGTGCTATTGTCAAGGCTTCCAAGTACTCCTCTTTCCTACACCAGTGGGACTGCACTGCCTTCTGGTGTCCCCACATTTCATCTCAATCGCTTTTTGCCTCCATACTCTACCACGTCATTATCCCTTCCGGCATGGCACTCAGTTCAGAGGATCGACTGCACGATCACATGTCCGGGGCGTTTACACTTCCCGTTCCCCGTTTCCGGCTCTCTGGCAGGCCCGAGGCCAGACAATCCGTCCATGGTCTTTGAGCCAACCACAGGGCTCACCGCTTGAGAGAGCCATCTCCCTTTTTCTATCTTTTACTTACTTTCGCTCCCCATGTTGTCACATGATCATGCTCCAATCTCTCATATGCATTCGCGGTTCATCATTCATGCCCCATCTCACTGATCATCTTACTATGCATCCGCTACCCTGCCTACTCCTTATGAGCTTTCCCTGCCCTTTCGGGCCAATACCTACCCACCCATTCCATCTCTAAACACCCCTCCCACCTGCCATAGTTACTAACAACAACCCACCCCAGCTCACCACCATCCTCCGAACAACCTTCTATCTCTGTCTCCCAACCTACATCCTCACCATCGCTCTTCTCTACCATCGGCTCGCGGCCAACATCTCAGAAAGAGGAGCAAGAAGCCTCCTTTTCCTATTCACAGTGTCATGCTGCGGTTTTGCTGCCATCTATGGTATGTCACCTGAGTCAATCGCTCTCGTTATCCTACCTATGGCTATGCATATCGGACTCAGTGTCATCATGGCAACGAGGTTAGCACAAAGCTTTATGAATAATAGTTGATGGTGGATGGAGATGCAAGGGTGATGGTATGATTTCAAGACTTGGGGATGTCGATCTAACATCGGTGTTCTGCATACCATACATCATTGAACTGGGATCCAACACCCCAGGAGGAAACACATCGTAAATTGAATGATAAAGTTGAGATATGATATAAGCCAATGGAAAGAATTCTGCAATTTGGGCCAAGCAGGAAGGGGAGCGTTTTGTTCCCTCTCCGATGGGAGGAAGCGCCAAAGGAACGCTCATTATGTACATAAAAGCCGAGGACACATGAATATGAAACTCCATCAGACCAATTTGCCAAGAAAACCACAGAAGATGACCAAAAGCCCCACAAGCAACCCCATTCAATGTTTTCTGCTCCAAAACATTGCCCTCTGACATCGGTAACCTCCTTTCAACGAGATCTTCGCCTCTTACGGCCCGCACGACTCACACGTTACCCTTACCCCTACAAAGCGGCACGGTCGGGATTTTTCCCCCTTCCCATTCAATTCCCGCCACAAAATCTGCTTTTCCATTCACCCAGATAAATCCTCCCGAATCCTGAGGCTTAACACAAGCCCTGTATATCATAACCATCTGACTATGAAACTCATTGGAGGAAAAGATCAAATCTTTACATCCTGCACAGATATATGCGGTACATCCATGACTGCCTGGAACACGCCAGCAACCCCCAGCTCGGACGAGCTCTTTTCTTTGGAAGCTGTAGACTTTATTAATGGCTTCGGCGCAGTCGGTTTGCGCTTGGGGTCTGAGGTGGTTCCAGGTCGTGCATCTGGGGGGATAGTAGTGTTCTCCGGAATTGATTGACAATGAAGTCTCGGTTCCGTTTGGTAAAAGAGTAGTTATGTTCCCGTCGACAGTCTGATTCCCATTGATGAATGTAATGGTGGTGTCGTTAAGCAGCGACGACGTGAGCGGCGGATCCCCCGCTGAATGTGGACTCGTAGGCTGCTGCTCGGTCGGAGCCGCAAAGGGGGTAGTGAGCAGGGCTCCGAAGATGGCGAGAAGACTGTAGATGTGCATGGTGGTTTTGGATGATAGGTGAACTTTGAAGACCTGGCTTTGAAGTTGCTAGGGCTGGGAGGAGTGTATCTTCTCGGATGTGGAGGATAGAGTGAGCATCCTCGCCTTTGTATGGGGGTTAGATGCATCGAGTAAGTTGAATCGTTTGTTCAACTTAGTGACAGGCCAACGCAACTATTCACCCCGGACGTGAATATGGCTCTGTGCTTGTGAATACGCTTAGAGCCTCGAGAGTGAATGAAATGAGGCGCTAGCCAACTATCTTCGCCTGATATGCAACTCAAGCAACGGGCTTCTTTAACTCCCGTTTCAGCGGTAGAGAGTTTACCGGCACATTCACCGGCTTCTTGACAGCGTTGTTGGCTACAGCCATCTTCTTGGGCAAAGGCCGGGGTAGTGTTGGGTTCTTCACAGGAGCATTCTGTTTGGCTGCCGGTTTCGGGATACCGTTGCTTGACTTCGGTGGAACGATCGGTCCGGGTGTAGGATTCTTGCTACCACCAAGAAGCTTTGGTTTAAGTGCTGGTTGTTGGCCGTTTGAGTTTTGCTGAACATTTATTGCTCCACTGGGCGATATTTTGATTGGAACTCCAGATGAGGTCATGATAGTTGCTCCTTTCTGCTTTTGTGCTTGTTCGATTTCTTCCTTGCCAATCTTGATGACGAGGCCGCTCTTTGTGACAATCGTTCCGGTCTTTTTCGCTTCCTCGACTTGAGGTTTTGGAACTTTGATCATGACCCCTGATTTTGTCATGATGTTCTGCATCTCTCCGGCGTGTGCAGGCTTGGGCTTTATTGAAGCGGGTTTGGGTATTGGCTTCTTTGCCACAGTTGGTGCATTCACAGACGTCTTTGCTTTCCGGACTGCTGGTTTCGAAGGGTTGTTTGCGGGTGGGAGACTGCGAGGGGGTAGTGCTGTCTTAATTTGTCGGCCACCAGCAGCCATCATACCATTCTTGATCGCCGTCTCTTTCACAAGTCTCGCTAGGTTCTCTTGGGTGAGTTTTTGGACCTTTCCCTGCTGTTGTGGTGGTGCCATATGCTCAGCACCCAGCTTAGCAGCTCCTTCAATCATTTTCTCCAGCTCGTCTGGGCTCGGAAGACCCTTCATCTCTCCTCCACTCAGAAGGGCTTTCATGTGTTGCTCAAAGAACTCAGACGCGCCTGGTATTGGCAGATCTTTAGGCGATGCCCCATAAGCAATCGTGAGTGCCATCATAACACTTGTGATTGGGGCAAAGATCTTGACAAACTCATTCCAGTTTGCAGCCTTGACCTCAGTTTCAATTTGTACAGCTGGCCGTGGAACAGTACGTATGGTGCGGCTGTCTGAGCTACGGTTTTCGGGTATCTCGAGATGGTCTTTCCAGAAGTCCTCCGCTGGAAATCGAGTGTTCCTCTGGAAGTACTCAAGCATGTAGTCCTTTTCTCGCCACCGGTTCCTCAGCCATACATCGAATGCTTTCTTATTTGTGTAAGGAATGTCGTCAAGATGGAAGCGTCGCCAGTGCATATTGACAGACTTCGGTGGACGTCCTTCGAAGAATGACGAGCGAAGAGTGAATATGTCTTGTCCAAACTGGCCAGGTGGCACGCCTTCGTAAGCGATCGTGCAGTCATATAACCATTCTGTGGTCTCTCTGAGATTTTGCAGACAAAATTGTAGGCCAGTGCTTCGTGGTAGCAGTTGGTGTTTCATATCTTTCACGCCGGTCTTCTCTGCCCATTTCTGGCTCTTCTCTCGTGTGCTGGCTGACAAATTCGTTCCTTCCGGGAATATAATCAACCACATGGGATCATTCGGTTTGTTGAGTTGATCTAGATGCTTCTTGAAGCGATGTTGATCGGTCTCCCAATTCCTTGAGAGGAAGATGAAATTGTAGAATTGAGCTCCCCAGCCGATAATGGGAATGTTCTTCAGAGACTCTTTCAGGATGATGTAGATGAATCCATGCATGTTGTTGGTGTATGCAATCCACCAGATGTATAGCCAGTCAGTGTACAGCTTTCTAAGTCAGCTTAGCCTTGTCATCTCTCTGGTTATACCTTACCTGATGGTTTGCCATGAGCACCATTCGATCTGAAAAGTTGCATTTCAAGCTTCCGTCCTTCTGCTTGATAAGTTGCCCAAGCATAGTCGAGTCTCCGCTCACCCGCACGACCGTCGGTGCCCACCACTGTGTCAAACACGTGATCAGAATAGCAAAGCATTCTTTCGTGTAAGCCATGTAGCCCTCATAGAAAACGGGATCGATAAGCTTAAGGGGAGCTCCCAGGAACTGCGATGCGCTTATTCTACGCGGGTGTCAATATTGTCTCCACACAAAGCCTATGATTCTCCTTACGCCAGTACTCCAGACAAAAACGTGGAAGCCATGGTAAAGGCTCTCTCAGCCTGTGATAGTTCTCCATGCTTCGGTGGTCCAGCAGGATGATTCTCAATGTTCTGCTTCGAGACGCGTAGGCCCGCGCCCAAATCCACCTTCTTTCTCTGCATTGCTGGCGACATGATGAATGCTCAATTCAGCATAATTTCGCGAAGTATTCAGTATACTCGAAAGGAAGCTCCAACAGTGATGACGACCTGGAGTGTCATATGGGATCTCGATAGCTTTGTGGAGGTTGGCATCCACTACCTGTCGATCGCTCGTCGTCCCCGTCTGATCCCTGTTGGAATGACGTCGCGTGTGGCGGTTGCTGGCCAACTTTCGCAGTGGCACCAGCTCCCCCTCTTCACTACATGCTTTAATCCTTCTATACGACAGATTCCAAAGTCGAATAATCATACCTCTTCAGTCCAAAAATCAAAAGCACATATAGGTACGTTGTTTAGCTCCTAAACCCTAGTTACCATCTCACCAACTCTCGACATACGCCCAGTGTCGCACACGACCTCTCATTTCACACATTTGACCTCCATCTAACGCTCGACAAGACCTCCAAACCATACCTCAAGGAGTCTACAACACCCATCACAATGCCGGCCGCCTCCATCGCCTCGGCCCCAGTCAACCGCACCACCAACCGGGCGCCCGTCTCCCGAACCAAAAAGTCCGCCCAGGCCGTCAAAGCAACAGCCAACAAATCGCAAGCCAACGGCGTACCAAACGGCTACCACCCCTCAGCCTACGAAGTCATGGCCTCAAGAATCGCCAACCGCGTCGCCGAGATGGCCGAAAATATTACCTTTGTCGAGCGCGAGAAGTACGTAGCTTCCCTTAGCCACAACACTTACCCACATCCTTCCCTTTACCAGAAATACTAACAGGGAATCAGACCCCAGCCCCAACAAACCCAAGCACCCACCGAATCCTCGCGCAAAAAGCCGCCGAGGAAACTCGAGATGCGGCTCCCCCAATCGGGCGCCTCACCCACCAACATCACCTTCTCGGCGCCGTTCCTCGACAACACCTTGTCCAAATTGCTTGCGCTCCAGAACCGCATGTTGGTTGTGAGTCAGGATATTGCGGCGGCGGAGGATGTGCCCGATAAGGTCAAGCATGAGCAGTTCAATCAGAGTGCCGAGTTGAGTCGCATCATTGCGTTGATTTGTGCTGAGAAGGCTAGACAGCAGGCATGATGCTGATGACGACGACGCAGTGAGAGAGGGGAGCGTGTGAGGAGCATGTAAGCTGGCGAGGTGGTGGCTGGGGTTCGCGTTGTGCGTAATTGTACGTTCTGTCAGGAGTGTTCTGGTAGGTTTGTTCTGTTAGGAGTTGTGAACCATCTTGTTACAAGTACTAGTTTTTTTTCTTGGATCGAAAGGATGATGGGGTACTCACTTGGATAGACAGAGGACTTGGGCACCTCAGGGGTACCTTCACGAACACATTTCAATACCGTCATCTGAAACCTTTGCTGCCAGATCATCAACGCTCAAGCCATGTGTGATAGGGGTAATAACAAGCGGTCTTCTTGAATCGTTCCTTTCCAATCACACCAGCCTGTTTGAATCAAGTAGACCACCCATTCATTTCGAGTGCTGCCTAACTACACCGTTCACTTGTTTTCAGCCCAACGGCTTATAATAAATACAGTCACTTACCATCACTCGATGCCCGAGAAACGCCTCGATAGCTACGATACCGTCTCTGCACCGCCTCCCTGATTGATCCTGAACCTCCTTGCCCTTGTCCCACGCTATGCCAACCAAAGAGATTTGTAGTTCATCCCCACGTCCTGGATCTTCTCCTCCAGCCCGGGCTCCCGTTGTGCTACTTGTTCATTCATCCTCCCTTTCGTGGTGCAATGGGTGTGGCAACAGGGGCACGGTTGCTGGGCCCTCCTGCACCACCTGCAGGCTTTCTCATCGAGTAAAACTTCTCGAGCACCTTCCTGACGTGATTAAGAGCATGATCTTTGCCCTTTGGCGCTTGGAGGCTGTCGACGGTGTACGGGGGGTTGATGATCACGGCATCAGCAGCAATGATCTGGGCATCGTTCCAGCGGGCTGGGAGTCTATTACGCAGAGTGATTAGCGGTCCGTCCCTTGTAAAGGTCTCGTCTTCGATTCCCAGCACAAGTTTCATTGGGTGGGGGGAAGGGGAAGCACAATGCAGGGTCAAAAACTCACGTCTTGGCCACGAAATCGAAGACGTCCTGCGCTTCTCGCGTGACGCCCTTTCCCTTCATCGCATCCTTCTTCTTCATTTCCCTGATGGTCTGCTCCTCCCTCGCCCTCAACGCATCCAGATCGACCTTGGAGATGCTCGGGAGCGCGCCATCGAAGCCTGGACCAGACTCGGCGACCCGTTCACTGGGGCCAATGAGCTCGAAGGAGATGATGTGCGCGAAAGGGATGATGTGGTAGTCCCCGGGTTGGGACGAGAGGGGCGCGGAAGGGTTCGGGGGAGGTGGGGCGGTGTTGATTGCTATTGCGTTCGTGACGTTGCAGGTGGTGAATAGGGTGCCTTCGAGGACGTTGTTGAAGGGGGCGCATGTAATCTTGATGCTGTTGTCGCCTTGTCAGTCAGGTCCTCTCTGGAACATGCGCACGGGTGGGGAGGAGGGCAAGGAGGGCGACTGAGACCTACCGTGCCCCAACGGCCTTGTACAAGGCCGAGTCTCCATCCATACTTGCGTCTTTGGCCGTGCCAACTTTTGGCGTTGCGATCTTCCCCGCGGTGCTCTGCCTGCGGCTATTGTCCGCCATTCTCACTTTGCGTCCTTCTCTTCTGCGTCGATCGCCTGCTGCCCCTGTGTGCTGCCCCGGGGACCTGGATTAGGGTGTTTGCTGTTGCTGGCGGCTGCCGTCAACTTTTACTCGGTTGATCTCGAAGCGCGCCAAAGACTCCCAGAAACCAAACGCCGGAGAGTCATGCAAGCAGAAAGAAGCCAAGCAAAGGAGCGACAAGAAGAAGATGGGAGAGCGCGCACGCGACGGGGATTGGAGGTGCGGAGGGCGCTGGTTGAGCCGTTGGTGGACGTTGGAGCTTGGTCGTCGGGGGTCTCCATGGCTGCTTCACAAGACACACTACGCTAGTACACTAGCGTGGCATTTGCCCTCGCCAACCAACGTCACCTCACCTCACGCGGTGCAGGCTGTTGCGGTAGGTTGAACTGGAAATAAAATGCTTTCCGGTATACTGTTAGGATTGCCAAAACCTTTTGATATCAAACTGAACAGTCGTGAAGATCCGGGCAGGATCATTTATCCGGAGCTGACTTCACTTCCACAGAGCACTTTCCAGTACGGGGTTGTTCAACTCAACATCAACTGCTCGATTTGCACTCTGGTTTATCCTATATATGCATACTTTTTCACATTTGGACTTACGACAACGCCTTGCCGCCGTCTAATCAAATTCGGCATTACCAACACCTTATGCGGTGTACGTCGAGGCCGAGATGTTTCCTCCCCGTCCAGTCCAGTTGACGTGGATGTCCTTGCCTTCGGGGTATTTCTCGCTGGCGTATTCGGGCTTGATCCTGAAGGTATGCGCACCGAAGTAATCACGCTGGGCTTGGAGCAAGTTGGCGGGAAGGTCCTTGGCGCGGTAACCGTCGTAGAAGCTAAGCGCAGTGCTGAAGGCGGGAAGAGGAATGCCCCAGAGAGCTCCCTTGGAGACAACGCTAGGTCATGTCAGCAATCGATGTTACGCGGGTAGATAGGGGATGGACATACTCTCTCCAGCCTGACTGGGCCTTGTGGATAGCCTTGTTGAAGAAGTCATCGAAGAGCAAGTTCTCGAGATCGGGGTTGGCACGGTATCTATCAAACGTCAGTCATGATTTCTATACGCGTGCTTCGAATTCTTACGCCTTGGTGATATCCTTGAGGAAAACAGAGCGGATAATGCAACCACCACGCCACATGAGCGCAATTTCGGGCTTGTTGAGCTTCCACTTGTACTCCTTGGCAGCCTAGAGTCGTGTTAGCGAAAGTGAAACAAATGGCACCGAAATAGCTTACGTTCTGGATCAGCATGAAACCCTGGGCGTAGGAGATGATCTTGGACGCGTAAAGAGCCTGCTCAAGGTTGTCGATGAACTGCTGCTTGTCTCCCGTAAAGCTGGGAGTAGGGCCATCGAGAACCTTGGCGGCACGGCCACGCTCCGCCTTGAGCGAACTCAGGCAACGCGCAAACACGGCCTCTCCAATAAGGGTGACAGGCATACCAAGGTCGAGGGCGTTAATGGCAGTCCATTTACCGGTTCCCTTCTGGCCAGCAGAATCCATGATCTTCTCCACAATGGCAGTACCATCTTCATCGTTCTTGTACATGATATCGCGGGTAATCTCGATCAGGAAAGAGTCGAGTACGCCGGTGTTCCACTTGGCTAGAACGTCACCGATCTCTTTGTCTGACAGTCCGAGACCGCGCTTCAAGATATCGTATGCCTGAAACTCGTCAGTGGACTAATCTAATACTACATGAGTACAAAAAGAACATACCTCGCAAATCAGCTGCATGTCACCATATTCAATACCATTGTGGACCATCTTGACGTAGTGACCAGAACCCTCGTCACCGACCCATTGGCAGCAGGGCTCTCCGTCAGACTTCGCCGAGATAGACTGGAGAACGTCCTGAAGAATGTCAGCACGGGATCTCGTCCGTGTCCCACAAGTCCTACCTTGATGTATGGCCATGCCTCCTCATTACCACCGGGCATGATGCTGGGGCCGTATCGGGCGCCCTCCTCACCACCGGACACACCGGAACCGACAAAGCGAATGCCTTTGGCAGAGAGGTATTTTGTGCGGCGGTTCGTGTCGGGGTAGTGAGAGTTACCACCATCAATGATGATGTCGCCCTCCTCGACACCTCCCTCGGTAAGAAGCATCTCGATGAAGTCGTCAACGGGCTTTCCGGCCATGACGAGCAACATCATCCTTCGGGGTTTCTTGAGCTTCGCGACGAACTCCTTGATAGAGTGTGCGCCAACAATGGACTTGCCCTTCGCCTCTGCCGTGGTGTTAGCTTCGTTTCAATGTGCTCCAAAGCCTGGGGGAGTCTACCATCGCCGAGGAAGCGGTCGACCTTTGCTACACTATAGCTACTGTCAGTTTACTGCCGGCTTCAGAGGGCCAGCATCTCTTACGTTCGGTTGTAGGCAACGACCTGCGTGGCTGTAAGCTTCTCATTTTAGACAACACTTGGGGGAGATTGCATACTGTGAATCCGTGGTCGGCACTGCGTTCAGTTAGCGGTGCTTATGAGAACAGCTTGCGGGCTGGGTAGCGGCTTACGCATTGAGGATCAAGTTCTGTCCCATGACCTGGACATTACTAGTAAGTAGCTGCTCTGCCGCGGTGGAGTTCTCGCCGGTAGAGGTAGCTTACAGCAAGGCCGATGAGGCCGAAATCTCCAACGGCTTCAGTCATGATGGCGGTGTTGAGAGGTTGCGTCTATGTGAAGTCAGAGGTGGGGTGGCGGGGTAGTGCGGCGTGGGTGGCAGCACGGCGGGAGCAGTGGGTGCAATGGCGGCGTGCGGGAGGGGTATGGGAGAGGGAGCAGGGAGAGACGCACGTTGGGGGGTAGGTATCAGCTAAGTACGATTCCTGTCAGTCCGACCGGAAGAGTTTGGAGGTGGGTAGCGTCTGCGAGAGCGGGGCAATCTCAATTAGAGGGCGCCGGCCATGGCTGGGAGACGCAGCGCGTTCCATAATAATGATCCCTACAGGTTCTTTCTAATCCCAATCCCACGCCGCGCCTCACCCACGGAGAATGGGCTTCGGCCGCGGTGTTAGCGCCCAAGCAGTGCATCTTTGCGCTGGTGCAGTACTAAAGCGTGTCCCGGACGTCTCATTCTTGCAGTATTGCTTTTCGGGGAACCAGCAGCTCCGTCTGCAGCCCGCGGAAAATGGCGCTTTCACTGGTGATTCCCGTCGCCAGAACCCATAGGGCTTGCATGTCACGGTGCCGCTGCCGTTGGCCACAACTGCAGGCCCGCCCTGGAGTGCCCCTCCAAACCCCTCGCGCAGTGGCAGTGCGCGCCAAGCCAGCACGTGACCGCATCGGCGTCTGCAGCCTGCCCAGCTTGCGGCTTTCCGGAGGTGCTGGGTATTCTGTCGTCGGCCACCCACAAGCCCTTCCACCCACTCCGCCCAACAAATCCACGACAAATCGGCCATCTGCGCGCGCGAAGCCACTAGGGAATTGCCTCTTCCGCGGCCCGCGCAGCCCTTCCAGAGCCCGACGCACGGCGCGAGCCTCTATTTGCGACTTCTGGCACTTTTTGCCGCCATCTGCACGACTTGGCAACCCCAGTCGCAGGTCGCAGGTCGCAGACGTCAGTCAGCGTGGTCAGCGTTTTGTCACCGGTCGCTAGGCCCCTACTACCACGCGAGAATCAGAGGCTCTACGCGTCTGCAAACACACGACCCATTGCCATCGCCGAGATCACCTCCGCCGCACCCACCTTACTCACTGATTGCTAAGGCGAGAATCACCGACATGTCCAGCAGCTACAATGACGCCTACGCTGCGGCGCATCCTCTGCCTGCGCGCCCGCCGAAGACGACGCAGCCGGCGTATCCTGCCTACCCAGCCCAGGCTGGCATGGCTCCGGCTACCAGCTATTCATACCCCAGCGCGTCCATGTTCACCGGCCAACAGCCGTCGTACCCGTCCATGGGCATGTCTGAAGAGGATGCGCGCATCGCTCAGTGGAACAGCGCCTACGTGAGCGACAACCACACGAAGAAGACCGGCGCAAATGATCAGACAAAGACCGATGTAGCTGACTCCCAGAACTTCCAGACACCAGCTGCCGCTGTCAAGTCTTCCCAGCAGAACAAGAAGGACCAGAAGCCCAAGACAGTGATTCGCGAGGGCGGAGGCAAGAAGTGGGAGGATCCATCTCTGCTCGAATGGAACATCGATCACCCCCGCCTGTTCATCGGCAATCTCGCGGGTGAAGTCACCGACGACTCGCTCTTCAAGGCATTCTCTAAATACGAGTCCGTCTCCAAGGCGCGCGTCATCCGCGACAAGACCACAACCAAGTCCAAGGGCTACGGCTTTGTGAGTTTTGCGAATTCGGACGAGTACTTCAGCGCCTACAAGGAGATGCAAGGCCAGTACATCGGCAGTCACCCCGTCCGCATCGACCGAGCAGCAGCCTTCACCGCAACGGCCAAGAAGAACCCCAACCACCAAAAGGGCAAGGGCAAGGGTCGCTACGACAAAAAACAGCAAGTCGCTGCGGGCCCCATCGAGCACAACGGGATCCAGAAGCCCAAGGGCAAATCCAAGCAGAAGACGAATTTCCTGGGTTGAGCCTTTGGCTACCCCTGCCCAAGGTCCATTCCAGTGGCTCCCTGAGGTGGTGACATATCATATCGGGTCGTAAGTTCCTATAACCGAGTACTGATGGCGATTGCGGTGTGGGGTAATGTCGGCGAACATGCCACACATCAGCAATTCTTTCAATGGTGCAGTCTGCTGACACTGAGCTTCCCACGGGCAGTCTTCCTGAGGCAAAAGGACATAGCACCACTCATGGTCGATTATCCTTGCATTGAGATAAACGCCTGGACAAACCATCTTTGGATACCGATATTCTCCCCCCTGTTTCGTTCCCTTAATGGCTATATACCCCTTTGAAGATGTTCGGCCATGCTGGCATCATGTTTCCTAGAAAGGTAAACAGGCGGGATGCATTCGTAGGTTTTACTACGGCATAGGAGGGAGTTGGCGGTGTCCATCATGTGTGTTCATAGCAGACTCGAACTAAGATACCTTTCAAATTCTTCTGCTGAAAGCTCCAGTGAATATGGGATCACGTGATTACTGTTGTGTTGTGCTAACTCCATTGGTGTTAACCTGCTCCGTTGCCAAGACACTTTTCGCGCTCCATCGCGTCTCCAGAGTTCGAACTGTCTACCACAACGACAACCAACCCAGGCCCCCACCAACTCCCGCTTGCGATTTCACGTCGCATACCGCCCGCTACGATGTATGCGATGAATCAGAGCCACCCGGCGATACACGATCCCAGTGCGCTGGTCCCCGCGCAATTGGTGAGTCTCGACAGCACTTCAACTGCAGCACAATCGCAACTGACCTCCGTAGCTTTCGCATGTCCATCTGGTGTCCACATTCCGATATCCCATTCACCCTTCGCTCCAGCCCGCTGCTGCCCTGGAGTATCTCATCAAAGGTCCCCAGATCGTCAACGACACCCAACCCGTCGCATGGACGTACTTCGCATCACCGCCCCCCGACGGCACGATTCTTCTGACGTGGCAGCCGCCACGCGCCGGAACATCATTCGCATCCGACGGCCTCGTGTGGGCCGACCCTGAGATGGTCTACGATATGAACATTCGAGGCTATGTAAGCGCACCTCATCTATCCACGCGCGCGCGCAATCTGACACATTGTAGAATATCCAGGTGTTTGTCCACAAATGCGGCTATGTGTATCCCACCGAATCCGTAGCAGCACACCAGCGTTGTCGCTATCGAATTGCGGGCGGGCCAGGACACTTCGATCCGAATCTCTGGCTGGTGCATTACTCAGCCTCAGATCAACAAAACAGAATACACTCGAACCAGATACCGATTCCGCGAGAAGTCGCACAAATCCTACAGCACCGCGCCCACCTCCAAGCTGCTGGACCCCTGATGCGCAAAGAGTTTATGCTCAAGGATACCGCCAATTGGCCGCGAGTCGAGTTCGGCCAGAACAATCCCATGATGAGAGCCAATCAGCCACAGCAGTACAACCGAGTCCCATTCCAGGGTATCCAACAGCCCCCTAACAAGAAGCCGCGGCCGAACCCGCAACCTTCACGCGCCGCAGCAATCCTGGACTCGGGTCTTGAAGAAGAGGAAAACTCCACGCAGGACAACTTCGATTTCTTGACCCCTCGCGACATTAGTCTTTCCCGATACCAACAACATCACGAATGGATGGAGGAGATCTTTTCATCGCCTTACGGGATCAATAGAATCCTACCCGTTGACCTCGGTCTAGGACTTATGGGAGAGCTCGCACCCCTTACAGAAGGACTTCTAGATACGCCTGCCGGGGAGCACCCTTTGATAGCTGGAGAGGAACCAAAGAAAGACGTCGAAGGGTATTCTGTCAAGAGTCAAAGCAGATTATCCCCCGAACAATTGAAAGAATTTGAAACGCGAGTGGCCGATTATACAGCGAAAGAAGAAGCAGAGTTGGAGAAAATGCGGGCAGTGCATGCGAAGAAGATTGCGGCCTTGAAACGTTCGCGAACATATATCAAAGCAGAGCGGAGGCTCCGGGAAGCTCCACGTCACGAAAACCCAGATTCTCCCGTTGTTGAAGATGATGCGCCCGATGTATTGGATGCAGTTGTTGGGGAGCTTGAGAAGTCGCTCGGCATCGAATTTGAGTCGCAGAAAAATGTATCATGTATTGAAAAAGGAGGTTTCATTGCCGCACAACAAATTGTCCAAAAAGCTCAGCAGTCGAACGGTTCCGGGCAGACTATCACTGATGGAAACGCCAATGCTCTTGCTATGGAGGATGCGATGGATGTGGAAAATAGTGCTGCAGGGTTGCTTGACCAATATGGCTCGACGCCATTGACTGGGACGCCAAGTGGGAATATCTCTGTGCCCCAGGTCTCTCAGCCACAGAGCCAGTCCCAATCTGCTGTGGCAACACCAAATATTCCAATAGGTGATTCGACTCATGCCGCTATCCCAACAACGGACAACTCGAACGATCTACTCGATCTGGACGTCGAGATGTCTGGAATGACCAACACAGACGGCAAGGGTGGTGAGGGTGATTGGGTCCTAGTAGATCAACCACAAGGTGCTGGCCAACCGCCTAGTAACAATCAACAAGCCTCCACGAGCGTAGGCGCTTCTGGGTCTATCCAGTTACCGCCTTCTTCCACAGATGCAGAAGCGTCGGCCGGCATGTTTGATACTCCAGACTTTGTCAACTTCGACAATCTGGATACAGCAGGGGATGCTTTGGCAGACTACACCAACGTCGACGACACCATGGGCCTTGACTTGGTTGACGATTCGGCCTTCGGAGACGCTTTCCATGGGACCGAGATGCATGGTGGCGACACCGAAGGAGACACTGCTTGAGCATGTCATCACACTGCGAGTTGGTAGCACAAGCTTTTCAAATCTTCTGGATCCAGTGTGGTGTTAGGTGTTGGTTGGTTTTTGATGGAGCATATTCAGTGCTCAAGTGTTATATTAGTACAAGTGATGGTTCAAGGCTTCGGGGAGGCGGTCAAGCAGGTGACATGGCGTTATAGCTGTTGAGCGCTTCATTTGCTCACCTCTACAGGCTATTTTCAAGGTCTGCTGTACTCACAAATTACATTTTCTTCGTGACTTTTGGTTCACTTTCCTTCATGTCAACTCCCGATGTGCAGCACACTGGATTTTCTCCCGTTCATACTACCTCTTCTCACCTCCGGACGAGCACGGCGAATGACCGAGCCCGACCGGTACGGGATGCGCCACATCGCCGAGTAGCTTTGTTTGTTCACTAACGATGTAAGTGACATTGTAATTGCTGTCCCGCACGTGGCAATATGGTGTCTCGCTTTCCTACGATTGTAAGATACTAGCTTGGTACGTTCCCATCGTTCGGAGGTTCTCCGACACCAAACATTCATATGTTATGATTCTCGTATGAGTTTTCCAGTCGGTCGCGAGGTTACATGTCTATGTCTCTGCACGGATCAGGGCAGACGTCTTGTAACGTCGTCTGCATGGCGTTTTGGCACGACGCGTGCGGTGAGCTAGGGGCTGTGGGCTGTGGGCTGTTGTGATACCTACATGAAGAAATTGGATGGATGTGAAGTCAACATTGGGTACTTTTGCGAATATCTCGACAATCAGATGCGTTACAAACGTCCTTCTCAAGGCTGCTTGCTGACGATTGTTCAGAAAATGTCACTTCCACTCATGTCCAAGAAACCAATCAAACCATTGTCAGGGACATTCTCGTCCGAAACCACAATGTTACACAACTGCGAATCTCAACCAGCAACACCTCGTACAACAGAACCAAGGATTGACTTCTCCCGGTGCTTCTTTCGACAGTATTTCGTCACTACTGTCAGACACCTGTCACACTGGCCGATAGCCAAATCGGACCATGTTTGAGTCACACTACATAACACCCAGCCTCTCTATGCAAGACATCTTACCGACCCAACCACCCGACAGGTCTCTCAACGGCTAGGATGCACATATGTCGTGCACCTAAACATAGCTACCCATGTGCAGCGGTTGATCAGTCAATGGTATGATCCCGAGAAGGCTGGTGTTCGACAATGGGCGGCTTCGAGGGCATCAGCGTCTATCCATCCTCCAAGTCGTTTGAGTTCCGGAAAACTACCTTGGACCCCTGGTCTGTTGCCCTGGGCTCGGATTTGCTTGTGCTCTGAATGTCGGTAAGTAGCGTGTATTTCATTCGTGGTTGCCCGCATCACGAGCGTGGAGCTGGAGCTTCTTCACTCCACTACCACGTTTTGTCTCTGGACGTTCGTGCTTATATTGACCCTTTATTTCCTGTGCCATATCCGATTCACTGATTTTCAATTTACTTGTTCAATTCCTAGTACTTACAAGTCCAACAGTTGCTGTACGTTGTTCGTGAGCCTTCATACCCACATTCCACGGGAACCCCAGCGCCATGATGTGGAGACCATGCGTGGGAACACTCAAGCTCCTTCTCGTCATCGACCTCTTATCTACCAACACACACTGTACTCCAGTCTCAACTCGAAGACGGAATCGGCGGGCAGACCTCTCCACCTCAATTCTTGATTCACAACAAGGGGGCTACTTCTCGGTGCTTGGAATCGGTGGGTTAGGAGATAGTACAGTGCACCCACGACGAGAGATAAGAGTGCTACAAAGAGAGGATCCGGACCAGTGGAATATGTACCTGCTGGGGTTGAGGAAGTTGCAGAGCAAAGGTCAGGGTGAGAAGTTGGGGTGGTATCAACTTGCTGGTAAGCGTTCATCAATGCACCACGACCCCTGATACCTCAACTCAAAATAAATATGGCCACACATGTCCCGGTGCACAAATTGCAGGCTCCTTGAGTGCAATCAGCTAACAGTATCATTATAGGAATACATGGTCGGCCATTCATCCCATGGGATGGCGTCAATCAAGATGGTGGTGGTGGTAATGGCTATTGCTCACATGGGTCAAATATATTTCCCACGTGGCATCGACCATACCTTGCATTGTTTGAGGTAATACTCGGACTCCTTTTTTTGCAGAATCCTGACTAACTCAAGTGAAGGAGGTACTCTATCTGAATTGCCGCCAGGCCATCTCAGAGTTCCCAGCTGGTGCTTATAAAGATCGACTCATTGCAGCTCTTTCAACTTTCCGGATACCATATTGGGATTGGGCGGCAATTCCTCCATCTGGCCAAGGCAACCTACCTTGGAGCGTACAGAGACCCACTATTGAGGTTACTCTTCCGAATGGCACAACCACAATCAGAAACCCTCTCTATTCGTACGTTTTTCAGAACGTGAATCATGCCGACATTGTGAGTCTCTCGTCGCCCCTCAATCCATGACGCATTCCTCATACATATAGGTGGATTCCCCTTACAACATGTATAACCAAACTATGCGAGATGCGACCTCCAAGTCAGGGGATGCAGTGAGCCAGAATGACAAGGTAGCCCTGAAGATGGACGAGATTCGACCCAACATGCAGTCTCGGGTCTACAACATTCTAGCCATGCAGAAAGACTACTTGAAGATGAGCAACGACGTGACTTCATGGGACAGCTTGGAGGCTACCCATAACACAATTCACACAAGTTGTGGGGGGCATATGGACCAACCAGCATACTCCGCTTTTGATCCGCTATTCTGGTTACACCATACGTGAGTAGTATCTGCGATGTTCATCGCTCATTGTGACTGATAGAGAATCAGCAATGTGGATCGTGTGTTTACCATCTGGCAAGCGCTCAATCCGGATGTCTACGTGGAGCCTATGCTGAACCCCTTCTCCACGTTCACAAGGCAAGGTGGTCATACTGCAGATGCGAACACGCGTAAGTCACACTTCTCTCTTTCTCAAATACTCACTAAAACACCGTAGCATTACACCCCTTCCACCGCAACGATGGAGGCGAATTCTGGACATCGGAAGGCGTCCGCTCAACCACCACCTTCGCGTACACCTATCCCGATCTCGCAGACCTCGACCCCAAGAACACCACCCCTCTAGTCCGCCGGGTGAACGAGCTCTACGGCCCCGAAGCGCACTCCCTTTTCAAACGCGACGTCACTGTTGCCGATGATCTCACCAAACGCTCTAACCCTACTCCTCTCAAATCTCGTGCTGTGGCCGGTGCCCCATCGTTCTCCGGCCTACGCCAATACATTGCCAGCATCAAAGTGCAAAAGTTTAGTAAACACGGATCTTTCAATATCCACGTCTTTCTGGGTGACGCTCCAGGACCAGACCCCGGCCAATGGTCCAGTGAAGAGTCGTGGATTGGAATGACAGGTATATTCGCCGCGACTCCTGGCGGTGTTGAAAATACGCATGCCAAAAACTCAGGGATTGAGGCGAACGGTGCAGTGCCGCTTACAGCGGCACTTGAGGCTAAGATTCGGAGTAAGGAGTTGAGGGATATGAGGGAGGGAATTGTAGAGGGATATCTAAGGGCGAATTTGAGGTGGAGGGTTGCGAAGGTATGTCGCGGTTCTTGCATCTCCACTGCTTGCATCTTTTAGTCAATGTTATGAAATGTTTGCTAACTTATGCATATCAGACGAACAACGAACAAATCGATGTGGAGGATACACCAGGCTTCCAGATTTCGGTTGTATGGTCTGAAGTCGTACCAGCGACATCGAAAGATGAGTTTCCACAAGTGGTGGGTGAGTATGGGACTTTGGTCGACGCGACGGATGGAAGGCCCGGAGGGTTTTCACGGGATAGTGTTTTGTTTCATTTGGGGGAAGAAGGGAATGAGTGAGCTCAAAATGAGAGTGGCAGGAAAGTGGACTGGATAGAATTCAGAATTCAAGTATGTAAGTTTGGGCCAAGGAGTAATGGGCGTTGAGTCAAATGGCTATTTCCTACACAAATGTATATTCCATATTAAAACTGATGATATTGAGATTCCCTTAGTGCCTTCACACATACCACCTTACAACTATATTACAAACATCAGATTGATGCATCAGTAAGGCCCCCATGGAAAACTGACAAATGAGTGAGATGTTGACGAACAAGGCCTCTCGAATAGTCAGGTCTTCCAATATCAGGCCTTCTTTCCTTTCTTCCCCTTCTTTCCACCCCCTAAAATCCTCGCCATCCCAACAACCGCCTCCCCACAAACCCCCATCCACTTAACATCCTCCCTCCTCTCCTTCCACTCCCCCACCGTCTCATCCCTCCCCTGCACCACCTCCACTCTACAAGCGAGGCAGCGGCTTGCATCAACCTTCCGCGCAGTCTGCTTTACCAATCGCTTCAACGGATATGTAACTTGCGGTCGCTTCTCTATCAACTCAGCTGCTTGAAGACCACAATGCGCCTTGTATTTGATGTCGAAAATGTCTTGAGTGTTGGGGAGAGAGGCATGGCAGATGGGACAATGGGCGTCGTGGACGTTGATGGATGCTTCGGCGCGGGTGGAGATGGATTCTACGTGCTGTTTGAGTTTTCGTTGGGCGTATGCGCGGAAGAGGACAAATAGGATCGGCAACATGGTTGTTTCGTATCTTCTTCTGATCCGCGAGTTGTGATTTGTGGTGATACGGAAGTGCTATGAGGGAAAATAGATGCAAATTGTTTGGCTTTGGGCCCCTTTTGGTGGCTTTGTTCGTCAGTGTTGGATCTTTGAGATGCGGTAGGTTCTTTGTTGAGAAGTTGGGCCAGTTCCTCACTATTGCCCAGTCGTGGGCAGTAATTAATAAGGTCTTTGTTCAGATGTGAGTCGCTAGTGGGAATTCAGTATGTGTAGTTGTGTCCTTGTGCTCGTTCGTAACCCGCCAATTTCTTGTATCGAAGTATTGATTGTTGTAGTAGAGGATACTTGCGGAGGTTCTGTAACAAGCGCACATATATTGAGTATGATTATTCACATATGACTGACACTAAGCATGACTAGTAGAAAGCAGACCGAACAACAAATGACCTCGTAGAGTCAGGGTTGCAAATGAGGCTTGTCACAAATGGTGGGAGTCACGGTCAAGTCACGAATGAGCATATGGATTCTTCTTCTAAAGAAAGATCTTAGATTGAACATTAGGATCTATGAGAAATGAGAAGTGCAAAGAAGATATCGTTTGTATGTGAAGATAGTTTGCTCGACTCCGACTCAAGATTTTCTCAACCTGTATAGGTAGGTAACTACACCTTGGAATTTGTACCGCAGGTCTCACAATCTGAATGACAATGAGGAATAAGATGTTGAAGCAATATCTATACTAGGGTCTTATGCGAATTGTAAAGTAATGGTTGCAAGAATATAAGTTTGAATTGTTATTAGCTTGCGGGTCGTCTGGGTCGGGTCTCTAGGGACATCTAGAGCGATCCCGAGAGTGAAAGGCAAGTAACCTGGTCCATATGATAGTCCAACAAGGTTATCCTATACGTTTCGCATGTCACTCATACGCTACAGAGATTATTCATATCCTGACTAAGGACATTGTCAACGGAATGCACAGATATCGGTTTTCACTCGGTATTTAGATGCATCGTTGTCAGAGACACGAGGAAGACGACCAAAACCTGAACCAGGGCTTGCATCATATGGCCCATTGTATAGAGCTAGCTTCATTGAACTCTATACATATGCAGGGTGTCGCTGTCATACAACGTCCCGTGGTCCGGTTCCGCTTCGTGCCCTTCACCCTTCCGACCTATATACCAGGATGAGCGATTATATGTCCGGACTTTCAAGATAGGAAAATCTCTTTCATATTGGGATATCCAAGCTTGCTTGCAGCCAACAAGCGTGGTAACCGCGCTTGCTCTTGAACCGTTTGCAGTAGCGGCATGAGGGTATCGATCATGCAATAATGGAATTATATCTCCTCTTTTTGAACATATTTCACCCATGGTGCTATATGGATCGCATATATAGCATACATCTGATAGTTCAATCGAAGCATAACACTGAGATATTGCAGGTGGGATCCGGTTGTTGTCGTATCGACCAAGTACCTCAGTATTGGGATCCATCATTCGGTCGTATCCCTATGAGCATATAACTGCCGAACGCCATTCGGCACATGACTGCAATACTTGCCAGATACATAGCTTTGCTCCATGAACTGTATTTTGTGGGGTTAGCCCTGGAAACACCATAGTTTTCGTGAAACTTCTGTCACAGAGCTCATCAAGGTATGGAGAAGTGTCAGCGTTCTTCACAATGTCTTCTCACCGGGCATCTCCGTTCATTCCAAGCGCCATTACCGAGAAAATGCAACAACAGACTGTTCAATTCCCGCGTGCGTGTGTCCGACAAAGGCAAAACGGAGGACAGAACGGAGGACGCTTATTCTAGCCTAGCGTGTAACCGTCAGACGGTGAATTGCGGGGAAGCTAGAAACGCACTGCACTTCTGAAATTCCCCTGCAGCTCTTTCCGTACCCTGTCATCCTAAATTGGTTGCCTTTTCTGGGGAATACCTGCTCGCTTCCATGGTTGAAAAGCTCTGTGTCACCAAGAGCGCAACTTTGACCACCGCTTCTTTTGACGTGCCCTGTTCATTCTTAAGATCTTCAAATATCCAATTGTGTTGGCAAGAAAAGTTTTCTTGATGAACGAGGCCGCGAATTTGTTCGATTCAGCGAGAGTTCGCCCCACACTGCGATGCCACTCAGCCGTCGCAATCAGGGTGACTGCGTCGGCTCCGAGGTTCCAACAGGTTGGATAAATTCGCAACTCCTCCATTTCTTGGCTGTAGGCGCTGCAGCACTCGATACAGGTGTCCCATTTCGGCCTACTTCGAGGCAGAATCCCTGGTCATCGTTGCGTACACTCACCGCCAGACAGGTTCAATCAAACTCCCACCTTTCCGTAATTATTGGCGGAAGATCCTTCTCGTCAACGTATGCTGGGACTGTGTAATATGCGATGCCATCTGATCGAGGCCCGCCTATTTCTATTGGCCTCTTGAATCATATTATCGATGCCGTTCATATGATCCGAGGTAGGGGTCGTCACCTGTTCTACCGGATTTTCGGTCGATACGTTGCACGGATGGGGAAGCTCCCGCAATCAACCTTGACCTTGAGACACGTTGCATATGAGCAAGGAGGATTATCAAGCAACACTGGTTCAAGTGGAGGATCTCCATAGTGCTTGGCTCGACCGTTTTGCCGCCATACAACCTAAGCGGACAGACTCAGGCTGGATCACACGACCTCAACCCTACAAGTTCAGTAACCAGTGTAACCCGTTTTGCCTGTTGAGGACAGTGTAGCAGTGCAAGTTTTGTTTAGGATATCAGCTCGCCTCATTGGGGTAGTTCTTGGCTCTGTATGTGGTTTCTCGCAACTACTTCGGTCGAACCTTCAAACACCGCTTCACCCACATGATACGACACCCGCCCCTGCATGCTTATATTTAACAATCCTCTGCCGTCCTAACTAGGTAATCACACCGTATCTGGCTAGACGTTCTGAATGAAGAATCTCCTGCCACACGATAAAGGTTGCATCGAAAAACCTAACACGGACCTAACCTTAATCGAACTGCATGATACGTAAATCCAGGACCTATATTTCGGATGATATACCCGGCGACCGAGTCGCAGCAGGAAGAATTCGGTTTAGCAATCTATTAACCAGGCTCTTGCCGAGAAGTTAGTTGTGCCAGTGGCGTCCAGGACCCTTGACCATCCGCACCACGCGTGCAGATCCACCATCAGGGAACCTGCCAAACGCACCCTGCCAATCCTGAGAACTTGCAAGGAAAAAGCGAGTAGTTTGTGTGAACTGTAGATCCATTGATTCGAGGGCATCCCGTCATTAAAAATACGCAACCATACGGGGGTCTGGAACGCTCAACGCCGAGCAAGCAGTTTGCCCGGTATAAGGTCAGAATCCTATGCTTTGTGTGCACAACGACTTCACCATCCGAACGTCTCTACCATTTCATTGCGAATATTGTTCAATATGGGGGGTGATTTTCCTAATCTTTCTGCGGAGACGATGGCGCAGTGGCCGAGCCCGAACACAACGGACCCGATTACAAGAGGCTGGTTGCCACCATACGCGATTTCACTGGCAGCTTTATCGACAGTGGCTGTATTTGCTCGATTATGGTCACAGCTGAGGAAGACTGCGGATGGGCTTCGTTTGGATGACTGGCTGGCTTTTGTTGCTTGGGTATGCAATCGCTGCGTTGACTATATGCGTTCACTGACCCTGTGTACAGATTTTTGCCATATCTTTCACGGTGGTATGCATGACTGGTGAGTGCCCTAAAGGGTTCATGGTCTTAGGATGGTACTAAGAAGACCTCTAGGAATATTCGCATATGGATTTGATAGACACATGTGGGACGTTCCGAGCGAATACCATAGTAGAGCTGCCTTGGTTCGATGACCTTTCTCTTATGATATTTTTTTTAGCTAACACTGGTACAGACACAATGGCTCAGCGAAGGGGCGTTCATACTCAGCGCATGCCTCACAAAGATTTCCATACTCTGTTTTTTTCGCAGACTAGACCCACCCTGCCCCTCTGGTCTGAGACGGCTCATATACTTCTTCATTGCACTTACAGTGGGCTCATCTGTAGCTTGCTTACTGGCACAAATACTGGTGTGCCGCCCGACCTCAGACTATTGGAGGATCCCGACACTACTCGAGGACCGTGAGCGGTCTTGTGAGAGCCAACAGATCTACTACCCCTTTCAGGGGTCCTTAGATTGCATCTCAACTCTGTACTCGATAGTGATCCCTATATTGGTCCTGAGAAATCTTCCAATGTCTGAGAACCAAAGGCGGGGACTGCGAGCGGTCTGCGTCCTGGGACTGGTGTAAGTTGGCTGCTGATGCAAATGAAGAAGTTCCTAACTCCAAACAGGGTGTTGGCGGCCGCGATCACTCGGACAATCTTTCTTTCTATTCTGGCTTCTAGTTCGAATGGAGACGCAACATGGAACAGCTTCAACGTCTTCGTCTACGCGCAGATTGAGTGTCACCTATCCCTCATCTGCGCCTCGGTTCCCTTCTTACACCGCTACTTCCTCCAATATCCACGAGTCCCAATCGTCTACTCTGCACCACAAGGGAAGAACAGAAGCGACTCCGTGGTTTCTAGGGTTAGTAGCTCGCTATCGGGGCAGATCAAACGGTCCCTTCACTTGGGCCGCAAGCAGACTCAACAACAGGCTGAAATATCGAGACCTCAAGCGGTAGAAATACCGGAGTGGGAGTTTCAAGCCTTAGAGTCGCCTCGTGCAGCTAGGTTTCCCGTGAACGGTGAAGAATACGACAGGTATGTTGCAGGACGGTACGGGCCTCCTGCGCCACCGAAGGACAGCAGAACGCTTTTCGAGCAATACCGCCGGGAGCATGGGGAGATGGTGTAGGGGAAGAGGCGGCGATTGCACAGCCGTTGGTGACTGGCGGGCATGGAAATAGACAAGCTCCCACACAATCCAGACAATCTCTCCCTCCAAGCATGGTCTCGAGCGTTTCCGATCGACAGGAGGCCCCAACGGTCCCGTTGTGCGCCGGTTGGTGAAGTGTTTTGCAGTTTCGAATTGACGTGACGTGTGATTTCCCTGCATGCCACCCGCACGCCATGTGGGCAAGGTGACACAAGCCTAAGGCACAACATGAGAAGGTGGTCAATCTGGATTTGGGACGGGGTTGTGGTTGAGGTCGAGCACGAGCATTCATCCTAGTGGTCGGCTAAACATGAGGCTGCAGATGTCACGCATGGGCGACGGCACGCTTGCCCTCGTGGGGCGTAGCGGGACGGAGGTGCCAAGGCGGCCCCTGCCCTGAGAGCCATGCCAGGAATGTTCGTAAACGCAGTCCGACCTCGACCGTCACTCACATACAAGTTTGCGCCTCGTCGCACCCCAGAGGCCAGGCCGAACCGCAACCATGGTGCTCTCGTTTATTCTCATCCAGAATCGCCAGTACGTATTGCGCTGCTGTCAGCTTTGCGCCATCACAGGAGCCCCGGACTGACCGCCAGCGTGCCAGAGGAAAGACGCGGTTGGCGAAGTGGTATGCGCCTTATAGCGTAAGTCACACCTAGATCGGAGGCTGCATGTGCCTGCAGAATCACACACTAATCCGTGCACAGGACGAAGAGAAGGTCAAGCTAAAGGGGGAGGTACGCTATCCCATCCTCTCTACCGTCCCCGCCGTCCTCCGTACCCCTCCACCCCCCTCTACCCCTTTCTCGAAGATTAGGAAGCCCAACACGCACAAGCCCGACTTGCACATGGCACACACATACACACACACACAACTACACGTACATGCAATAGCGTAGATCCTATTTAACCAACCGATCACATCTGCAGGTACACCGTCTCATTGCTCCCCGCGACCAGAAACACCAGTCCAATTTCGTTGAGTTTCGAAACATGTCCAAAATAGTATATCGGCGGTATGCAGGGCTGTTCTTCTGCGCATGCGTCGATACGAACGATAACGAGCTTGCGTATCTGGAGGCGATACACTTCTTCGTCGAGGTGCTGGATGCTTTCTTCGGCAATGTGTGCGAGCTGGATCTGGTGTTTAATTTCTACAAGGTGGGTGGCATAGAGGGCCAATGGTGTAGAGAAGGAGTGACTAATGGGGCATGCATAGGTGTATGCGATCTTAGATGAAGTCTTCCTCGCGGGGGAAATTGAGGAGACGAGTAAGCAGGTGGTGTTGACGAGGTTGGCACATTTGGATAAGCTAGAGTAAGGGCCTACTATCCCAGGGAAATACATCACATCAAAGACTTATACTCGACGGGTATGAGCGTCCAATACAGCATGGCCCAGTTCGATAGGACTGAGAACGGCATTGCCGAAGAGAGGGTGGACGCACGAGGTAGATCTTGTGTGTCTTATACATACCCCTATCGAAGATGTCCGTGGTCGATGTAGGAAGAATATACACTGGAGGATTCAAGGGCCAGTGCAGGCCATAGACAAACCACCTTGGTTACATGGATAATCAAAGGGTGTATGCTGCTTCAGTCTTTGATGGACTGGGCATATAAGCCTGAGTTCGAGAAAGCCTTGCAAGCCTATGCGGTCAATTCCTTCACTTCCAATTCGCTCGATGCCGTCATGAGAGATGCTCTTCCAAGGGCGCAGTAAAGATGAGCATGTTTGTGACCTACGCAATGGATCCATGTGCACATTTTTGCATGATTGTTCAGATGTAGAAAATATACATCTATCAAACAGGGGCCATGAAGCGCAAAAGACAGGTTTCCTAGATATTTGTATGGCTTCCCGTATTCGGTAGCTATTTGTGTTGGTGCAACTCTCCAAGGGGCTATCCTGGGAGTGGTGGTGGAGTCTGGACCTGGACCACCTGGGCAAGACTGGGACTGAGTGGACCCAGCAAGCGTTCAGCCACAGCTCAAGCCACACGCCGCGTGTGGGCAACTTCGAGCTCACGATATTGTTGACACCTTTCAAAATCCCCTTGCAAGCAACTCACTCTGCGCGCCTGCACCGACACGCAGCCGCTATCATGTGGTTGCCATAGATCTTGCTCTCCATATCTCCATTCACACTGCACGCTGCACGCTGCACGCCCTCGTAGACGCTGCACGCCTCGACCGCGACCGTGAATGTCCCCGCCCGCCGCAGCCATGTCTGAATTCTCCATGTACCGTGCGACTCCCCCAGGTACCCCGGGTTCGCCCTTCGGCTCGGGTGTGGCGAAGCGGAAGGACGACAACAAACTCAGACCTGCAGTCGCAGCCAGTCCCGCAGGCTATCAGCAGATGGGCAGTCCCGCGTTCGCAACCGGCCCAAATCAGAACCCGCCACCCACCGAAGAGCAAGGCTATTTCCCACCACAGCCGCCTATTCAGCAGTCCGAGCAGGATATGAACAACTTGACGTCGCAAATGGGTGCGGTGGGGTTGGGCGTGGACCACCAAGCACCACACCACCGGAAAAAGAAGGACAGACATGCATACCACAACATCGAGGGCCCAGGAGGGAGCTCACAGGCGTTCAATGGCGTACCTCAGCGAGGCGATGCCACACAATTCCTCAATCAGAACACCCCCACACCCGGTGGAGCGCAATGGACGAGTCCCCAAATCACCCCCGCAATGTCCCAGTTTCCCGCGGCGGCGCCCACCTTTAGTCCCGCGAATGCTGCATCGCCTATGCAATATGCCGCCCGAACAGGAGAGCCTCAGGGCGGAGCTGCCACTACAATGAACCAAGGCCGTGTGGACCCGGAGCAGATCCCCAGCGTTCCCCGATCTCGAGACGCCCCCGCGGCATACTACCTCGAACATGTATATCCGACAATGGAACATCATCTCCCTCCCCCAGCCCTCACGCCATTTGTTGCATTCGATCAGGGGAACGCCTCGCCAAAGTTTGCGAGGCTCACCTTGAACAATATCCCCGCTTCCGCCGACGCGCTAGCATCCACACATCTACCTCTTGGCCTCATTCTCCAACCTCTTGCCCCGCAACAAGAAGGAGAGCAGCCAATTCCAGTCTTGGACTTTGGCGAAACAGGACCTCCCCGGTGTAGGAGATGCCGAGCATATATTAATCCGTTCATGACATTCCGCTCAGGCGGCAACAAGTTCGTCTGCAACATGTGCACTTTCCCTAACGACGTCCCTTCGGAGTACTTCGCACCTACAGATCCATCTGGAGTGAGAGTGGACAGGTTGCAGCGACCTGAGCTCACCCTCGGAACAGTAGACTTCATGGTCCCGAAGGAATATTGGTCGAAAGAGCCTGTTGGATTGAGATGGCTATTCCTAATCGATGTCACTGCCGAGTCTTGTAATCGTGGATTTTTGGATGGCTTCTGCGAAGGCATTATGAGCGCCCTCTACGGAGGAAAAGACAAATTAGACGGCGAGCAAAGCACTGAACGGAAGCTTCCCCCAGGCGCAAAAGTTGGCATTGTGACCTTCGATAAGGAGTTGCATTTCTACAACTTAAGCGCGGGACTAGAACAGGCCCAAATGCTTGTCATGCCAGACATTGAAGATCCTTTCGTGCCGCTGAGCGACGGGCTATTCGTTGACCCCGAGGAGTCCAAAGCGGTCATCACTTCGTTACTTACACAGCTTCCGAATATGTTCGCGGAAGTGAAAAATCCAGAGCCAGCCCTTCTGCCAGTCATTAATTCGGCGGTATCGGCGCTGGCTGCTACTGGCGGCAAGGTCGTTTGCTCACTCGCTGCTTTGCCTACCTGGGGTCCTGGCAGGTTGTTCTTACGCGATGACGGCAACGTTCACAACACTGATGCCGAAAAGAAACTGTTCACTACCGAACACCCTGGTTTCCGCAAAACTGCCCAGAAGATGGTTGAGAGCGGGGTTGGCATTGACTTCTTTTTAGCCGCCCCGAGTGGAGGGTATCTGGACATCGCAACTATCGGTAAGCCTTGGCGCCGTTGCAATTTGAATCGAAAACCGGTATGCTAACGGCCATAGGTCACCTTTCCGCGACTACTGGTGGGGAAGTCTTCTACTATCCAAATTTCCATTCTCCACGAGACACCTTGAAGCTCTCACATGAGATTAAACACACTGTCACCAGGGACACGGGTTACCAAGCCTTGATGAAGGTCCGGTGCTCAAACGGACTCCAAGTTTCCGCGTATCACGGCAACTTTTATCATCACACTTTTGGTGCGGACCTCGAGTTTGGTGTGATTGACGCTGATAAGGCAATCGGTGTCATGTTCAGTTATGACGGAAAATTGGATCCCAAGCTTGACGCCCATTTCCAAAGTGCCCTTCTGTACACCACATCCGGCGGTGAGAGGCGAGTGAGATGCAGCAACATTGTTGCTAGTGTTAGCGAAGGTGCAGCCGAAGCCATGAAATTTGTTGATCAAGACGCTGTGGTCAGCATCATCGCTAAAGAAGCCGCTGCAAGGATGACAGAAAAGAGCCTGAAGGAAATTCGTGGAGCTCTAACGGAGAAAACCGTTGATATTCTCGCTGGCTATCGCAAGAACTTTTCCGGAAACAATCCACCTGGACAACTCGTTCTTCCAGAGAACCTCAAAGAGTTCAGTATGTACATTCTCGGACTGATCAAGTCAAGAGCGTTCAAGGGTGGTAAGGAGCCGTCAGACCGAAGAGCCCACGACATGAGGGCAATAAAAGCAATGGGGCCTCTAGAGCTGTCACTCTACCTCTATCCTCGGATTATTGCACTTCATAGTCTCGATGAGAAAGATGGGTTCGCCAACGAGAATGGTCACTTGAGGATGCCAGATGGTGTCCGAGCTTCGTTCTCTAAGGTTGAGGAAGGCGGAGCTTACATTGTGGACAACGGCCAAGTGTGTCTACTTTGGTTGCACGCACAAGTCTCACCGAACCTGCTAGAGGATCTGTTTGGCGAGGGCCACAATAGTCTCAAGGCCTTGGATCCCTTCCAGTCAACATTACCCGTTCTTGAGACACATCTGAACGCCCAAGTGCGGAACATTTTACAGTACCTATCAAGCAGCCGAGGCTCCAAAGCCATGACGCTGCAACTGGCACGACAAGGGCTGGATGGAGCCGAATACGAGTTTGCCAGGTTGCTGTATGAGGATCGGAACAATGAGGCTCAGAGCTACGTGGACTGGTTAGTCCATGTTCACCGGCACATACAATTAGAGGTACGTTTCCCCCACAATTGCCATAGAGAACTATTTCTGAGTTTGCATAGCTTGCCGGCCAACGGAAGAAGGAAGACCCAGACAGCACTCTCACATCAATGGGATCAAATTTTGTCGGACTAAGGACACCGTATTGGGGTTGAGCGGATTCCAGGTTGTATTGCATAGCGGTTTTAGTAAGGCGTATGAAAAGTGTTAGATCGGCACTCAGGTGGGAATTATCGTACAAGAATACAGAATTCGGATGACATTTTTACGCTGCTCAAAGTGTACGTGGATGAGCAACTAGAATGACCACGTGATCTCGAGTTAGCTCCGGAAAGTCTGTCGGGCCGGCCTCGCTTAGCCCACGCACTTGCAATCAACCCTCACTTTTCGCAAGCCGGCTCGTTCTCAGTCTCGACAACTAACCTCAACAGCCACACACAATGCCTACCAGGTTGAGCAACGTACGTATTCAATGCATGAATTCCCGGAGATGATTGCTAACCTGCTTGACTCCAGACCCGCAAACAGTACGTTCGCCTACCTTACAATGTGTCGCAACTGCGATCTCGCGCACTCGTCCACTTTCCTCGCACCTTAAACTAATATCCTCGCCTTAGCCGCGGTCACGTTTCCGCAGGTCATGGACGTGTCGGCAAGCACAGGAAGCATCCCGGTGGTCGTGGTATGGCCGGTGGTCAGGTATGCTCAAGCAATCGGATATGTCGAAAGCGAATCTTGGCTAACAAATTCCCAGCATCACCACAGGACCAATTTGGATGTACGCAACCCAGCCTCGCATTCTCACCGCCCCCTCAGCATCTAACAATGTCCAGAAATACCATCCCGGTTACTTCGGAAAGGTCGGTATGCGCTACTTCCACAAGTTGAACAACCAGTTCTGGAAGCCTACCGTCAACCTCGACAAGCTGTGGTCGCTCATCCCCGCCGAGAAGCGTGACGCATACCTCAACAAGAAGAGCGACAAGGCACCCGTGCTCGACCTCCTCTCTCTCGGCTACGCCAAGGTCCTCGGAAAGGGCCGCCTCCCCGAGGTTCCCATTGTCGTCCGCGCCCGTTATGTTTCCAAGCTTGCGGAGAAGAAGATCAAGGAGGCCGGTGGTGTCGTTCAGTTGGTGGCATAAGTCAACGAGATATCAGGAGTCATGATTTGGGCACGAGCATTCAACGGTGCAAACGGATATCGGGATGAAAAATCACAACACTTGAGGGCTTTAGGGTCTGTGATCTGCCTACGGGTGGTCGGGCTCTTTCAGCGTGGTGGCTGAGGAATGGTGTTACGATGCATAGTCAATCAAACATCCATTCCTGAACAAACCCTTTGTCCGCGCTCTGTCTTTCAGACAGGAGGAAGGCCCTCTTGATTGAGGTGTCATGCAGCTTCTTGACTGCCCCTGGTCAGGACTGTCGGTACTGCTTGCACTCATGGTGCTCTCAGCCCCTTCAGAATTGATGCTAGGTCACGTGATGTTGGAACAACGTGAGGTCTATTTGCAGTTCTGGCCCTTTCTTACACTACTAACAAATGTTACGATGGCTTTGATGTTCGACTAACTGGCGGCCGTGTTCTTGACAATCGCAGCTGAAAGGTCCTCAATGAGGGTTTCGTCCAAGATTCTGAAGCCGACTCAAGAGCTCGTGGTGGCTATTTTCAGGACATAACGTATGACCGCTAATTATCCACGGAGGAGCCTCTGGTTAATTGCAACCAAACCAGATATCGGATTCAAATCAGACACATGATTCTTCATCTCGGAATGCGGGACTCCCGCAGGAATCTGGTAGCTACTCTGGTAGAATCTTTCTCAATGTCGTACGATGACCGTTGCTCGTAAGAGCGATGCTATTATTCTTCTCAAATTTGGACCTCCGACATTCTCTCCCTCTCAGTCTTGTTCCTGCACAACTCCTTCGGTTTCGCGATGATCCACCTACAGACTTCAATTGTTTCTACTAATTATACTAACATCTCCTCCATCCATTCACAACACCATGCCGATCCCAGTTGTTAGTGTTGTCCAAAGTGTTTCCTCTAAGCGCGCTCACCCAAAAATGCAAGTTCTGTCGTGGTTCCGAAACAGAACATGCTAAATGCGCAATCAGGCGCTTATCGCCCATCATCTGATCATCGTGATGCATCGATAGCCGTAGCCGCTCTTATCTGCCGAGGAGGTATCTGGTCGAGATTTTGGATCTGGTCGGCTCCAATGGATGGTTAAATCTGGGGTGGATCGTCGAGCTAGTGATGTTGGAACGGGCGGGGAGAGGATGGAATGGGTTGGGTGTTGCGGGGTGATGATGGAGGAAGCTCTACGACACCATGATGGGAAGATTTGGTGTTTCCTGTGCGTGTTTTGTTTGGGAGAGATAGGATGAGAGATGTGAGAATAAACGTTTGATGCTGTGGATGAGCAAGAACGGCATGAAGGGCCGTCCTTGGGGAGATGGACAAAAATAGATATCAAGACCCAGGGTAGATGTACAGAATACTCTCAGTAGTATTCGTCAAGGTGCAGATTAAAATCCTACATCTCGACGATTAGAAGGAGAAGATTCAGAGGTTTATTGTGCCTATGTCTAAGATGGGAAAAGGGAGACGTCAGATGGACTTCCTCGTGACAATTCAGTCCACCGAGCTCTTGAATACCACACTAGGATCACGACTCGCCGAGGGCCAGACCTTCGACCTCCCAGCCCACTGCGGGGAGAGCCCCTGTCGTCAGCGCGGGACAGTCTTGGAGTAAGTGTGGCCCGTGCGCTCAATTGTTCACCTCCTGCCATCTTCAGGACGTCGAAAAAGAACGCGGAGCGGGTTCTTTTGACAGCGGAAATTGAAGGAGGGCAAGATCCACATGACAGCTGAAGTCGATGTCATCTCCCACTATTTGCGACATGAGACGGGATAGGTCGAGTCAAGACGGATGTGAAGCTGCCTCAGGGAAACCTGAGACCCGCCTGAAGCTCACCCTTGTCGCCTGAACTGAGCCTCATGAGACGTCAAGCAGTTTCGAGCTCTTGCTCCCTTGAACATCAATTTCATCATCACCAAGGGAAAATTGCCAAAGAAATTGGAATCTAGAATTTTGGAATATAGGGAAAATAAGTTTACAATTCGTATAGTAGTACTCAACAAGCGCCGAAGAAAGGGAACAGCGCCCTTGAATCCAGTCCAAATGAAGCGCTCCCGCTTCATTCTCCGTAGAGCGGAACTCCTTCCTGAGGACTTGAGGTTTATTTCTAAAGCAGTGATGAACCCAAATGTGTGGAAGAAAGTGCCATTACCTCGTCTGCTCCAAACCACGCTCCAATGCTAAAAACTCTTCGCGCTCTCCTTGATCGAACCTTGACATGCTTAAGCAACAAAGTCGCGAGCCTGGAACTTGGGCCGTCCGAATCGTTGGCGACGTCCTCCTTGCCTGGTGCCGTTGCCAAAACCGCCTCCAGCTCCAGCTCCTGCGTTGCCATTGTTGCCGTTGCCTGCACCAGCTCCACCAGCATTTCCATTGTTACCATTGCCACCCGCTCCAGCGTTGGCATTGTTACCATTGGCACCAGCTCCAGCGTTAGCATTGTTGCCATTGGCACCGGCTCCAGCGTTGGCGTTATTGCCATTAGCACCAGCTCCAGCATTGGCATTGTTGCCATTAGCACCAGCTCCAGCATTGGCGTTGTTGCCGTTGGCGCCATTTCCAGCGTTGGCATTGTTACCATTGGCACCGTTTCCAGCGTTGGCGTTGTTGCCATTGGCACCGTTTCCAGCGTTGGCATTGTTGCCATTGGCGCCGTTTCCAGCGTTGGCATTGTTGTTATTGTTGTTGCCACCAGCAGCGGCGCCGGCACCGACAGTGAAATATCTGCAGTCGTCCTGGGCACCACGCTGGGCAACAGGCATAAGGACAGGCTGATGATTACTGGCAGAAGTCATGGAGCAGACGCGGTAAGAGCCAGCGGGAAGGCCTGCGTCGAGTGTTGCAGAAAGAAGACCATTGCCATTGCCATCATCATTGACACCCTTGAAGAAGGCGAAGGTTTCCGCATTAGGAGGCTGGGTGGCATCGGCAGCGAGTTCCTGAACAGTAATGTGGGTATGGCCAACAATATTACCACCCTGGAGCGCTTGGGGAGCAGAGTAGTAGGTAACATCGGGGTTGGTGAAAGATCCAGCGTTGAGGTTTGCGATTTGCACAGAGAAGGTCAGGGCAGTGTTCTCTGCTTTGTCCTCACCGTTTTGCGGGTCAACGAAAACAGCTGAGATCATGTTGCCGGCGGCAGGGATATCACCCATAGCTAGAAATTGATTAGAATGACCGAAAAGCAAAGAAGCTTCTATATCACTTACGAATGGGGTTGCAGGAGCCCTGTCGGTTCTGTAGACCATTGGTAAGCGTCTTGCCAGTGCACAGGTTGATGAAGTTGGCATCGTCACTGGATGAATTAGCACATAGGCTTTCAAAGTACCAAATACCGCGCTTACGTTGCAGAGGCGGCCTGTCCATCTTCAGCACCCTGTTCCTGACCGGTGGCTTGACTGTTGGTCTGGACGTTTGCGGCATCGAGAAGAAGAACGTTGGCGTTTGCGTTGCCTCCATTACCGTTGTTGTTATTGTTGTTATTGTTGTTGTTGTTATTGTTATTGTTGTTATTGTTGTTGAACTGTGCCTGAGCTACACCGGCTGCGAACAGCATCGGCACTAGAGTTGAGAACCTCATGATGGCGAAGGGTGGAAATCCGAGAAGGAAGAAGTAGGCGCAAAAGGAGTGAATATCCGTCTAGCGGGGGATTAAGTTGAATAGACAGAAACGTTCAACGTTATCTGAGGAGAAAGAACAGAGAGGAAGGAAAGAAAGGAATGTAACCCTCGAAGGACAGTCCCCGGTGTATGGAAGAATAGTGACTGAGGATGGTAGAAAACAAGATGCCTTGGACGGCCATGCGAGGCTCTTTAATGCCCTTGGCGATTGATACAACGGAACAGCCTGGTAAGGCACTGCTGGTAGGCACAGGCATGAAACTCACGATGAAGGCGGCCCTGTCTCATGAGCCCTCGTAAAGGCCTGCCCAAGGCAGCGCACAGGCCGCTCAAGGCAAGAGGCGCCTCGATGTTCTGAGGCCGCGCCGGTAGTCTCGGCATGGGAAAATGGCCCAAGGCATTGAGGTTGACACTGGAATGGGACCGTGTCTGAGGGGGTCACAGGAGGTGGAGGTTGAACGTGATACTCTCCGTGTCGCGGCGCATTATGTCATCCACACAAAAAGTCGCCGCACTAGCCGCTTGCGGGGATCCTCGACAGCCAAGCTTTATCTTATTTCCATGAGCCGTCTCAAGGACTCTACGCCTTCAAACTCCTCTGATGCTTCGAGGTATGCAGCCGGCGGCAAGCGAGAGCACGGCAGGACTGTAGCGGCGATCCCGCCTCATCGTTCTCGCGGATTCGACCAACGAGGAGCCTGGGGCACTGGCAAGCTTGACCGTCACCAGCCCCTCTGGCACCCCTCCGCGAAATCCTGGACTGTAATTCGCGGTTACATGTCAGTTTGGTCCTGTCCCGTCGGTGATAGGTGCCACTGCACGGATGCGAAGAGCGACAAAGTGGCCATTGCGAAGCGGGAAACGAACTCCCTAGGCCTCCTTGAACATCAGCATCCCGATTCAAGGCCCTTTCAATCCTACATCGTATGTTTATTGGTATCATGGAGTCCGGCTTGCTCGATGGCTGCATCCGCCTATGTCAATTCGGATGCTTCGATGTGTCTCCTCCGGGTATGAGGCTGCTCCCTCAGACCGCTAACGACCCCCTTCTCCGCCATGCCTCTTTACCAAAGCAATGCTACTATAGTCCCATTTCACGACGGCGCGGGTAGTTCCACTCGCATACCCAACTTGAAGATTCAGCAATGTATGTATCCTCACAATAACAAATCATGTCGTGAGGTCCGTCACCGACGTCTGCGCTCTTTCCGAAACGAACATCTAACTGCGCCCTCACTGTGGTTCCTCGATTCCTGATTTTTCACATCTTGAGTCTCGATTATACTCATCAGACCATCCTTCAGTGTACCCAGGGACAAAAACTTCAATGAGATTCCAAATCCAATGTGGAGGCTGGAGCCTCAGGCCTTCACAGAAACAGCACCTGTTTTACCCCACGAAAGACACGCACTTCGACTGCCGTCATCATCCAGAAACGTCCGTCAACCAGTCTTGGCCTCATTTTCGTCTCGAGCAATGAGAGACACCGACAAACAGACGTCACACGCCTTGGCATGCACATGGGCCGACTTGGCCAAACTGATGAAGCCGCGGACCAAGCCTCTACCAAGACCTACGGCAGTGTGAGATAGAGACTGTTGTTCTACGTCCTGTTGGTTAATCAGACGGAAGCACCCAGATCTAGAACGCTAAATATGTCTCAGTATCCCGCTATGTTCGTCAGCACCCGAATCCAGCATCTCCTCACAGCGCCAATCGAACCATTTTGACTTCAATCACACTGCAGCCAACATGGAGCTTCGCAATGAACCTGACACGACAAACTCGAGACCGATGAGCAGAGCACACTCAATCTTCACACCGTCAATCGGCCCTCCATGACTTCGACCGCACTACCTTCAAGATAGAGGGTTTCAATCCCTTCGCTCTCTGCCATTACCACCTCCAGACTGATATCGCTCTTCCGACCCATCTCTACGCCCTGCGTAATCTCATACCGCAGTCTCTGCTTTGGCTTCCCTTCCAGAAGAGACAAGTATCCTGCCAAATCACTCGCAGCACTCCCCGTAGCCGAGTCTTCAAGTGTACCCTCGATCATCCTTGTCCGCAACACTCTGGTCCCATCGTCCTTGTCTGGATACCGAACATAGAAATAACAGCCAACGAACGTCTTGTCCCATCCGTCATCAAGCCCTTCAACATGGGGACGCAGAGCTGTTGTCGCTACGCGACCGAGCGCGTCTTCATTCTCAAGCTCGATGAGAATAAATGTCATGCCCTTGACGATGGAGGCGACTGGATACTCGTCTTTGAGGTTGACATCTTGTTTGCGACTCGCTTCCGCAAGTTGTGACTGAGTTGCCGACAGATTCTCCTTTGACCATGTCGTCTTGTGCACATGAATGTCATGTGGGATCGCAGCTCTCGCCGTTTTCTTCGCTACATCATACTGAAGCCCAATAGGTCCGGCTTTGATCTTAAATCCTCCCTCAATGACTCCCTCAGAGATGCCTTTCGCTGCAGCATACTCTGATAGCACAAAACATGCCGTACCGATCGTAGGATGGCCAGCAAACGGCAGCTCAGCAGTGGTCATGAAAATATCCACCGTCCATGTAGGCAACCCACTCCCCGACTCTTGCTCGTGTAGAAACGTAGTCTCAGAGAGATTGAATTCCCTCGCAATGATCTGCTTCTGGTCCTGGGTCAATGTAATATTTTTGGGTACCCGGACTATGGCGAGAGGGTTTCCGGCATATTTGGTCCGAGTGAAGACATCAATGGTTGCGAAATCGAGTTTGAGAGAGGTAGAAGAAGCCATGATGATGACGTTGAATTGCTTTGAAATATCGAATGTGCAAGTTGATCTTGGAAAGATATTTATGTGGTACAACACTTGTGGATGACTCAATCCCTTGAGCACTAGGGCGTGTTTTTGACATCCGCAGCACACCACGTGCTGCGACCCACCTCCATCCCGCATTCCAAGCAAACACTTCCGTTCCTCGGACTCGGTACTCGTAGAAGCCCTATGAGATAAACGCTGATTGCCGAGTTTTTGAGTTCACGATACCCGAGTTGAGGGTTCGCTTTCGGGTTTGCTCTCTACATGAGGTGGCTTGGACCTTGGGAAGATTTGACCTTGTACCCGGGCGTTAGGAGTCCCGGTTCCCTGACTGGCGGTTCTTGCCACCACCGCAGATGCTCTTCCTCCTCCTTTTTGCGTGCGGTCCACGATTCGCACGGCGTTGCTAAATATATACATATATACTTTGTTCTTTTCTTCTTTTCTATCTTTATAGTTCAGCGAAAGAGAAGCCACTGAAAGTCCAGAATACTCAAAGGACTAACGCCTTTCTATGGCCCACGATAGATTTTGAACGTCCAAGTTAGATGGCATGGTTGGTTTGTGTACCCAGGAACGCTACGCTGCCCAATACCCCCCTCCTACTCGAACCTACATTTGGAGGATACCTGGATGCCAAGGACACAAAGATGCGAAGGACATATTTTGCATCTGTCTGCTAGGACCTTGGCTGAGAATGGAAACCCTCTTACTACTTACACTTTTCTTTGCCATATTTCACTAGGATATTACACTAATTAGAAGAGGACGATTGTAGAACGATTGGCTGGAAGCACATCCGGGGTTCATTATTTCACCGCGGGTATCTGTTTACCTGTGCAGGTTTCTAGCCACACATCACCTTCACAGCACGACTGTTTGGAGTAAACCAAATATCAAGTTCCAAAGCTGGACATTAGCTAAAAGCAGGCCGTTTCACAGATCAGATGCTCGTAATAGAGAGTTCCACCTGTATCACCATTGTCCGTAATGCGCGCACTCAAATATCGCAGGTGTAAAGCAAAAGAGTAAAGGTCGTTAGCAGCTCCACCAGCGTTCCACACCACCAACATCCTCAAACAACGAAGTCCATCACGTCGCGAACCTCGCGCGTGTTGATAGTCTTAATAGCCTTGCGATAAGATGCACGTGGTCGCAGATGAATGCATGCGTTACCTTCCCATTTTGTCAGCGCGATCAAGTGCATGATGCTATGTATACCACGACGCACGTACCTATACCCATGGTGGTACTATTACAAGGCGCCGCCAGCTTCGTAGCAAGAAATGAGGTCACTGATACCTCTCCTCCTTTCTTTCTTTTTTCATGCGTTCGTCGCAAGGGATCGTGGTCATATTTCTATTGCCTCGTTTTCAGCTCTCCACCAGATTATCGAAATCTGAGTTTTCATGCAATTCCCTGCAACAGCGAATGGGAGGCGGAGAGTAGTCGCTATTAAGCAAGCCGCCCAGTGGCGAGGTTCTAGTATTGGATGTTGTGTTACTCCAAATCCTAAGTGTCGGGGGTACCGGTACCCAGAAGATCATCTCGGAGATTTTTGACGAGCTAAGAGCTGGTGAGATGATGAGGCTGATCAATGATCGGCCGGCGTTGGCTCCATGGCGCGTCCTTTGGGCACGCGTTGTTATTGTTCGCTTTTGAGGGTGCTAATAATGCCACCATTTATCGTAGGATGGTGACATATAATACAGGATTCCGAGTGGTGTTTGTTTTTGGTGGGGCTCCTGTTGGATGTTGGCGGCATGACACAGGAGAAGAAGACCAGGGTCCACGGTCGACAATCGACGGCCGAACATGGCCACAATTCTTGGACCGCCTGGTGGAAATTTGGTTCAAGAGTGTCCACATGTCCAGCTGTCGCTGTCAACGCGTCAAGCTGCCGTTTCTCGAGCTGAGGTGGGCCGCCGGCTTGACTTGCCGTGACGCAAGATCGCCATTGATGATAATTGGTGCGCAACGCAATGATCTGTTCCCGGGTGATAATGGAGTCAGGTATAGCTGCACAGACCAGATTCTCCACGTTTGCAGGGCCCGTCCGCAGAAGAAAGCTCGAGACAGATGATTGCCGACAGCAGGTCGCCATTCCGGCCCCGTGCGTTGCATCGAGGCATCTCAGCCGTGACAGTCCCAGATGCAGCTGGTGTTTTGATAGCAAGACCTGCCGTTTTTGATGGCTGCGAGGAAGAAGCTACGAGAAGGTTTCTTAGCCCACATGGGAGCCACAAACTCTGATGATTACAGATAGCTGTCACTGCCACAAAATGCTGCGTGGGTGGCTGAAACCGCAGCAGCAGAGGCGAGAGGTTGTTCAGCGCCCACAGATGGCCGGGCGATTTTAGTGATTGGCCCGGGTCAATGAATTTCTAGGAGCTGCGAGTGGTCGACATTACGTAGACAGTCGACCTCCAAGCTGCACAGGACTGCACGGGGAGTGCAGTCGCAGGGGAAGAAACGAGTTCGGATGTACATGCTGCAGAGGAGCTCTGTGTTGCATGTTGACGAGCTGGATGCTGTTTCCTAGGTTTTCCCGACGACGCTACTGTGCCCGCACAAGTGAGCAGTGGGAGCTCGCCCAGCTAGCTTCGGGTGAGGAGGCATCGGCTACAGCAGCGTCTGCCATCGGGCCATGAATCAGTTGGAATGACAGACGCCATGGCAGGGCGCCGCTGGGAGGCTCCGCGCACACCACGCCACGCTGAAAATCTCAATACATCACAGTAGTACAATACTGCTACCTGCACACGGGCGCTCTGCGGAGGTGGACGCCCGGCCGCGCGCGCTGGGCTCTGGCGATGCACGCTGCCGGTGAGGGGACGGCGGCATGGATGGCTAAAGACACACGGTCCGCTCCTGAAGGGGAGAGGATGGTGCAGCGCGCCGTGCAGCGGGCCTAGCAGTCGGATGCAGGCGGGGGGGAACGACTCGGGGCGAGCAGTCAGTCAAGTCACATTGTGACCTCGACGCGGGCTCGCAGAGGGTTCGCTGCAGGTGCAGGCGCGCTTGGCCGCATCGGGCCGCGCTTACGGGCCCCGGCGCGCTAGAAGCATCCTTGCCCACGCCGCCGCGCAGGGGGGCCTGCCCTACCTAGGACCACCGCAAAAAGCCTTCTGGCCCACCAACGTCCTTTTCTCGCGCCTCTGCTCCCTACATACGCTCGACTGCGGCGATCGTCTTCTCTGCGTCTGCGCTGTCTGTCCTCCTCGCCAGCTCTGCAGCACTCGTTGCCGCGGCCGTTGCGCGTGTCTCTCCTTTTGTTTACAGTCTGCTCCGCTCACGGCACTACCACAGCGTGACGAGACCAGGGTTCCCGTCGAGAGCCTCGATATCACAATCACACCAGCTCCCGACAACCACGGCCCCATAACGCGCACTCCGCCGACAGCACGCCGCGGACATCTGCTCTGCCTCTTGCCCCCTCTGCTATATCTCCTGCCGCGCGCCCTGCCCGGCGGCACTGTCTCTCTTTCCTGCCACTGCACTCCCTACATTCACCGTCTTCACCATCTCCCCGGACCCCCACCAGGGACCCCACGCTCCCTTGCGGTCCTAGCGCGCCGGCCAACCTCTGTTCTCGAGCGTTTCCCAAGGCTTCTTCAAGTTCCGTCTGCGCATCAGACACTGTGCGTCTCTGTTCTCGGAGGATATCTCTTCCCGCAAGGAGGGCCTGGCTCCATAGCGCCGTCTCGCCCGCGCCATCCAAAGCAGGACCCAACACCGCACAACGACTATTTCTTGGACCCAGCAGCCACCCTCGCCCCGCTCAACTGCATTTGCACTTAAGTTGGCAAACGCCATGTCGCGCACGCACTCTCGCAACGCGTCTGACGACTCAACCACTCTGTCCTCCTACAACCTCATCATGGAGCACATACTCCAGTACCCCGGCAGCTACGAGATCCCTCTCCGCACCATGTACACGCTCAACTGCACGCCACGGGCGCAGCCACTACCCAAGGACCTTTCCCTCGCCCCGTCATCCAATGGCTCGTCCAACACCGTCTCTCCTATCTCTGGCCAGTTTGCGTGGACCGACTCAGAGTCATCCACCATGAACTTCGCATCCACCCTCATGAACCACATGGTCTCCCTCCCAGCACAGCCTAGCTCACTACCGCCTGCTTTCATCGTCTCATTCGTGTCTCGCGTGTTCCATCCATCTCTGTCTCTCGTCGACTTCCCCCAGGCTCTGACGGCTCTGGACTATCTGAGGGATCTGGAGACCCGACGGCGCAAGGAAGTTGCTGCTGCGTTCGATCGGCTGGGTATCCATGCCGACAGCTTCGCCACTGATGTTGACGATGTGGCTGAGCGGTATCCTGGTGTTGCACTGTGGGCAAAGAACATCCAGGGCAAGAACAAAAAGGCCGAAGGTCACTACGCACACCTCTACATGGGCGTCCGCCGATGGGTCAGTCTCCTATACTTGTATATCACAAACCAAACTAACATTCTCAGATCATGATCAACGAGCTCTCACTGCAGCCGTTCAACAAACTCAATTGCATGGGCATGCTGAACACTCTGCTCCCTCCACAGCCCCCACCAAATGCGCACGGCGCTGGGAAGCTTCCTGCACCGCTCCTGACCCATGAGTTCCTCAAGGAAGAGCGTGATGGATTCTTTGAGTACATCCGGCTGGTGCAGAAGCAGGGCCCTATTGTGCTCAAGGATCTCGTGGAGCTTAACAAGAAGTCAGGGGATGACAGCGGCTGGGACGACGTCCAGAGGTCCGTTGACAAGTACCTGCGAGTAACGAAGAACATGATCGATGATTGCACCTCCACATCCGGCACTGACGACTTCACCCCAAGCTCAGTAGAGGCAGGCCGGAAAGGAAAGAAGACCGATTCAGGAGTTAGCTTCGGCTCCGACCGCCGACCAAGCACTGCTGCTAGCATTGGAGAGAAGCCTCTGCCAGTCGCACCCCTAGACTCCAAGACAACTACACCAAAAGGCCTCAGCAAGCTGGAGCGGATTACCCGAGAGTTCAGGCGGATGCGAGTCAAGACGAGGCCAGACGTAGAGGAGATGATCAAGATCGAGCGACAGCCTGCAGAGGTCGGCGAGACCAAGGCGAGGAAGTCTCTCAAGAAGGCGCGATCAATGGCCAGCATGGCGAATTTCAGGAACAACAACGGAAGCTCAACATCTCTTACCAGCCGAGTGAATAGCGATGCTGTTCCTTACAATCCTGAAGAGATGAAGCGATATCGTCTAATGTACGAAGCTTCGACCACCTTGAAAGGACACAAAAACGTAGTATGATTCGCATCGATATATTCTGGACGTGGAACACGCTTCCATTACGAACAAAACCAAGACGAATTTCCTATCTCATCATATGCCGACGCGGATATCAAAACTCGATTTGACGCCTGAGTCATCTATTAAGACGAGGGTCGCAAGTATCGACAATTGTTACCGATCTACCTTCATACATGTTGTTTTTTTATTTGTTTTTTTCTCTTACAATCATCGGCAAGGGTCAAGCAGCTAACGCTCCGACCTGGACCGTTCTCTTCTTCCGCTTGGCAACCGGACATGTTTATTTTTCGACACATCATGCTGGTGTTCTCCACGGGACCCGAGGCCGAAAAGCATTATTCCCCATGTTCGTCTAGCTTTAGCCTCGGGCCTGTTATCTTCTTATTATTTCTCTGCATTCTCACCGGTGGGGTTTTCCATTGTCCTTCCATGAGGCGGCGTTTTCAGGATCGGGATGCATGGAAAATCGGCGTTAGAGAGCTTGGTGGTGGCTTTTTCCGAAGCGCGGCCACGCGGCACGCACCAGGAACGTGGGACTATGGGAAGTTCTCTCTGTTCTGGATCAAGCGAAATGTACCACAGTGTAATGTCAAATGACGAGTATGTAAATGAATAAAAATTCTTATGAAGCAGTCATTGTTTGCATGCCAATGCTCCGTGAAGTCAAAGAATACCAATTGGCTATTACCCGGACAACACGAAACGTGACAGCGTGAAGCTTGATCCTCGCCCGTTGAAAGCTTCTGCCTCAATTACTTTTGACGCCCTCCATATCTGCACAAAAACACCAACATCTTCCTCCCATCCCATCACAATAACAAATCCCCATCAGGCGTCCCACCCTTGTCGGTTCCTAGACACTCAGATCTGCAGCCAACGGCACATCACATTTACTTATCTTATCACACACGAATCGTGACATCCTAAGACTGCAGAATCCGCCACACCGCCCGACGCCTCGCGCTGCAAGCATGCCACCCCGCCCCGAATTCGAAGCTCCTCCCTCGTCGCAGCCTACACGCGAAGCTGAAAAAGAAAGCTGCGCATATCGCGATGAAACGAGTGAAACATTTGCACCACAAGAGGACGAGGGGGGTTGGGGGAACGTTGCCGATGCCAGGGTCGCGCATGCGGGTGCGCATGCGAACGGGGGGTTTGTTGTCGCTTCGCACATCCCAGTAAACAATAGCACGAGCAGCAACACCAACAGCACAAGCAACACGCACGAGAGGCTTGCGAGGCATAATCCTGTGTCGTCGCGGATGGAGCCGTCCCAACATCCTAAAGAAAAGGCCTCCAACCCCTCCCCCGCTCCCCGTATGAAACTATCCTCGTCCTTGGCAGGTAGTACAGGTGGTGGTCCCCAGCCTACGCGCTTTTTTGATCCCTGGAATAGCTCGTCGACGGGGCATCAGCGCGCTGAGAATAATAGATTGTCGGGGTCGACGTCATGGCGCCAGTCGCAGAATTTGAAGTTGAGTGCGCAATATAGGGGCGGTCTTGGTGGAGGGGGTAAGAGGGTTGCTGATACCGTGGGTGCGGGCAGTGAGGATTTTGGGAAGGATGGAAGGAAGGCGAATGGGGGGTGGGAGAAGGGTGCCAAGGGGTTGAGAGGAAGTGGGCAAAAGAGCTTGGCTGAGGTTTGGGGAGCTGGCAAGGTTTTGAAGAGTAGTAGTCAAGAGGAGGGTCAGATGAAAATGGTCAAGGGGGAGGATTCTGTGGACACTGAGAACACTGTCTCTGTAGACGAAGAACCCGAACAGCAAGACGACGGTAATCCGCGCCCGAAACAAATCTTTGACCATTTGGTCTTCTATCTCAATGGGTCTACAGCGCCCTTGGTGTCTGACCACAAACTCAAGCAGCTTCTCGCCGAACGGGGTGGCAAGATGTCCATCGGCCTAGGACGACGAAGCGTGACACATGTCATTCTAGGAAGCGCGAGCGGCGCAGGAGGCTGTGGCGGGGGTCTTGCATCAAGCAAGATTCAAAAAGAGATTGCCAGGGTAGGAGGGAAGGGTGTTAAGTTTATCGCCGTGGACTGGTACGTTTAATCATGATCTTCTCATTCTGTCTCAATTCAGAACGCACACGCGCCAAAGGACAAACTCGCATACTGCTTGTATCTCGAGTCCTAAAGCCATTACCCAACCGCCTCATTTAATCACCCTCAACTCCATCAATCACCTGCCAACGAAAAAATTCAAACAGCTGACATCTGCAGGGTCCTTACCTCAATAGCCCTCAACCAACGTCAACCCGAAGCCCGCTTCTCCCCCCTCCATCTTGCCGCCAAAGGCCAAACCAGCGTCTACACGCTCTTCAACCCCAAGTCTACATCCAAGTCGCACTTCAAACCCACTACCTCCAAGTCCCAATCCCACCCCACTCCCAACCCAAACCCAACCCTAAACCTGTAAACCCCACCATCGCGCCACACCTCCCCCAAACTCTAAATCTCCGCCATAGCTAAAGCACCGGCCCGCCTCCAAGCACTAGACAAGGCCAATCACTACATAGTAAAATATTGGCCTTTGGCAAATCCCCATAGTTGCATATTAACAAGTTAAGCTTTGTGGATTTCTAGAAAAGGGGATTTTTAAAATTAAAAAAATTGCCCGATTCCCGTGCGGATCCGCAAAAAAATATGCAAACAGCAACAACGTTTGCCGTTTGAGAAAACGTACAGAGTGGAGCCGCCGATCGGAAAGTTTAAAAATTGTCCGGTGCGGACTAGGCGCTGGGGACTACTGTACCACCTACAGTAGAGACTCGAGTTTGGAACGTTGGAAGCATGTTTCCCATGTTGGAGGGGGAGGGGACGGATAGAGGGATGGATGGATGGATGGACGGAGAGCATGAAGTGGTGCCATGTTTATTATTACGCGCAGGTGCATAGTCGGATGAGGCACGATTGATGCATGGTGTTGCAATCGATCGGTATCGAACATGCACATTTACAATCCCACCCGCAATATAAAGTTCAAGAAATGCATCCCCCCCCGGGGATTTTCCTGCTTGCCTACATATGCATGCACGCACGCAAGCCCAGAGATCGGTACATTGCCCGTAGAATGAGACCATTATTTCTACGGGCGCCATTCACTTACTTACTGGTACCCTCTCGGTTGATAATCGGAGATGGCGAATATGGAGTCGGAGTATAGAGTTCAGACTTCAAACGTACCTAGTGTACCAGTTCGGCCCACTGATGGCCCACCGGGGAATTACTACAGTACAGGACGGAGAAAAGACAGAGTTTGGAAGGTGAAGGTGTTGCGCAGGAACTATGTAGGAGCGTTGACCCTACTGCATACAAAACATCAGGTGGTTATGACACTGCTGGTGGCGGATGAGAGACTCGGTCCAAAGGAGTGTGGACGACAACATCCGTGAAGACCTTAAATGGAAAGTCAAGCAAGCGGACTGACGTAAGGTATCGCATGGCATTGTCTGGATCATCCTTGTGGATGAGCTATGAGCAATCAAAACGGAAACGGTAGAGGCATCAAATCCGCATTGTTAGGCTATTTGGTATCTCTGACTATCTAAATACGTAGTCACCTTGGTCAGTCAGACCACGCTCGATTGTGAGTGAGGTGCGAAATACGCGCTCCCCGTAGAGCTAAAATTGAATCATACTAGACGGCCGACCGTCCATACCCATGTCCAATGGTCAATATGTATCCCGTGGTAACGCCATACACCCCCCTGCCAAATTTCATACTCCATGATGATCATCCCAGCCTTTTATGCCCCACCCCTCGGCTTCTTCTTCTCCGCCTGCTTCTCCTTCGCAGTCTGCTTCTGCTTCTTTTTCTTCTCGGCCACCTTCTGCTCTGCCTTCCGTTTCAAACTCGCCTTTTCCTCCGCTGTCTTCTCAACCGGCTTGAAGAAGCCCTCCAGTCTACTCTGCTGTGCTGTCTTCATATTTTTCTGTAACTTCGCAGCGCCATTCCGTACGCGGTCCTCGCTGAAGTGCTTCTCCTCTACTAGGAACTTTACAAGGCCTTCGACGTCGGGGGCCTCCCACTTGAAGTCGCACTCGGGGGAATCAGCGGCTCGGACATCTGGTTCGAGGAACAAGAGCCGTGCATCCTCAAAAGGCCAGTCTTCTGGAATGGTGTGCTTGGTGTTCTTGTTGATGTGCTCGAGTACGCCTTCGAGATTTTTGTGCTCGCGGATGAGTTTCAGAGCAGTGCTGGGACCAATGCCTTTGATCGGATCAAGGTAATCGCAGCCGAGGAGGATACAGAGGTCGACGAACTTGTCACGTAGTTAGTATATTGTAGTGATAGTCGTGCAACCAGGTCTTACCTGAGGCCTCTCCATGCCTAAGCCCTCCATTACTTTGTCGAGGTGGATCTCCAGAATGGGTTCTTTCCGCTGCTCCGAGAAGGTCAAGTGCCTTAGAAGAATCGGCGCATCGAACGTTAGGGTATCCATGTCCTCGCTGGCGGCCGCATACACCTTTCCTCCCCGCGCCAGAACTGCGCATTGTGCCTCTGCTTCTGTCGGCGCAATGATATAAGGAATTCCCATGAGCTTCAATAACTGCTGGCACTCGGCATTGTGTTCCCTCGTGACCCTGACGGTCCGCCTGCTGAACTTTTCCACGTCCTCGGCAGTACCTGTCTCTTTGGCCTCTTCAGCCGCAGCCTGGGCTTCTGACTTCCGCTGGAAACGCTTCGCGAGCTCGCCGGACTTGAGTTTTGGGGGTGCGCCGTCAAAGACAAAGAGGGGTTTGATGCCGTTGTCGACCATGCGGAGGGTGCGATAGAACATGCCCATAAGATGGGAAGTTGTCTCGCCCGATTCGGACATGAGTTGTTGGCCGTCAGAGCGCACGGCGATGAGGAAGCTGTATATGCTCATGGAGCTGCGGGGAAGATCAGTACGGCGGATGTAATGAGAAGACGGTAGGTAGTACATACGCATCCTGTACGCGTTAGAACTGTATGCGATGTAAGGGCAAGGGAACAACGTACTATGGCAACCTTGCGCCCAAACTGGTTCTTGATCTCGCCCGTCTTGACGGCATCGGGCGCATTTTCGCTGATGAGCTGGAAAAGGTGCTTGATACCCATCTTGGTGAGTGTGCTGTGAGCAGGAGTGAAGGAGTCTTAATGCAGTAGGAGGAAGGTGGACAACAAGATTAGGGGAAAGGCCTCAGAGGCAGCAAGTGTTGGTTATTGTGAGGTTGGCAGGTGTGAAAGTTGGGGAAGCGGCGATCCGACAATGCGTCACGTCGCGTCTAGAGCGCGCTTTCCCGCCATCACGAAATCAGCCTGATTCCTCTTGGCACTCTCGGCTCGACCTTCCCCTGCCGGTTGAGTCGTCAAGATGTCCGACGAACTGAAAGTCGTGAGTATCCAATAGTTCAGTGACATCTCATTCACTCTCTGGGGGGCACATGAATCAAGCGAGCGGAGATGCGCGCGGTGATGCATATTTGCCTCCGATCGCAGTTCGGAGGGCATTTTGTGAACCGCGGTCCAAGGCATCCCGTTTCTTGCCGCTGCCGATGGCGGGGATAATGGTCGACCTCATGTCATAAACAACTCTTTACAACCGGAAAACTTTCAATTCCTTTCTCTCTACAAATCTTTCTTGCGGGTTCAACATTCCATTCATCATGTTCAGACCCATATACAAGCACGCCGGAAGGCAATTGACCACGGCAGCTCGTTCCACCGTCATCGGAAGGCGACACTTGCACGCCCCTGTTTCTTTTGACTGGAAAGATCCGCTGGGCTCTAATAATCTGTTCACGGAAGAAGAGCTGGCAATCTCTGAGACGGCGGAGTCTTACTGTCAGGAACGTATGCTGCCGCGCGTACTAGGTTAGTGGTAGCTCTCTCAACGTCAATCAATTACTAACAAAATCTGAAGAGGCATACCGAAATGAAGACTTTGACAAGAAGATATTGGAAGAGATGGGGGAACTGGGCCTCTTGGGTGCCACTATTGAGGGCTATGGTTGCGCCGGCGTGAGCAGTGTAGCATCAGGACTCATCACAAGAGCCGTCGAAAGAGTAGACTCAGGCTACCGATCCGGCTACTCGGTACAGAGCTCGTTGGTTATGGGCGGCATCGAAGAGTTTGGATCAGAAGAAATAAAAGAAAAGTATCTGCCCAATCTGGCCAAAGGGAAATCCATTGGATGTTTCGGCCTGACTGAGCCAAATCATGGATCAGACCCTGGATCCATGGAGACCACAGCGAAACCTCACCCGTCAAAGAAAGGCTACTTTTCCATTTCGGGCGCCAAGACTTGGATCACAAACTCTCCCATCGCCGACGTGTTGCTCGTATGGGCTAAGCTCGAGAGCACGGGAAAGATTCGGGGGTTTGTGATAGATCGCAGCCAATGCCCTCCAGGCACCCTCGAGACACCGCCAATAAAGCACAAGAACGGGCTTAGGGCGTCGATCACAGGCATGATCCAACTAGACGAGTGTCCCGTGCCTAAGGCAAACATGTTCCCGGATGTGGAGGGGTTGAGGGGTCCGTTCTCCTGCCTGAACTCTGCGCGGTATGGGATTGCGTGGGGCACCATAGGGGCTCTTGAGGACTGTATAGCGAGAGCGAGAGACTATGCCTTGGAGAGGAAGCAATTCAAGGGCAATCCGATTGCAAAGTACCAGCTAGTGCAGAAGAAGCTGTCCGATGCAACCACGGATGCTGCGTATGGAATCCTGGCCGCCACGCAAGTTGGGAGACTAAAGGATGAGGGGAAAGTGGCGCCCGAGATGATCTCTATGATCAAGAGACAGAACTGTGATAGGGCTCTAGTGAATGCTCGTGTGTAAGTGCTATTGCTGTCTTCCCATGTGAGCACTATCAGGCTGACGCTATGGCAGGCTCCAGGAAATATTCGGAGGGAATGCGGTAAGCGATGAATACGGCATAGGGAGACATGTTGCAAACCTGTTCGTGACTCAAACGTACGAGGGACAGAGCGATATTCACTGTGAGTTTCCAAGCTGCGCGGCGACCACCCACAACTAACCAAGTCACAGCTCTGATTCTCGGGAGGGCCATTACAGGGATCCAGGCATTCTGTTAATATGTTGGCTGTTGGATGTGTCGTTGTACAATACGCTGCCGCTGCCGTTTATGTGTCTTGTGCATGCGAGGGGATATTCATAGCACCAGCATGCAGATCCATGTGAAGTACGGCGGGTGCCAAAAATGCAGTCTCACGGTTAGAAACAAGGAAGGTCTCACGACTGCTTGCAGGTGCGTGCGGCAAACAAAGCACGAGTGAATGTTTCGTGAGTCCAGTCTCGTCTGGCGAGTGCAGGAGAGGAAACGGTTGTAGGCAGCGCGAGGCCATGTAGCCCTTAGTGATGATTGGAAATGGCTGAGAGTGAAGAGGGCTTGGAGAGGGCTTGGAGAGTGGTACACGGCCAAGGCTGAGAGTGATGACTTCTGCCGAGTTCCACAGGTTGCCACCCTGGGCGAGTCGGTTGACCTAAGCACGAGCACGCCAGGCTAGCGGTAAAGAAACGGTGAATATTGCTCTGGTTGGCGGGGACTGTGAATCCGCGCGGGCTTGACGTGCGGCAACGGTGACGGAGCGTTCGATACAAATACCGTACACACCCCGGCCACTCCGCCTCGACGCCCTCCTCTTCTGCACACATAAACCCCAACGCCGCCCGCAACCCCAGCACACAACACCTGGCAACAACCGGAGCAGCTACAGTAAGTTTGTGGGTGGTGTTGAGCCTTCTTTCCGCGCGCTGATACGCCGCTCTTTCTTTTGGGCCAGGATCAAGGCGCTAACCCTGCTCGCAGCCCACTCCAAGTCTTCAACACCACCACTCTCACTCGACGCCCGCGACACGCTCTCTCGCACACATTCACAGAAACACCACCCGCACACTCGGCAGCCATGGCTCTCAAGCGCATCAACAAGGAGCTCACAGATCTCGGCCGGTAAGTTGCACCCTCCAGCCCAGGCCGCCGCCCGCCGCCCGCCTCGGTCTGCTCGCATGACAGCCTCCGATGCGGGGTGCAAACCGCCGCGATATGGGCCCTCGGCGCTGCGAACACTGCAGCGGGGGGATATGTGACTGACTGCCGCTCCAGCGATCCACCGTCGTCATGCTCAGCCGGCCCCATCGGAGATGATCTGGTACGTCACCCGCCTCACGCCCTTCGCGCGGCTGAAGCGGCTTCCGCTCTGGCTGCCGGGTGGGAAAACACTGAAAGAAGACATGCTGACAGAGGCTCGATAGTTCCACTGGCAAGCAACCATCATGGGTCCTGTATGTTTGACCCCCTGCCCGCGCTGCCCCTCTCCCTCGACGACCCCGCCATACGCGAGACCGAAGGAACGTCCCAAGGCTAACAGCGAACCCAGAGCGACTCACCCTACTCCGGCGGCGTGTTCTTCCTTGCAATTCACTTCCCCACCGACTACCCCTTCAAGCCCCCGAAGGTGAACTTCACCACTCGCATCTACCACCCCAACATCAACTCCAACGGTAGCATCTGTCTGGATATCCTGCGAGACCAGTGGAGTCCTGCCCTGACCATCTCCAAGGGTAAGTACACACAACCAAGTTCCAAGGACCAGGGCTGATCACTGACCACTGCACAGTGCTTCTCAGCATCTGCTCCATGCTCACAGATCCCAACCCCGACGACCCGCTCGTGCCCGAGATCGCACACGTCTACAAGACCGACCGGTCTCGCTACGAATCCACAGCGAGGGAGTGGACCCGAAAGTACGCCATCTAGCGGCCTCTCGCACACTGGGAATGCGGCGGGATACCGTTTTCCGCCGGTCGACGAGCGGCGACAAGGGGGTTTCTTTGAGTCAAGGCGACAATGACGAAGCGGATCAGGGCTTTCATGGCGACGACAGACAATGGCGATATCACTCTGGCAGCATGGACATTCGATTGAGGAGGGAGACTGGCGGGATGGGTTTTCTAGTTTGATCATAGGAGAAATGGCTCTCTTTCTATCCTTCCCACAAAGTCCCCCCTCCACCAACTTCTTCGACGATACACAGTTCCCGTTCTTACATCACTCCTTTTCCCCGTCATATACTCCATGCATGTCTGGGTTCTAGTCCATATTCGGCGTGAGGGTTAATTGCATTGGTAGATTACCGTTGTGCTTTTGTGAAGGGGGTAGGGTGTTGGTGATGTGACCTGATCGTGTTGAGTACTTGTCTTTTTGATGTGTGCATGTGCTGGTTTGAAGAAAAGCAGTTTGTTTGTCTGGACTTGCTGAATGCTGTAGTGTGAATTCTAAAAGTGTTTACAACTGCCTTTACTAAACCTTGTGTTCTACCTGGAAAGAATATGTTTGACTTCCCCCCAAGTAGAGGATAATATGCTACAGATACCCTACCTAATGCAACAGGTTTACAAAGATTTGCGGATCGGAAAGGTTTTGAAAGCAGCCACTAGTACTACATGTTACCTACTACATACTACTACACACTACTCCATGCACATATCCATTGTCCAATCCGAAAAGCATCTTTCCGTCCCCAAGGCATCCCGCAGCCACTTTTGGTCTCGGGCAACGCCTCGTTCTTGGCACCCTATTCTTCACCTTTGCCGTCTCCTTCCCCCAGTCTCTCCCTCTTCGATAACCAGCTCTCCCGCCTCAGACATGCCAGGAACCTTCATCAAATCATCAGGGGCATACAAAGCGTCCACAAACCCCGGTGTGAACTGTTCTGAGACCGATGATCCAGAGCTCGACGACGACTGCGTATCCTTCTCAGCCGCTTCCGCGACCCTCAACGCCTCCACAATTGCGCCATCTACCGCCGGATCCGCAGACTCCTCCAACGCGCTGGTTGGCGTAAACCTCCTCGCGCCGCGCTTGATATCCTTTGTCGGAAGTCGGAGTATCAATTCTCCAAGTTCGCGACGTTCCAGTTTGCGGACTTGGGGTAAGAACTCGTCTTCGGGGAGTTCCTCATCAATCACTTCGTCGACTATTTTATCATGTGTTCCGTGTACGATCTTGCGGATTCTGGGTGTGATGACCTTGCGGACTGCGGGTTTCATGACCTTGCGGATTGCGGGTTGTGGCATGGGAGCCAGTTTGGCTCGCTGGGCTTCTGTCAAGGCTACTACTTCGCCGACCAGAGGCGCGAGGAGGGAGTCGCGGGTGTTGGCGGCCATGTCCTCGGCGAGGCGGATGGAGAGTGCGTGGCACGTTTCTTGGACGTGTTTGATGCTTGAGCCTTTGCGGCCGAGGTCGTTGCGGTGGTCGGCGGGGTCGCGCAGGCAGAGCATGTACGCAGGGAGCGGGTTGCCTCGCGCGAGCTATGTGTGTTAGTATTAATAGAAATGTAAAAGCGAGAGTCACTCCGTACCTGTATCGTTTGTGCCCTCTTTGAAATCACTGGGGTTTCGGCTTTATCGAAGAACTCGGCCGGCTCGAGCGAGATGCCTTGGGTAGTTGTGTCGAAGCGGCCCCAGAAATCGAGGAAGCTAACCAGGCCGCCTACACTGTTCTTTACCGTAGGCGGGTTGTGCTTGAGGGCCGCCACAATCATCATGAGGATTGCATAAGAGCCAAAGCCACCCCGAAAGACATTGGACAGCCCTCTGATGTCGAATATTGTTTTGATGGTACAGTACAAGCGGGTGAGGTACAAAAACTCCGTCTGATACTGCTTGATGATCTTCCTCTGCTCGCTCGTATCGTTGGCCGAGACAATCTGGACGGTCAGGCCGCTCGCCATGTGCTGGATTTCCAGGAGCGGATACCGTGCATGGAGAATTTCTCCCTTCGTCCAGGTGTCCTTCTGGTCGGCATTGTATTTGCGTTTGAGCCTATAAAGGGCAGCCTGTAGCGCACCTCGCTCGTCCTTGCTTGGTATACGGAGTTTCATGTCCTTGTCATCTTGAGGACGCAGCCGAAGATCTATGTCGGACAGGGCAAATGCAAGCCCCGTAGCTTGGGAGCCAAATGGCTCCATGAGATATTTCGGCAACACGCCCAATGCAATCTGCCGTGCCTTGGACATAATATGGCGTCGCGCACGTTTCTCGGCCTCGTTAGGCCTAATAAATTTTTCAAAGAGGGCCATTTCTTTGGCGAGCCTTTCGCGGTTGTAAGTTTAGACCTGTATGCGACGAATCTCGCGACATACCTCTGTGCTCCCGTCATGTCGTTGTCCCGTTTTACGACCCAGGGTAGTTCGAATTCCGGAATCTGCCGCTCGGGCTTTGCAGGAAGCATGTATGTACCTTCATAGTCTTCCCTGTGTAAAAATTTACGCTGCGCCTGTAGCATGAATTCGGTGGGGGTTTGCTCCAGCTGACGGTCCAAGGCTTCCATTTTGCGCCTTTCGTGCTCCTTGCTCGCCTGCCGTGCTAAAATGCGGATAATGCCCTTGGATGCGGCACTGTCGGGGGAGAGACCGGCTTCACGGACGATGGTACGGAGAGACTTCAGACGGTCCATGGTAAGAGACCGAGGTGGGGAGGAGGGCGCGTCTTGATCCGAAGGGGCAGAGGGCGTTTCGGGCAGCGTGTCGGGTGCATTGCTCAATTCAATTGCTGCAGATGCTGTAGAGGACAGACGTTGGGGCAAGAGGAAGGGTCGATTGGGGAGGACAAAGTGCTGCCACAGCGCAATTGAGGGCTTGAATGCATTATGAGCGTGGCAGACCAGGCGCGAGCGAGCTGGATGCATGAGAGACATGCAGGATCAGGGCCGCGAACGATGGAAGGCCGGCAATGAGCTGGGGAGTCGACACGCGCTTGGGATGAAGTTCTTCCCACAGCACCCCAGCACCCCAGCACCTGCCGGCGGAAGTACTAGCCACAGGAAGCGCCACACCTGCACGTGACGAGCACGCCGTATTAGCCTGCATCTTGTCTACTATGTATTGACCAGTGCGGCCAATGGCAGAGCACCTGCATGTTACCTGTGGACATATCTCAGAGGGAGCCTCTGACTGAGCATTCGGAAAGTATAGTCTGCCTCATGTACTAAATCTTATCAGCCGCCGCACGGCCTCACCTGACGCACGGAATTTGCCGTGCAGCACATCTACAATTAAGGGCCTACAGTACTGAGTAGTT